>CM032453.1:84163979-84241257 GCA_019049505.1 Pachyrhynchus sulphureomaculatus | reverse complement strand
TGCTCCTTCCGATGTACTACTTGTTTGCATCGTTGGGTCACGCACTTGCTGAGCAGCGCTTTTGGTTCGTACGAACAGAGATGTTGGAAAAAAATGGCTCGATGAATGGTTTCGCAGCAAAAGGGAAACATTTTTTTACTGGCGTGGTATTCACAAATTGCCCGAAAGTGGGAAAAATGTATAACAAGTGATGGAGCATAATTTGAATAAAGCACTTTTTATCATCTTGTCTTCCGAATTTAACATGTTTTTTTTAGAAAAAAAAAATCCGCATTTCATACTTGTACGAACCTGGGTATAATATCTAATGAAGTTACGAAACCGATAGGTGTTGAGCGATATGGTCAGTCAATAAATTTTGAAAGCGGAAATGGAAAAAAAAAAATGTATTGGAGGCTTAAGAAAGATTATACTGAACCACATTTATTTTTCCAGGTATATTCTCTCTTAAGCTCAATATTATTTTTGTGTTATTTCTATTATTGTGAGCAACTGATTTTGTGCACGAGACAAAAGAAAATCTGGGGACGTTCAGCCGCTAGCGCCGGGGTTCAAACCAGCGGTCATGGGGGCCACTAGGTAGGTTCTATGCCCACCGTGGTATCAAGGCCGGAAACACAAGAATTAATGTATTTAAATATTTGATAAAATGAAATGCTAAAATGCTTTTCTATTGCAATCATTAATACTTCTATTATCGTCTGACATCTACCGGTTCCTCATTCATTGTTGCTTGCGGTGACGTTATTTCTCAACCCATTACAACAGATTCATAAGTCATTTTTTTCAGTTAACTAGTGGAAGAACTCTTAAATAAAAATCTTCTCCTACTTCGAAACTTTAAAAACTTCGATCATTTTCAACACTCCAAATATAAAAATCAGTATATCAGGGGGAAGAATTCTCTTTTGCAATGGAAATTTCAAAATTAAACTTTTTCATATGCAATAACCAGTCAAGTGCAAGTTGAACTTGCACAATTAGTGTTCCGTACGTTGATTGCTTTTTTAAAATAGTAAAAAATGTTGTTACGGTGGTATGAAAGTAATCAGTGACTTCACAACACACCCCAAAGGAATTTTCAACAAAATTTGTTTCCAATCTTTACTGAATACTGATGGATGACCTGTTGAAATTTTTGTTTTTTTTTTATATGGCGCAATAAATTATTAAAGGTAATGCACTCGTGATAATTTTCGTTCAATCTACACCCCTTGGAGAATGAATCGCCAGAGTTTTTCATTCAAAATTTTTTAATCAGTACTTTTCGAGATATGGTGGGGTGGCACAGCGATTTTTCGCGATTTTTAAAAATAATACAAGGAAAAAGTGAGCCCAAGTATTACATTATATATAGCTTTCATTTGACACCACACTGATGACCTATAGTAAAAAATTTTTTTTTTCATTTCCGATTTCACCCCCGAAACCATAACCCCTTAAGTCAAAATTTAAACTTTCAAAACTACACGGCTCTGATGAGGGCCATCAATCCTATATTATTACTAAAATTTACAACTATCTATGACAAATAGTTTCGGGAGAAAATCGGGTTTGTGTGACAGACGGACAGACAGACACGCCGTAAGACCATCTTATAAGTGCTTCCGTACGGAACACTAATATTAAAACAATCAATAACCGGGAGCGAGACGTAAGAAATAAAGCTCTGGATGCTTTAAAACTTCAAACCTTCCGAACACAGTAAAAAAAACAGTCGACGAGTGAAGACTACAAAGAAAAAAAACCTTTTACACAGTGAAACTAAAAAACTTACACACCACTTACAGAGAGTAAATATATTCTTCTTTAGTGGAAATTTTAATTGATTTTGTAATGTCGAAATAAAATAACCGGTCAAGTGCTAGTTGGCTTGTGCAATTAGTTATGTTCCGGTATATTGATTACTTTTAAAATAAAAATTTTTTGTTACGGAGATAGTGTAAAATGATCAATGACTTCACACAACACACCTCATAATGAGATTTTTCAACAAAGTTTTTTTTCCCATCTTGACCTTGAAATTTTTGTTTTTTTTTCTTACACCAGATAATTATTAAAGGTAATGAATGCACTCGTGATAATTTGCGTTCGATCTACACACACCAGTGGAGAATATTCCGGACTTTTTTTCACTTTTCGAGATAGAAGGGGGGAGGACAGCGATTTTTAGAAAAAATAATACAAAAGAAAAGTGTGCGCAAGTATTATATTATATATATTTTTAAACTCGTGGTTTTACAAGCTTTCATTTGACACCCCACTCGATGACCTGGTGACATTTTTTTTTCAGCTTTAAAAACTATACGGCTCTGATGAGGTCATCAATTCCTATATTAGTACCAAATTTCCAACTTTCTATGTCAAATAGTTTCGGAGAAAATCGGGGACAGACGGACAGTCACAGAAGCGATCTATAAGTGTTCCGTACGGAACACTAAAAAACTTTAAAATATATATTGAGGAGGGTATTTTGCAAGTAATTCATTCATTCGTAGGACGAGTATATATTCGAACTTGAATAGAGTGTCATAAGGGACTTATAAACGTATTTAAAGATACGTGAATATAATAAAATAACCGGTCAAGTGCAAGTTGAACTTAAAGCGCAATTAGTGTTCCGTAGGTTGATTGCTTTAAAATAAAAAATTTGTTACAGAGGTATAAATGATGACTTCACAAAATAAACCCCAAATGAGTTTTTCAACAAAGTTTGTTTCCAATCTTTACTGAAATCTGATGACCTCGAAATTTTTTTTTTTTTTTTATACCAGATAAATTATTAAAGGTAATGCACTCGTGATAATTTTCGTTTTTAAATCTACACCCCGTGGAGAATATTCCAGAATTTTTTCAAAATTTTTTGAGGAGTACTTTTTTGAGATAAGGCGGGGAAACAGCGATTTTCCGCGATTTTAAAAAAATAATACAAAGAAAGGTGCTCGCAAGTATTACATTATATATATATTTTTTACTCGTGTTTTCACAAGCTTTTATTTGAGACCACACTCGATGACCTAGTAAACATTTTTTTTTTCTCTTCCGATTTCACCCCCCAAAACGAACCCCTTAAGTCAAAATGTAACTCAAAACTACATGGCTCTGATGAGGCCATCAATTCCTATATTATTACCAAATTTCAACTTTCTATGTCAAATAGTTTCGGAGAAAATCGGGTGGTGTGACAGACAGACAGACATCGAAGTCATCTTACAAGTGTTCCGTACGGAACACTAAAAATATATCTGATTCTTAAGATCGTTTATTTATGTGTTTTATGGTTTGAAATTTTCACATTTCTAAGAAAATTTTAAAAATATATGTGATTTTATTGTACCCATGAGGAAATACGTTGCTTATTTGAATTTCAACTTTCGTGAATTTTTGACTCCATTTTTCTTAGTTCTTCCTTAACATGCTTGTATTAAAAAGTTTGGCTTGTAGGACAAATAAGTTTTTTTAAATATCGGTTTCCTACACCAATTTGTTTGTGGTTGAGAATTTTTTTATTCTTCCTTATTTTTGAAGATACGGTAATTATTAAAAGGGTTTAAAGAGGATCAAAGATTTTTTTATTTCCAAATTTATTTTTCCAGTAGTTTTTTTGTTGTAGAACAGAGTCTTAAACGACGACGCTTTCTTGAAACAATACGGCCAACGTTGTATTTCATAAAGGAGCGTTCGTTTATGGTATTATTTCATTCTTTGTTCTTTTTGGTTACTTTTAGGAATAAATATCTATATCTAACCGAGAAAAGTTTTCTCAACTGAATATTTTCTACTGTAAATATTATAAAACTCAGATCGAATGAAAATTAAAAATAATTTTAATTATTAATATTTAAAAATACATAAATTTTTTACATATCAAGCCTTACTATCTTATTGGGAGGATATGCGGAACATTATACCACACATTCAGTGTAAACGGAGTTGCAATAAAGACAGTATTATGTGTTGGATGAACTAAAGATTTTTACAAAATTTTAAACTTCTAAAAAAATTTAAAAATTGATTAAGACTGCAATAATGAATCAAAACATACTCGAAATGAGAGTTAGCAAGTTATTATTATTTTTTTTTTATGGGTATACACACGTGCTGCAGGGAAGTCCCTAAAGAGCTACAGGAGTGACACGTGTGCGGAGAAAGCGATGCACGTTGATCTTGAATCGCTGTCGATTGTACTCGGTGGGAAACACAGTCCTGGGCAAATTATTCCAAAGGGATATGTTCTCCATATAAAAGACTGCTTAAAAAGCGTTGTACGAGGAGTAAAAAAGCTGAACCTCATACGGATGTGAAGTATTAGCGCGACGTGTACGTCTAATAGGCACCCGCTCTGGAGGAAATTAACCGGGCCACATCCTTCGAAACACTTTCCATGAAAATACTTGTAAATAGGCTCAAGTCGCCAACCGTTCTTCGATGGTCCAGAGAATCAAGGCCGCCGCACATTGGGGCGACGGCGTAAAAAATCGGATATTGGATGAAACAATTAAAGATGTATTTTTCGAATATTGACGATACATAAATATGTTTATAACTAATTTATTTCCTTCTGCTTTCCTTAAAATTATTCATTGAAGTGTGACATTTTCGTCAATGTTGGAATTTCTGTAATTCGAGAAATTACATTCTAAATTTCTCTGTGGACAACATAACTACGAATATGAGTTAAACGCTACTAGAACTTGTTTATTAGATTTCAAACAACAAATTAATCTTAGTGTAACGTCATTAGAGTGCTACAATATATTAATAAACATTTGACATATTCGACACAAAAAATTATTCTTACTTCAAAATTCAAAGATATATAAAGTTTGTGGAATGAGGTGGAATGAGATGGCGCTTTTCACCATCTGATAGGGCAAAGTCTCTAGTTTTCCGGAGATATCCTATTTTTATTATCCCCCTTCGTCCCCCTTTGGTAAAAAACTGGACATTAAAGTTCCCCCGACTTGATCTAACGTTCTCCACTCAGTCATTCTCTCGGCAATATTCCAATGAAATGAAAAAATGACGATATACTCCTCATTTTTTTTATGAAGTATACACTTCTAAAAAAAGGGCAATTAAACTCTTGTTGCCTCGCTTGGGCAACGCGGCTTGACTACTTTTGAAATTTCGATCTCAATGCGAGTGTTTGCTTACATCGCGCGCCATAGTGAGACAAATGCGACATTTTTCGGCCATTTGCTCATAACTTCGACATTTGTCAATGGAATGACTTCAATTTAATATTCATAATGTACGATTTATATATTTTCAGAAATATGAAATCAAAATCATACAATTTATTATCACGAGCACGATAAAGCGTAAAGATAATTCATGTAAAGATAATTATTCACAGAATCAAAACTATTCAGCAGATTATAAAACGATTGTCCAAGATGTAAAACATCTATTACATTTCAGTGATGATGATACAGATTACGATGATTAAAAACAAGAAGTACAAATGTGAGAGGCAAGGGGACTCACAAAAAATCAAGCACCCCGAGGGATCAAATATCTGTCACGTCCACGTCGCTGATCCTGGGTAACGCTAAGAGCAGATAATTGATATCGAAATATTATTCACTTCATGAGTGTATTTGATGAGTTAATGTTCCGTTTACATATCGCATGCGTAGGGCAATCGTAACACGGGACAATGATATTAATGCTGCTAAGCGCAACCAGTGTTTCTAAATTTAGCTATACCTCGAAAATAAAAAAAATGTACCAAAACGAAATAAAAGGCATTTTAAAGCTAAATGTTGATACTTACGCGTAGTATTAACGAAATTTATGAGAAAAATATTTTGTGCATGGGTTATGTCATGAAAAATCCTTGAAACCGTCGTTTTTTTTGCAAATTTCCGTCATTTTTCTCAAATTACGACGCTGTAGCCAAATTTGGACAACGGATTCGTGTTCAGCAGGCAAAAATACATTGGAAATGACTATTAGCACTCATGTAATCGAAAAATTTTTCAATTTGTTGTCTAGTATTTTGAAATAATCATCTTTACCTCTTTATCGCGCACGGGATAACATTATATAGTATGATTTTTACTTCATATACTGAACATATATTAATCGTACATTATGTGTATTAAGTATGAAGTCATTCCAATAACAAATGTGGAAGTTATAAGCAAATGACCGAAAAATAACGCATTGTGCGCCCGGTCAGCTCCGGGTCTCCAATCAGACGAACAGCTCTTCTCTGAATAGAATCCAACAAATGCAGTGTATGTTTGGGAACGGAGCCCCAAACATGGGAACAGTATTCCATAGTTGGTCGAATTTGAGCTTTGTAAAGAATTAACAGTTGTTGTGGAGTGTAAAGCTTTCTGGTTCGAAATAATATTCCCAAATTTTGAGAAGCTCTCCTTGCTATGCCTGCAACATGTTCATACCAGAACATATTTGCTGCCAAATTAACGCCCAACAAATTGAGTGCCGATGTTAGAGGAATGGAGTGCCCTGACATAACTATGTCGGGTTCAGCAACGTTAACTTTTTTAGAAAAACTGCCGCCTGGGTTTTTGCAGCGTTAAATTCCACTTGGTTACTGTCACCCCAAGACAGAATTTCTTCCAGGTCTTTGTTAAGTAGTGTAAGGATATTCGTCTGAGTAGCCGATGTCCGAGCGTTCAAAGTAAATGAAGAGATAAGCGTACTGTCATCTGCAAAGCTGTAGATTGGATTCTCGGTCTTTTTTCCAGCAGAATCATTAATGTAAATGAGAAAGAGAGTAGGAGACAGTATGGAGTCTTGAGGTACACCGGCGTTGATAGTGAAGGTGTTAGAAAGAAATCCGTCGACTGCCACTCGTAAAGAACGCTCTCTGAAGAAACATGAGAGCCACAAACAGAACTTTTCAGACATAACACAAGAGCATAGCTTAGGCAACAGCCCATCGTGCCAAACACGGTCGAATGCCTTGGATATGTCAAGAGCAACCGCTCGAGATACTCCAAAGTGTTCAATTGCGTTGTTCCAAACGTGTGTTACATAAGTCAGAAGATCTCCTGTTGATCTATTTTTACGGAAGCCATATTGGTGATCGCTAATAATGTTGAATCCTTCAAGATCTGTAGTGCCAAATCTTGCGCGGTTTAGGCGCCTCTCTGTCACTGATTGTAGGATATACTCGATGTCGAAAGCAGAGTATGGTATGGCACCTCAAAGAACGCGTAATCCGAGACTGTCGCAAATCTGCTGCCATCATTGCCCCGAAAAATAATCGATAAACTTTTGTATTTAGCCTGCATGTATTTTTTTGTAGATTCTGTTACATCCTGCAGGATGTAACAGAGTCATAAAAAAACCATGTTTATTTTATTTCAGTTTTTGTATTTTTTTATAATATTAATAACAACATAATAATTTATTTTATTGTTTAATAATGGAATTTCGAATACTTCTGCAAACTAATATATTCTGGGATTTACCTAAAACAAGGAATTTAGGAAGTGAATAGGTTGAGTTACCTACATCTTCTAAAATATTTCAAATGACAAAGAATGTTTACAGAAAAAATCACATAAATATCTTTAATTTGATTATTATTACAAGCTTAATCGCTTGTTGTGACGTTCGAAATGATTTGCAATATATGAATTTCGAATACCAAAGCTTTTAGTAACCAACGAAAAATAGAATTTTTCTTTCTAATTGATAGATGATAAAAGATAATTTAAAGTGAAATATGGGAAATACATCTGAGCCGTTGATACTCCCCTTGGTACGTGTATTTTAAAAATTGCTGCTTTAGGTGAAATTTAATGTATCAAACAAAGGAATTTTTCTAGAAAATTTTCAAAAATTGGTAAAGTGGATTTTACCCAGTATCTTCCTTGCATACATACAGTTTTAAAGTCCGTCTATTTGGAGTTGATAGCACAAACATGGGTTATAAACATTAAAATGTCATAAACTATAAGCGTCCGAAATTTCTCTACCAATATTTGCAATTTTTAGTTTTAAACAAACCTTTATTTTTTATCTCTATACAACAGTGTGACCTTTTTCTGAAAAAATATTTTTTTGCATGCCTTCTAAACTTTACAATAAGCTATATAAATCAACTAGTCGTGCCCGTGGTTCCGCTCGCGTGGACTTGATTCACTACTATCGTCACTGCTTATTCCTCATGTTACCTAACGTAATAAAATATCTCTACCATTATTTCCCCTTATCTCCCATTATTTTTCCTTATCTCCCATTATCTCTTTATAATTTCCATTATCAAGGCTTATCTGCTGCTCATCTCCCATTATTTCTCCTTATCTCTCATTATTTCTCCTTATCTCCCATTATCTCACCTTATCTCCCATTATCTAGGCTTATCTCGACTTATCTCGTAATATTTCTCCCTTACCTCCCATTGTTTCTCCTTATCTCCCGTTATCTCACCATAACTTCCCATTATCTAGACTTATCTCTGTTTATCTCCCATTATTTCTCCTTATCTCCCATTATTTATACTTATCTCCCATTACCTCATCTTATCTCCTATTATCTAGGCTTACATCGAATTATATAGAACGTATGTATAAATTTATAAAAACATGTAAATCGGATAAGTGGTTCTCAAGTGCTATGCGCACTGACGGACAGACAGACAAACAGAGAGACGTTGCATTTTATATATATTATATTCTTTGCAACATGATATTGTTCCATATTTATCGTTTTTAGGGCAGTGTATTGCAAGAGAACGCGCTAACGGTAACCTTTTTTCCGACTTGATTCACTATTATCGTCACTGCTTATTCCTTATGTTACCTAACGCAATAAAATATATCCTAAAACTTGGCCAGAGAACATATGTATGTTTAAACAAGAAGCACGTAACGCACTAACGGACAGACAGACAGAGAGACGTTACATTTTATTTATATATATATTATATATATAATATATATATATATATATATATATATATATATATATATATATATATTTATTATAGATAGATAACCTGGCCAGAGAACATATGTATGTTTTAAAAAAAAGCACGTAAATCGGATAAGTGGTTCTCCAGTGATAAGCGCACTAACGGACAGACAGACAGACAGGCAGGCAGAGAGACAGGGAGACAGACAGACAGACAGACAGACAGAAAAACGTTGCATTATATATATATATATATATATATATATATATATATATATATATATATATATATATATATATATATATATATATAGATAGAAGATTATAGATACCCTGGCCAGAGAACATATGTATATTTTACAAAAAAAGTACGTAAATCGGATAAGTGATTCTCCAGTGATAAGCGCACTCACGGACAGACAGATAGACAGACAGAGATACGTTGCATTTTATATATATTATAGATGTAATAAAATATATATCTACAACCTGGTCAGAGAACATATGTATGAATTTTGAAAAATCACGTAAATCGGGTAAGTGGTTCTCGAGGGATAAGCGCACTAACAGACAGGCAGACAGAGAGACGTTGCATTTTATATATATTATAGATATAGATTATTATTACTGTTATATAACCTGGCCAAAGAATTTGAAATGAATGAATTTAAAAAAAGACACGTAACTCGGATAAGTGGTTCTCGCGTGATAAACGCACTAATGGACAGACAGACAGATAGAGAGACATTGCATTTTATATATATATATTATAGATTTTAGATTATAGATATTCTCTGCTACATAATATTGTTCTATATTTAATGGTTTAGGCTGTGTATTGCAAGGGAACGCGTTAGTGGCAAACTTTTTTCCGACTTCATTCACTATTATCGTCACTGCTCATTCCTTATGCTACCTATCGTAAAAAATATAGCCTATAACCTGGCCAGAGAACATACGTATGTTTTAAAAAAAAAGTACGTAAATCGGATAAGTGGTTCTCCAGTGATAAGCGCACTAACGGACAGACAGACAGACCGACAGAGAGACGTTGCATTTTATATATATTATAGATGCATTTCAAAGTTTATTTTAATTAGTAAATGATGAAACTAAAAATCTTATTTGTATGATAAAGGCTTAAACGAGTACAATTAACAATTCTTAAGAACTAGAAATCTACAGTGTTATAAAGCTTATTGATTTTTGCAATTATTGGAATATAATTAACCAAAGTACTTATCGGTAGGTAGATGCCTAAGAACCTAGGTATGTAATAAAAATATTCTGTATAAGGATAAAAATAAAGCAAAAATCTATAATATGCTTAGTCCAAATTAGAATAGCGATAGCTTCAACTTTCAGTTTTGCCCCAGTCAAACTTCGCGAAGTCTGTAAATCTGCATTTTCCCTGCGAGAAAAATAATGATACTTAATGTCCACGATGCCCTAGTATATCAACAGCCAACAAGCCAAGTCCGTTAAATTGTGGAAACCTGTGCCAACATGACGGGAGTTGGATCAGCAACTATTTATAGATCTCTAAAAGAAAGAAAACGCAGGCCTTGCAACAAACCTCAGAATCACAAAGGAAGGAGCCCTTAGAGGTCGATGAAGACTTTAGAAGCACAACAAGAAGAAAAGTACACACTTTTTTTATTAAGAAAGAAATACCCTATACATTACAAAGTTTTGCGAGAAATCAGAGAAGACCAGGACTTACCAGATTTTAAAAAATGGAAAATTCTTCATAACCTGAATTTTTGTTGAGAAAAACACAATAGAAAATCTGTTCTTATCAATAAAATAGAAATAATTTGTTGGAGAAGAGAATATCTACGAGAAGAAAGAAATATTTTTTATTTAGATGAGACTTGGGTTAATGCCGTCATTAACCCACACGGCGCAAAAAGGTTAGTCAACTGGATTACAACCCCTTCAGGAAAAAGTCATAGGCTAATTATAGCACATATTGGTAGTGAAAACGGCTTTCACGACGGTGGCTTGTTGGAATTCGAATCAAAGTCAACTAAAGATTACCATGAGGAGATGACGGCCGATGTTTTTGAGGCGTATTTCCAACAAATGATTGAATTATTAGAACGACTCCCGACAAATTCATGGAAGAAAGCGGATATTCTTCAATGGATAAGAAACAAAAATCTCAAACATAAAGATGGTATGTTAAAAGCGAAACTTCTCAAAATTGCAAAACAAAATAAGGCACAGTTCAAGAAATACGCAGTAGATGAGATGGCAAAGGAACGGAATATCACAGTGCTTAGATTAAGTCCATATCATTGCGAATTGAATCCCATAGAGCTAATTTGGGCACACAATGAAAGGTTTCGTTGCAAGGGAAAACACCACGTTCAAACTTCAAGACGTAAGACAATTATTACTCGCCGGAATAGAGAGGATCAAAGAGGATAATTGGAAAAATGCCATTCGAAGTATTATAGAAGAAGAAAATAAAATGTGGAAACTTGATGAATACATCGAAGAAACTGTGGAAATAGAACCCTCAATTATCAATTTAAGGGAAATCGAATCTTCAGATTTTGAAGATGATGATTGTTTTTGATTGTAATTAAAGTGCTTATATATCGTGAATTGTGAATTTGTGTATATACATAGATCTATGGATTAAATACTTTTTGGTAATAAACCTTTAATTTCTATAACTTTATTTTTAAGATAATTTTATTTATTAAACACTAAAAGCAGGTTACGCTCGGTCGGCTATGCTACCGATGAACCATCATTCACATTTTATGATTCTATTGTATAGCAGAGGTTTCCTGCCTAAAATAGGGTAAATCCTTAAAAATAATTTAAAACAGGAAGCAAAATCCAGTAAAATGCATAAGAAATCTCTTGTTTTTGGGGAGCACCCCAACATATATTTGCATCTACAATGAGAGAATTCTGCTATCAACTCCAAATAAATACACTTTAAAATAAATACGGGATTTCACTTTCTCACACTGAAGAAACCCTTAATCTATGGACTACAATTTGATATTTTATATGCTAGGTACTTTATGATGAAATATTAACGTAAAAAGAAAAATAAGCAGTAATGAAAACTTTGAAAAAGACGTACAACACGATATATACGAATTAACCCACTCCCCTACACCTTTAGCCTCATACACGCTTAAAACTTGTACATTATTTCCACAAAAACAGGATATATTCTCATAATACTCTCGAAACTATATTTAATGTCCCAACCTCTTCCATCACTGTCCCTGAAACAATATCGTTTTCTTATCTTAAATATTATATGCGTACCGAATTTGAAATTGATATTATATATATATATATATATATATATATATATATATATATATATATATATATATATATATATATATATATATATATATAGGGTGCCCCATATGTATGGAATAATGATTCCACATCATTTAATAATCAGTGTATCAAAAAAATGTTTAAATAAAAGTTGTACGGCGGACATGTTGACGTTAACAATAAAATGTTTTGAACTGTCAGTTCGAAGAAATTACGCCATCTTAAATTTTTTTAAATTGAAAGCTCTGGGTATTATTTTATTTTTAAGTCCTACTAAAAATTTTAAATATTATACCATACATACCATATATCTAAATTGAACTGTTTTGGAATTATTGATATTTAAAATTAGGGAGGTCAAATTTAAAAAAAAAATTTAAGCTGGCTTGTGTCAAACATTTACTGTCAGGTACCGACTTAATGAGTCAAAAAAATGATTTAGGCCACATTTTGTGTTAACGAAAGAGTTAGCAGCCGTAACTGCCGGTACTGGTTTACGGAGAATCCCCACTGGATAATCGACACTCGTTCTCAAAGACCACAAAAGATAAACGTGTGGGCAAGGATTTGTGAACGTCATATCATTGGTCCCTTTTTTATCAATGGAAATCTTACAGGACAGCGGTATTTACAGTTTCTCCAAGAGCAAGTTATTCCAGGTCTTTTTCCCGATGAAAATAATTTGGATACTCCTAACAGGAATCTGTGGTATCAGCAGGACGGAGCACCTCCTGACTATGAAATCAATGTTCGTAGATATTTGGATGCGATTTTTCTTAATCAACGGATAGGCAGAAGAGGTGCTGTAGAATTGCTTGCAAGGAGTCCCGATCTTACGCCACTCGATTTTTTTTATGGAGTCATTTGAAAACCAAAATTTACCGAAGTCGACCTGAAACTGTAGATTTACAACAAAGAATTCAATATGAAGTAGCACAGATAACCCCGGAAACTCTATTCAAGCTATTTATGACAGATTGGGTCATTGCCTCGCTGTTAACGGTAGACATTTTGAGCAATTGTTACCTTAAAAATAAATCTGGAGTATTTATTAAGAGTTGCTTTGTATTTTTTTATTTTAAACTTCAAATGACAATAATTCCAAAACAGTTCAATTTAGATATATGGTATGTCAGACAAATAATATCTAAAATTTTTAGTAGGACTCAAAAATAAAATAAAATACAGGGCTTTCCATTAAAAAAATCAAGATGGCGTAATTTCTTCGAACTGACAGTTCAAAACATTTTATTGCCAACGTCTGCATGTGCGCCGTATAACACCCTATAACTTTTATTTCAACATTTTGTTGATACAATGGTTAATAATTAAGTTTTGGACGTTTCATAACAATATACATTTGACCGATTTGTTAGTAGTCGATGTGTATACGAGGCTGGTTTGAAAAGTCCGTGCAAAATAAAAACTACTTATGTGTTTGGGGTAAACCTTTTTTATTTTTCGACATAGTCTCCTTTTAGGCTTATACACTTCGTCCAACGATGTTCTAGTTTGTTGATCCCTTCCGAATAATAGGATTTGTCCAAGTCTGCAAAATATCCATTAGTGTCTGCAATCACCTCCTCGTTTGAATAAAATCTTTGTCCTGCCAACCATTTCTTCAAATTGGGGAACAAATAGTAGTCCGAGGGAGCCAAGTCTGGAGAATAGGGGGGATGTGAAACGAGTTGGAATCCTATTTCCATTAATTTTGCGACCACAACTGCTGAGGTGTATGCTGGTGCGTTGTCGTGATGAAAAAGGACTTTCTTGTGGGCCAATCGCGGGCGTTTTTCTTGCAGTTCGGTTTTCAAACGGTCCAATAACGATGAATAATATTCACCTGTAATAGTTTTACCCTTTTCCAGATAGTCGATGAGGATTATCCCTTGCGAATCCCAAAAGACAGTCGCCATAACCTTTCCGGCCGAAGGAACGGTCTTCGCCTTTTTTGGTGCAGATTCCCCCTTGGTAACCCATTGTTTAGATTGTTGTTTGGTCTCAGAGTATAGTAATGTATCCATGTTTCATCCACAGTGACGAAACGACGCTTAAAGTCCTCCGGATTCTTCTGGAATAGCTGCAAACCATCCTTGCAACACTTCACACGATTCCGTTTTTGGTCAAGCGTGAGCAATCGCGGCACCCATCTTGCGGATAGCTTTCTCTTGTCCAAATGTTTATGCAAAATATTATGTACCCGTTCAGTGGAGATGCCCACAGCACTAGTAATCTCACGCACCTTAACTCTTTTGTCCATCCATCACCATATCATGGATTTGATCAATGATTTCTGGAGTCGTAACCTCCACAGCCCGTCCAGAACGTTCAGCGTCACTTGTGCCCATATGGCCAGTCCGAAATTTTGAAACCACTTATAAACTGTTCTAATCGAAGGTGCAGAGTCACCATAATGTTTATCAAGCTTCTCTTTAGTCTCCTGAGGCGTTTTGCCTTTCATAAAGTAATGTTTAATCACCACACGAAATTCTTTTTCGTCCATTTCTTGAAAATCACTCGACTTCCTTGATTCACACGAATACCAAACACAAAGAAATAGACCAATATGGCTGAAACTTGGTGTGCGTTCATTCAAGAGATGCTACTAACTAAACATGACCTCGATACGCGCCGGTGGTGCCATCTCTCGGACTTTGCACGGACTTTTCAAACCAGCCTCGTAAGGTGATTTGTGCCTATAACAATTAACATACATCGCATTATGTCGGCTTACACGGCGTGAACACGAGTAATCTTTGATTAACAATTTAGCCAATTAACATCAAAAAGCTCCTGATCAAAGTCAGTACAGTTTCTCAACGGAAGAATGAATATGAGCTAAATATATCTGCTACTTATAATATTAAAAAGTGACAAAAATACATTTACTGCGAACTGATTCTACAAGATGCAATTTGTTTAATCCTGCAAATGTAACAAAATGCCGGATTCGTTCTTTCCAGTATTTGATTAAAACATGATGAAATGCAAAATCTTAATAACCGAACTGTGTATTAATTTCTTAAAACCTTTAATTTTGAGACAGATTGTAAATCATGTAAAATTTTCGTACCGTAAAATTTGGAATTAATAAACCGTTTTATATAGAAAAAAATTAATATGCAATCATTAAGTAACTTGTCACCATTGTTCAGGCTCTTATGATGGCGTATATCATATCAAACTTTCATTGAATTTGGCTGAGACTCCATAGTAACAGTGATATTAATTATTATGGTTACATTACACATTAACAGTGATATTAAATTATGGAATTAAACCATTCCAAGGAAAATTCCACATTAACTACGAGGCTAGTTTGAAAAGTCCGTGCAAAGTCCGAGAGATGGCACGACCGGCGCGTATCGAGGTCATGTTTAGTTAGAACATCTCTTGAATGAACACACACCAAGTTTTTCAGCCATATTGGTCTATTTCTTTGTTTTGGCATTCGTGTGAATCAAGGAAGTCGAGTGATTTTCAAGAAATGGACGAAAAAGTATTTCGTGTGGTGATTAAACATTACTTTATGAAAGGCAAAACGCCTCAGGAGACTAAAGAGAAGCTTGATAAACATTATGGTGACTCTGCACCTTCGATTAGAACAGTTTATAAGTGGTTTCAAAATTTTCGGACTGGCCATATGGGCACAAGTGACGCTGAACGTTCTGGACGGCCTGTGGAGGTTACGACTCCAGAAATCATTGATCAAATGATGGATGACAGAAGAGTTAAGGTGCGTGAGATTGCTAGTGCTGTGGGGATCTCGACTGGACGGGTACATAATATTTTGCATAAACATTTGGACATGAGAAAGCTATCCGCAAGATGTGTGCCGCGATTGCTCACGCTTGACCAAAAACGGAATCGTGTGAAGTGTTGCAAGGATGGTTTGCAGCTGTTCCAGAAGAATCCGGAGGACTTTAAGCGTCGTTTCGTCATTGTGGATGAAACATGGATACATTACTATACTCCCGAAACCAAACAACAATCTAAACAATGGGTTACCAAGGGGGAATCTGCACCAAAAAAGGCGAAGACCGTTCCTTCGGCCGGAAAGGTTATGGCGACTGTCTTTTGGGATTCGCAAGGGATAATCCTCATCGACTATCTGGAAAAGGGTAAAACTATTACAGGGGAATATTATTCATCGTTATTGGACCGTT
Source organism: Pachyrhynchus sulphureomaculatus (assembly GCA_019049505.1). Taxonomy (NCBI): domain Eukaryota; kingdom Metazoa; phylum Arthropoda; class Insecta; order Coleoptera; family Curculionidae; genus Pachyrhynchus; species Pachyrhynchus sulphureomaculatus. Next base: position 84,224,875 of record CM032453.1, on the reverse strand, counting down.
TGAAAACCGATCTGCAAGAAAAAACGCCCGCGATTGGCCCACAAGAAAGTCCTTTTCCATCACGACAACGCACCAGCACACACCTCAGCAGTTGTGGTCGCAAAATTAATGGAAATAGGATTCCAACTCGTTTCACATCCCCCCTATTCTCCAGACTTGGCTCCCTCGGACTACTATTTGTTCCCCAATTTGAAAGAAATGGCTGGCGGGACAAAGATTTTATTCAAACGAGGAGGTGACTGCAGACACTAATGGATATTTTGCAGACTTGGACAAATCCTATTATTCGGAAGGGATCAACAAACTAGAACATCGTTGGACGAAGTGTATAAGCCTAAAAGGAGACTATGTCGAAAAATAAAAAAGGTTTACCCCAATCACATAAGTAGTTTTTATTTTTGCACGGACTTTTCAAACCAGCCTCGTACTGTGGGACTAAAGAGCATGATGAGGCACCTGGATACAAAAAATTACGGAGGTAAAATAGCCACTCGTTCGGATTTCCGGGTGGGACTGGTTCGGGGGCGTCGACATGCAGACATCATAATTTTAAAATAGGTTTTTGCAACATTCGAGGTTTAAACTCGAAGATAAATTCAGTGCATCAACTGCAATCAAATAAACCTCATGTACTCGCTCTATGTGAAACCAAGATCAGTTCATCGACCAGCACAGTCAACTATCTTTATCCTGGGTACGACTTCTATTCCCGATTTGGGCGTAACTTTGAAATCTGTCTTTTTTGTCAGAAGCGACCTTTCTTGCCAACGAGAAGAAGCTCTGGAGCCCCCAAACTTTGATGTTATGTGGTTAAAAATAGCGACTCAAGAAATCACAATGTTCATCTGTATCCTGTATCGACCACCAAGTGATACCAATTTTCGAACACTTTTCGCTTCTTTCGCAGACACCATCGATCATTTACAAATTAACTATCCAAGTGCCGAAATTGCCATCCTGGGCGACTTTAATGTCCACAATATTAACTGGCTTAAATATTCAAATATTACCGACGAACAAGTCGTGAAGCTGAATCATTCTCAATCAGTTGTGGCTTAACTTAGCTTACTGACGAACCAACACGGATCCCTGATCGAGACGGGGAGTTCGCCAGTCTTCTTGATCTGTTTTTAACCACCAATCCGAAGATTTGCACGGTCACCGTAAATCCGCCGTTAGGTTCTTCCGACCTTAAACTGCTCTCGACATCGAGTATCCTGCCAATCAGTGACAGGGAGGCGCCTAGGCCGCGCAAGCTTTGGCACTACAAATCTGCTAAATGGGAAGATCTCATGGAATATTTTCGAACTTTCCCTTGGATGGACGTTTGTTTTCGATCCGACAACCCATCAGACTGCTCCAGGGAGGTTTCCGATGTTATTTTGGCTGGTATAGAAGCTTACATCCCTTTTTCGAAGAAATGCCCCTCCAACGGCAAGCCTTGGTTTGACCGAAAATGCAAAGAAGCTGTTGCTTCTAAACATATTGCCTACCGACAATGGCGTAAAAATCCTAATATCATAAATCGTAACATCTTTGTTTGTGCCCGGAAGAGATGCAAAGGAATTATCGACGAAACAAGGAGGCACACAATCAACGAATTAGGAACAAACTTCTCGCTTGTCCCAACAATTCTAGGTCCTTTTGGGCAGTCGCTAAGGCAGTCAATCAAAATGTCACCAAATCCACCATACTACCACCCACACGGCCAGATAATTCCATTGCAACCACACCTGTTGAGAGAGCGAACTTGTTGGCTGAACTCTTTGCTTCACATTCTACTGTCGATTTCCAAGGAAAAACACCACCTACTATCCCATATTGCAGTCAAAGATGCCAGATGTCTTCAAACAGCATATCATAAAGCGTATTTTAATGAAGGTAGGCACCAAAAAGGCTTCTGGCGCTGTGAAATACCTGCCATAATTCTCAAAAACTGTGCAAGGGAACTAACATCAGTTTTCTGTAGACTTTTCAACCTATCCTACAGAAAGAGAATATTTCCGTCCTGCTAGAAATGTGCCACAATTCAGCCGATACCTAAAAAAGGCAAGAAGACCTTGCCAAATAACTACCGACCAGTCGTACTGCTTTCAAATATATCGAAAGTCATGGAAAAGGTTATCAATCAGCATCTTCTAAAATATCTTGAACGATTCAATATTATTAGCGATCACTAATATGGCTTTCGTAAACATAGATCAACAGGAGATCTTCTGACTTATGTAACACATGTTTGGAACAACGCAATTGAACACTTTGGAGAATCTCGAGCGGTTGCTCTTGACATATCCAAGGCATTCGACCATGTTTGGCACGATGGACTGTTGGCTAAGCTACGCTCTTGTGGTATGTCTGAAAAGTTCTGTTTGTGGCTCTCGTGTTTCCTCAGAGAGCGTTCTTTACGAGTGGCGGTCGACGGATTTCTTTCTTCACCTTTACTATCAACGCCGGTGTGCCCCAGGGCTCCATACTGGCTCCTACTCTCTTTCTCATTTACATTAACAATCTGCTGCAAAAGACCGGGAATCCAATCTACAGCTTTGCAGATGACAGTACGCTTGTCTCTTCATATACTTTGAACGCTCGGACATCGGCTCCTCAGGCGAATATCAGCAGACAGCAGGAGGTCGTTCAACTTAACAAAGACCTGGAAGAAATTCTATCTTGGGGTAACAGTAACCAAGTGGAATTTAACGCTACAAAAATCCAGGAGGCAGTTTTTTTCTAAAAAAGTTAACGTTGCTGAACCCGACATCGTTATTTCGGGGCACTCCATTCCCCTAGCATCGTCGCTCAATTTGCTGGGCGTTAATTTGGGAGCAAATATGTCCTGGCATGAACATGTTGTAGGCATAGCAAGGAGAACTTCTCAAAAGTTAGGAATATTGTTTCGAACCAGAAAGCTTTACACTCCACAACAACTGTTAATTTTTTACAAAGCTCAAATTCGACCAACTATGAAATACTGCTCCCATGTTTGGGGCTCCGCTCACAAACATACACTGCATTTGTTGGATTCTGTTCAGAGAAGAGCTGTTCGTCTGAATGGAGACCCGGAACTGACTGGCGGTCTTGATTCGCTGGAACATCGAAGAACGGTTGGCGACTTGAGTCTGTTCTACAATTATTTTCATGGAAAGTGTTCGAAGGATGTAGCCCGCTTAATTCCTCCCAAAGCCGTGCATGTTAGAAATACACGTCGCGCTAGTGCTGCACGTCCGTATGAGGGTCAGCTTGTTACTCCGCGTACAACGCTTTTCAGTCTTTTTATATGGAGAACATCATCCCTTTGGAATAATTTGCCCAGCGCTGTGTTTCCCACCGAGTACAATTTACAGCGATTCAAGAACAACGTGAATCGCTTTTTCCGCACACATGCCGCTCCTGGAACGCTTTAGGGACTTTCCGGCAGCAGGAGGGTGCGCTTTTTTTTAGAAAATTGTGTGTGTGAATGGGAAGATCTTCGCTGACATGAGAGAAAAAAAAATGATTTGATAGATGTGTTAGCAGAAATCTAAATAATATATACATATATATATATATATATATATATATATATATATATATATATATATATATATTTAATATAAAAAAATTAGATTTTGGTTCATGGAGACTGTGCCTCCAGTTTTGCTTGAGAACAGAAAAATATAAATTCCAGCTGGTAGTGGAATTTATATTTTAGTTTAGTACATTAAAATTCCGGGTTTCAATCCGTTCGTCTAACAATGAATTTGCACGACGTTTCGCCAAAATCTCATTTGGCATCTTCAAGTACTCTTACTGCTGCTGCTATTTGATGGTAATCTTGCTGCTGCTACCGCTCGAAGCTAACTCAGTTCAGCTAATTCAAAGTTAGCTTCGAGCGGCCGCAGCAGCAAGATTACTGCATCGAGTAGCAGCAGCAGCAAGAGCACTTGAAAATTAGACGAACCTCTATTGTAACACACACACACACACACACACACACACACACGCGCGCACCCACACACGCACCCACACACACGCACCCACACACACGCACCCACACACACGCACCCACACACACGCACCTACACACACGCACCTACACACACGCACCTACACACACGCACCCACACACACGCACCCGCACACAAGCACCCACACACACGCACCCAAACACACGCACCCAAACACACGCACCCACACACACGCACACACACGCACACACTTGCACCCACACACGCACCCACACATACGCACACGCACACACGCACAAACGCACAAACGCACAAACGCACACGCGCACACGTACATACAACCGCGAGCGTATACGCACACGCGTATACACCCACGCACACACACACTCACACGCACACGTGCACGCGCACGGGCACCCACACACGCACACGCCCACGCACACACATACGCACACGCACACGCACACACACAAACACAAACACAAACACACACACACACACACACAAATTAGGCTATGCTCGGAGATCGGTAATAAATTATGGTTTACTCCCTCGTAAAGGCTAACAAGGAAAGGAATGAGGATTTGAATCACCAATTTAACAGTTTAACTCGGCTGTGTAAAATAATTTATAATTAAAAGTAACTTTGGTTACTGAAAATATTATAAAACTCAAGAAAAAATAATTTTATAAAAAGAAATCGTAAATTTGTATTAAAAAAATTAAATTTAAGACTAAAATGGCCAATTTCTCGGGCATAAATTGTTTAAATGAGTTTTTAAAACCTCAAATGAAAGCTTAGGGACTAAGGAACATTTTCTGATATTTTAGGTAAAGTAGTAGCGTACTGAAACAAAGTTGTTTCAAAAATGCATCAGAAGAAAAAACCGCGAATCGGTAAAATTTATCAATATTATGAGAAGTGAAAAATATATCTAATATGTAAAAAATGGCTAAAATTATGTTTGGATCAATAAAAGTAATGTCCATGAAACATATTTCCAGAGTTAACTAAAAAAATTAGCTTAGAGTTTGCAAGTACACCTATTTAATCATAAAAATGACAAGAAAAAAACGACAAAAACGGCCAATTCCTACTGGCCAGAAGGTTCAAATAACATCCATAGCCCCTTAAATTTTTCGTTTCTATCTAGAATCAAAATTTTTAGTTTATCTTCCATAAATTTATGATAAAATTGCAATACGTTAAAAAAACCAAAATTCTCCCATTTTTGAGGGTGTTGCCCCAATTTTTTAGCAGTAGCAATATTCTTTCCTTAATGTACTCGTCTAGACGAGTTTTTTTTTTTTTTTTTAAAGTAGCAGAATTCACCTCTAAATCGTATTTTGACTGGAGTAATATAGGGTTGAGGCCGTGGAGTCAGTTATGACAGCTTTAAATATATTCTCAGTTTTTTTTTACTTCTAACTTTTTTTCTAAAATGATAACACACTTAATTAATTTAAAACCTTGTTAAAATTTTCAACGGCTCTAAGTATGACCAAAATAATCACGAGCAAGTGGACATGAAGAAATTCAAAAACAAACAAATAAATAAAAATAACGACCTCAAAAACAGCAGGTTGTGTGTATTTTTATTTTTAAAACATCGTAAATATGCAACTCGCCTAAATTTAAACACGGAGGGCTATTTTTAGAAATGCAACAAGTTTAATCCGATTGTGAGTTAAATCAGACGTAAGAAACGAAATTACTTTAAGTATGCCATAAATTAAGCCTCAGGAATGTAGTATCACGAAATAGGTTGTTCGTTATTTTAATATATACATTTATAAAGCCGATAACGAGATTTTAAAACCTTTACTATGTCTATGACATAAAATTTAAATCTTGTTTGTAATCATAATTATTATTGCTCTGATAACTAATAGTTCCTAATAAAATGAGCAGAAGAGGATAGTGGATAATCTTTCTTTTAAGGTTTCATTAGATAAACATGTTTACTCCTATAAATAATGATAATAAAAATACTTTTTGACAAAGTAATAAACTGTTTTGTTAACAGATTGTTATTATTAATGTCATTAATTTTTAGTATTCCGTACGGAACACTTATAAGAACACTTCGGTGTCTGTGCGTCAGTCCGTATGTCTGTCTATCTGTCTGACCGTCTGTCACACCCGATTTTCTCCGAAATTATTTGACATAGAAAGTTGAAATTTGGCACTAATACAGGAGTTGATGGCCTCATCAGAGCCGTGTAGTTTTGAAAGTTAAATTTTGACTTAAGGGGTTAGTTTTGGGGGGTGAACTCGAAAGTGAAAAAAAAAATTTTAACGGGTCATCGAGTGTGGTGTCAAATGAAAGTTTGTAAAAATATATATAATACTTGCGCTCACTTTTCTTTGTATTATTTTTAAAAAATTGCGAAAAGTCGCTGTCCCCCCGTTATCTCGAAAACTATTGAAAAAAAATTTTTGAAATCTTCTCCACAGGGTGTAGATCGAACGAAAATTTAATAATTTACCTCGTTTATAAAAAAAAATTCAAGGTTATCAGTTTTCAGTAAAGATCGGAAAAAAACTTTGTTGAAAACTCATTTGGGGTGTGTTCTGTGAAGTCATTGATCATTTTATACCTCCGTAACAAAAATTTTTATTTTAAAAGCAATCAACGTACGGAACACTAGTTGCTCAAGTTCGACTTGTACTTGGCCGGTTATTGTTCATGAAAAGTCGTTAGACCTAATAAGTACGAATAATGATGTGATTATATTATCACCTTAACTAAACGTTGATTTTAATCATTATAGATTACGTCGTATATACCCTTCGTATGTAATATAAATTCATCTAAACCCCGTGGGGGTTGTTAGTCCTCCATCGGGCGCCTTCCCAGGTGGCGGATTGAGAAACGCCACCCAGATATATGTGGTACCGGAGAAATCAAATATCCGGGGCGGACAAAACTAGCACCGGAGTGTCTGATCGAGAATGTAAGGCTCCAAACAGCGTCTGTTCTCCAAGTCAGGAGCGGCTGAACAAAAGAGCAAGGAAAGCAACGAGAAACTACCTGTTTTTTTTTTCATCATGACAGGAAACATAAAAAGTAAGGCCCTCAGTTTCGATCAGGTGCCAAATCACCAGAGGGTGTTAAAAATCCCTTGGCTTGACATGATGAAAAAAAAAAACGAATTAGAACATGGAAAACCCGAGCAATCTTTAAAGCTGGTAGACTTAACAACACAATTAAAGATGTGAGAAGACTTAATGTCGATATAATGGGCGTTAGTGAGACAAGATGGCCAAGCAGTGGCATCTGCCAGAAGAACTGTACACATTCTATTATTCAGACAATAACGATCTTGATCACAGAAATGGAGTTGGAGTTATACTGACCCAGGAAGTAAACAGATCAATGAGAAATATCGTAGCTTATTCGGATCGAAATTATGCTACTACAACTACACTTTAAGCCCATAAACATAAATCTGATGCAAGTTTACGCACCAACCTCAGAAAAACCAAATGCTGTTGCTGAGCATTTTTACGAGCAAATTCAGGAAGTTCTGAGCTCACTTAAATCGAAAAAGAGCACAGTGATCAATGGAGATTTCAATGCAAATATTAGCAAAGGTGCAGTACCAAGAATCCAGGAATCGCAGGTGCTTTTGGACTGGGTGAATGCAATGAACGTGGAAACATGCTAGTTCGGTTCTGCCGTGAAGAAAACATCGTGATCAAAAACATTTTCTATAAACCGCATCCACGACGTTTATATACATGGAAGTCCCCGGGTGATCTATACAGAAATCAAATAGACTTCTTTCTGATGAACATAACTTCATCACTCGTATTAGGACCTACCCGGGTGCGGATGTAGGATCCGATCACAATCCACTAATTGCAAACTTCAGTTTTCGCTGCAAACTACTTATAAAAGGGCTGCCCAGACCGAACTCAATATCAGATCTCTTACAGAGCCACAAATTAGAGAAAATTTGAGCCGGGAACTCGACGGATTTTGCCAAGAGACCGACCCTACTGCAGAAGAAGAACCCACCCAAATATGGGACAAACTGAGAAAAAATATGGAAACGGCCACTCAAACCCTCTGGGATGTGAACAAAAAAAAGAGATTCACGCCATGGATTACAAAAGATATTCTAAAACTTATGGATCAACAACGCTTTTCAAAAAAGCAACAAGAATGCTACGAAGAATTTAATCGCCTAATTAAACAACACAGAAAGGAGGCGAAAGAAAACTGTATGGCAAGCGAATGCGAAGAGGCAGTTAGACTCAATGATAGCTTCAACTTCCCCAAGAAAGTCAAACAAATAACACTCCACTCTTAGCTCTCCAGAATGAACCAGGTAAACTGATTTTAGAACCAGATGAGATAAAAAATACATGGAAAAATTATGTTGTGAATTTCTTTAATGACAGTAGACAAAACAATGTACTGTCACTGGCCAATTGAGTGGATTTGTAATAAAGGAGGCTGAAGTGAAATTGGCGATAAGAAGACTGAAAAATAGCAAGGCACCAGAACATGACAAGGTGTATGTTGAGGTTCTGAAGCAGGTTGATACAAAACAGATCACGCACTTTTTCAACAGAATCTACGAAGCCGCACAAATTCCAAATGATTAGCTAAGATCGATATTCGTAACTATCCCTAAAAAATATAATCCTAGACGCTATCACGACTTCAGACTTATTAGCCTAATGAGCCACGCCCTTAAAGCTTTTTTGAGAATAAATCATTCCAGAATTGTAAATAAGTGCGAAAAACTAAGTGGGCAAACACAGTTTGGACCTATGAAAGGTTTGGGAACGAGGGAAGCATTATTTTCAATGAAATTTCTTGTACAAAAATGTTAAAACCAACGACAGGATGTATTTATATGTTTTATTGACTGTCAATAATATTCTGTAAGCAGACGATACCGCGATGGTTGCCAATAACATGGAAGTTCTGCAAATTCTAATCAATAAGCTGAATGATATTGGTGGGGAGTATGGTCTATGTATAAATATTGGGAAAACCAAAATAATAGTGATTAGTAGACACCCCCAAGAGGATGCATCTCTCTTTATAAAGGATCAAGATATTGAGAGGTTGAGAGATGGAGAGGGAAACTAAATTTAAATATTTTGGCTCTGTCGTCGACGAACGATGGGATATATTTATATTTTTATATATATATATATATATATATATATATATATATATATATATATATATATATATACGTAGAAAAGTTTTTGGTGTAGATATTTAAAACACATTTTTTTTTGCATAATTCCATTTTATTCATCAATATAGTCTCTTTCAAGAACGATACAATCAACCCACCGCTTTTCTAGCATTTCTACACCTTTCTTGTAGAAGGATTTGTCTTTGCCTTCAAAACAGGCCTCAGTTTCGGCAATAACTTCTTTATTGGAGCCAAATGTCTTTTCCACGAGCATTTTTTTAGCTCTGCGAATAGATAATAGTCGCTGGGGGCCAAATCTGGAGAAATACGTTGGATGAGGAAGCAATTCGAACTTCATTTCATGCAATTTTGCCATCGTAACCATTGACTTGATGAAATAACACTTTATCTTGTTCATTTGAGGCCATTTTTTTGCGATTTTTGCCGTCAAACGTTCTAACTTTCTATGATATTCGCTACTGATGGTTTTTCCCTTCTCAGCATTGTCGATGAAAATTATTCCATGCGTATCCCAAAATACAGAGGCCAAAACCTTCCCAACCGACTGTTGTGTCTTTGGTCACTTCGAGTGGCTTTCACCGGCTGCTGTCCACTCAGCTGACTACCGATTTGATTCCGGTGTGTAGTGGTGGACCCATGTTTCATCCATTGTCACATATTGCATGAAAAAATCCTTTCTATTGCACTTAAATAGGTCCAAACAGCTCTCAGAATCGTCAACACTTGTTGTTGTTTTTGGTCCACTGTGACCAAACGCGGTACCCATTTCGAACAGAGCTTTCTCATGCCCAAATGTTCATGCAAAATATGATCAACACGTTCTTTTGGTATATTTAGGGTGTCAGCTATATCAAGCAATTTCAATTTACGGTTATCCAAAACAATTCGTGGATTTTTTTTATTTTTCCGGTGTAACCACCTCATTTGGGCGTTCAGCATCATTTGTATCTGTACAACCTCGTTTAAACTCAGCATGCCAGTAAATGATGAGTGATTTTCCAGAGGCAGAGCCCCGTAATACTTATCAAGCCATTGCTTTGCTTGAACGGTTTTTTTCCCATCAAAAAACATTGCTTAATCAACACACGAAATTCGATGCTCTCTGCTCTTGCATCAAAAAAGCGAAGATGGGAGATGAAGTACAAAGGAAATCTCTATCCCGGAGTCAGCAGTGTTCTCATCTACGTTGATCTTTATTTTTTAGAGATACCGCTAAAAATTTAATAGTGATATTAGTACTCTATTTTTTACAGTTACTGCTATTCTTTTAATAGTGGTATTAGTAGTCTATTCACGTACAATTTCAAAGGTACCAAATTCTATTCATTTTGCTCTTGAATTAAAGCTTTGGCGATTTCACATCCGACGGCGCTGAGGTTTATTGACTACTGACACTTTTGGGTGTATGCCTATTAAATCTATCCTGCTGATACTGTTTGTAAGATGTCTCCTCATCTAGGCTAGCTGATGAGTTCTGGGTATGCAGCGAAATATGCATATTATATTTTGGTGTTTCATAGATGTCACGTCCGGGCAGTCCACAGCTTTTGGACGTCCGTACTTTTGATTTAGTATCCATACAGCGCGGTTTTCATCCGCTGAAGCTGATATACAAGCAGTGGTCTCGAACGGCGAAATCGGGAGAGTTGCCCACTATTATCCGGTATATTTGTACCCAAAGTCGGTATATGAAAAAAAAATACAATATTCAATCAAAGTTGTTTATATTAAACTTCTTTATCTTTGTAAAATTATAGGAACTTACAGAATATACCGAGTATATACAATTAAAACTAATAAGAGTATTTTTTTTTACAATATTTTATTTATGAGTGAATAAACACTAGTGAATACTAGTAAAAATTTTTTACGATTTTTAGGATCATAGCAATATTCTTTGGCCAAAGCCGCAGTCATCTTTGAGCCAATTTCGAAGTTATAAAAATTAGAGTCATTAAATAGTCGTTTTGTATGTAATAGACTCAGTAGACAGCTTATTTCGCTATTTTGTTTTCCTAAGATTAATATGCGAGAATATGCGCTCTGCATTAATGGATGAGTGGGGTAGTGATAAAATTGTAAAGATGAAAGTAGACAATAAAGCAAACATTTGAGTATCATCGCCATGCTTTAGTAAACTGATATTATCCCAAAATAATTCTGCGTCATCAGGAAATGTTTTGATTTGTTCATAATTTCTTAAAATACGTCACTCTGTACCAATCTGTTGGAAATCATCGTTCTGAACAATACTGGGAAAGAGTTTACTAATAAGAATTATCGAAGCAGTTTGTCCACTTTTAACATTCGTTGGTTCAGTTATGTCTAAACCTTTTATTAGATTCTTTTTTAATGGAAACCGCTTGCAAGCTTCGATATAAAAATCTAGGGATCTGCGTTTAAACAAATATACTTGATCTGGGCTTAAATCTGAATTACTAAGTAGTGTATTAGACACCGCAGAGCCATAATATATGGCATCGATATCCATAAAATGTCAAGGATTTTTAAAATCAACATTTTCGATTGGAGTACTTGTTAAATATTCTCTTTTTAAAAAGCAATCAAAAAAAGTTCTTAATTTTTTACTTATTTTTTCATACAAAATATGAATTTTCGGGTATTCTGTCTGCACTTCTTTGTTTAAATCGTTAAATAATGGTAACACAAAATCTAAAAATTACAAAAATAGCAATGTAGTGGGATCATGAAGTTTCTGTAATATATTTTCTGCAGCTAAAAGATGATCATTATTAGATACTTGGTGTATGAAAAATGGTTTTAGAACAGAATATTGTTCCAATACTCTTTTTACTGTTGTATGTCTGATAGTGGTGAAGTATTTTATTTACTTTCAAGTCATAAAAAATTTGAAAGTCTTTAAACTCTGCAACTCTTTTTGGACTAGAAGAAAATTAATTGTAAATGTCCCTTATCAGATCCTCTATAAAGCCTGGCAGTTTGGTACAAGCATATGAGGCGCAAAGGTGAAACGAATGGCATATGCACTAAGGTATAAAAATATTGGGAATTTCGTTTTGCAGCAATGTTACAACAGAACCATTACGACCCATCATTACGTTTGCCCCATCAGATGCACAACCTATTAAATTATTTTTATATGGAATATCAGCGCTTGTAATACAATACAATACAATACAATATGTTCAAATAAAGATACTGCATTAGCAACTTCTAATGGAATAAGAGCTAAAAAACCATCACAGATGCGATGCTCTTTCGCATATCGCACATTAGGCACAAGTGTTTGGTTGTGCTAAGATCAGTGGGTTAGTCAATAATAAATGAAAACTTAGTTTGCCGCAGATCTTTACATAAATTACCAAAATTTTCCTTACCTATAATATGATCAAATATGGCGTGAGTTTTCATCGTCTAACATTTTAGTTTTTCTGCAATTTTTGAATCGGGATGAACAGACTGTATCAGTTTCGATAGGTGCTCCATAACGGTGAATGGTAGATTATGTTCAGCAACAAACGATGCTAATGTAACTTCACCTGAAAATATAAAAAGGAATTAAAAAAGCCGTATCTGCTATACACTGGTAGAATATAAAATAATATAACAACGTACCGGTACTTAATAAAAAGTAATGAAATATTTTTTGGTTGTGATTTTATATTTTTTGGTGATACTGCGTGTGCTTGTGAAGAGCGTCTTTCCCTGATGTAATATTAATATCCCTATTACAACTTTTAGAATAGGCATAGTTTGTGCTTTTACGACTTTCTTGCACCCAGCCTGAAAATTCTTCTTCCCATTCTTTTCTATAAAATTTTTCTTTTCGCACTCGCGCTTGTACTCGGTTCTTCGTCTCACGACATTTTGACTTGGTATTATATTTTTGGTAGATACTACTAGTAGACGTTGTTAGTAACTCGGAGAAAGTTTCTCTTCTAAATAATGAAAAATAATGAAACAATAAAATCTGAATTCTTGTTTAAATAGACAAGCGAATTAGCTCGGGGATTCCGTAAAAATGTCGAGTTACGAGTGGTAGGACACAAGGGTATTTCCCAAAAGATATCGGGAACATTCTGCAATAACTACTTATCATATAATCGAGAGATTTCCCGTAAAAACATAAACGAAAAAGGTTGCCAATTTGGAAATGTAAAATTGGTAAAAAAATCGGGAGACTTTCCTTGTAATCTCAGAAATCGTGGAAAAATCGTTGGATTTCGGTAGTTCAGTAGGACAGACCCCATATCGGTGAAAATGCCGAAAAATCGGTAGGTTCGAGACAACTGTATACATCCTTTCTGATATATATATATATATATATATATATATATATATATATATATATATATATATATATATATATATATATATATATATATATAAATATATATATATATATATATATATATATATATATATATAAATATATATATATATATATATATATATATATATATATATATATATATAAATATAAATATATATATATATATATATATATATATATATATATATATATATATATATATATATATATATATTTATATGTATATATATATATATATATATATATATATATATATATATATATATATATATATATATATATATATATAGAGGGTATTATGGAATTCACTGCATATATTCGAACTGACATCCTTGTAGGTAGCCCGATTTCAGAAAATTCATTAAATAGAGCTTATCTCAATAATAAAGTAAAAAATTGACCCTTATGACATGAATTAAATGAAGATATTGTTTTTGGTCCGCCACTGATAAGTAATACAATTAAATAATATGGCCGATTGTTAACAAGAACTTGAGATCTACAGTGTTGCTGAGATTTTACTAGACCTTTTACAGCAAATTTAATAAAAATGTATAAAAATTGTTAATTTAAAATAATTACTTCCTGACACCGAAAAATTAATTACACTTCAAGTTTTATATTTGAATATTCTATTATCGAAGAAGCACTGTATTTTTTTTATAATTCTTTATCCACAGTTTTTGTTGAATTGCATCACTTCATCACTTAAAAATTTTAACCCATTTATCCCGGAATGGTTTCTTACTTAAGGATTCTATTGTACTGTGACGTCTAAAACAAGTCACTACACTAACATTATGACGATGCACATAACCTTAACTTATTCAAAAAAAGTTAACCCATTTATTTTTGGTTTGGCGAGTTTCCCCGTAGATGTTTGAGCTTTTTTTTTGAATAAAACGCTCTAACATCACTTAATGATGTCTTTTTGGAGACGTAAAAACACTATTTTTTTTAAAGAATAAGATAGGCAACTGCGTATATTTCCGTGTAGTATTAGTCTATTTATCACGGAATGGTTTATCTGTCTTTATATTACATTGGTAGTAGAAACGGTCAAAATCCATATAAGGACAGGTTGGGTATATCGTACTACATTTTAGTTTTATTCAGATATCTTTTATTAAACATATTTATAAAATGACCCTCTTGACAGTAGAATAAGTAGATATCTTAAGATTAATATGCAGTGGAATCAATAATTCACTATTGGTGTTTCAGCTTTAAAAATGTATTTTTTTATTGGTACGATTTAGCCAAATAAATTGTACCACGGGTTTAGTAAATTGGGTCAAATAACGGAAAAACTCATTTTAAGACATTCTGATGTTAATAATAATGAGAGAATCAAAAATATAAGCAAGTTTATTATAACATAAATATTTTATTTATCAAGAACGAAAGTAAGGAGAGTACAGAATTATCAAAAATTTTCATAGAAACTTAAATGTGTATTACAAAGAGTCAAAATATTTGCCATAAAAGCTATGTTAACGAAAAATAATTATCGGTTTAATCTGATTCTAACAAATTATACTTATTCAAAAATTAAATAATGCCTGCAAAGCCACGTATCAAAACAATCATTTATAATATAAAATAACCGGCCAAGTGCAAATCAGACTTGCGCATTTAGGGTTTCGTACGTTGATTGCTTTTAAAATAAAAATTTTTTTTATTGAGGTATAAAATAATCAAGGACTTCACAAAACACACTACAAATCAGTTCACAAAAAAGTTTGTTTCCTATCATTTTGAAAACTAATGACCTTGAAATTTTTGTTTTTTTATATACCAGATAAGTTATTAAAGATAATACACTGGTAATAATTTTCATTCAATCTACGCTCTGTGAAGAATATTTCAGAATGTTTTCAAAATTTTTTGATCAGTACTTTTCAAAAAAAGGGAAAGAGACGGCGATTTTTCACAATTTTTAAAAAATAATACAAAGAAAAGTGTGCGAAATATTTCATTATATATATTTTTGAACTGTGTTTTCACAAGGTTTCATTTGACACCCCATTTGATGACCCGGAATTTTTTTTCAATTCCGATTTCACTCCCCAAAACTAAACCCTTTAAATTTAACTTTCAAAAGTACACGGTTCTGCTGGGGCCATCAATTCCTATATTAATGCCAAATTTCATCGGGTGTGACAGATGGACAGGCACCGAAGTGAAGATTATTCAAACACAGCTCAAGTTGGCAATGTACATTTGACAATAATCTAAATGATAACAACATTTATTTATATCAGGAATTTTGATAGTAGTAAGTTAAAACTAAGTGTAAGTTTAAAAATGGTTTTTCGGAAAGTGAAAAACGGGATAAATACGAATTATTTTTGAAAAATGGTTATAACAAAAGCAAGTATAACAAAAAATACAATATTTTACGGAAGGCGAAGAAAAAGCCCTAGCTTAAATACATTTCTAAAAAACCACATCTTAACGAAAACAACATTGAAATAAAAGAAAATAGTAATATAAATAGGTAAACACCCCCAGAAATTGAGAATAAAAGATGTAAAAACCAGTTTCTTCATTTGATCCTAAGTACCAGGTGTATGAAATGCGGATTTTTTTCTAAAAAAATATGTTAAATTCGGAAGAATGATAAAAAGTGCTTTATTCAAAGTATGCTCCATCGCTTGGTATACATTTTTCCCATCTTTCGGGCAATTTGTGACTACGCCAGTAAAAATCTTCCCATTTTGCTGCGAACCATTCATCGAGCCATTTTTTCACATCTTCGTACGAACCAAAGCGCTGCTAAGCCAGTGCGTGACCCATCGATGCAAACAAGTGGTAATCGGAAGGAGCCAGGTCTGGTGAGTAAGCCTTCCCAGCTGAGTGCTTCCAACGTGTCGCGAACTGGCTTTGCCGTATGTGATGGAGCATTGTCATGAAGAAAAATGACTTTGTGTTGCCACTTTCGGTATTCTGGCCTTTTTTCAAGCAGCGAACGGTTCAAATTGGTCAATTGTTGTTGGTAACGTTTAGTATTAACTGTTTCCCCAGGTTTTAACAGCTCATAATAAACCACGCTCCTCTGGTCCCTTGCCGTCGATGTGGATGGTGCGCTTGGGTCTATCCATGATTTTTTGCGCTTGGGATTCTCAAAATAAATCCACTTTTTCATCCCCTGTAACTATACGATGCAAAAACGACTTCCTTTTGTACCGAGCGAGCAAAATATCACACGTGTTTTTGCGCTTTTCCATTTGGCTGTCGTTCAACTCATGTGGTACCCATCTACCGGTCTTCTGAATCTTTCCCATCTCTCGTAGCTGATTGGAAACAGCTTGTTGACCAACGCCCAATTGCTCGGCGAGTTGTTTTTGTGGTTGCGAATCATCTTCGTCCAACAATGCTTGCAATTCCACATCTTCGTATTTTTTTTGCTGTTTTCCACGTACCTTGTTTGCAACATCGAAGTCACCACTTTTGAAACGCCGAAACCATCGTTCACAAGTATCTTGCGATGGAGCATGTTCACCATAAGCTTCTCGAAGTAATTGGTATGACTCAACAGCAGTTTTCTTCAAAAATAAAAACAAAAAATTAATGCTGTCCGCGAATGCTCTTTGTTCGGTATAAATTTCGACATATTGAACACAACAACCCAACACTATGCACACATTTTTCCAATTTATCACTCTTGCGCGTTTGACACTTGTTGATGACACAAGAAAATGACGTGTCAAATCTTTATAGCACAAACTGCATTGGTGCACCATCTGTTGTCTGAAATCCGCATTTCATACTTGTACACAGGTATAGTATTATTACTATTACGAATAAACTAAAATTGATCATATTAAATGTACTCCATTATATTCAATGCACTTTCTATGAATTCATTTTTGTCTTTGTCTTACCGCTAGAATGGTTCCTTGGCACTGATAATCTAGAATTCCAACTTCCTGTGTAGTTTTCTCTCTTAGATAATCCAATGTCAACTTTCTTTCAGTTTTTAATTACCTTTCCAATAATCCCATAAAAAGGTATCTTACAATGAAATTTGGGCTACTTGGTGGGAAGGTTTCTGTTACTGCGAGAATGTTATACAATGGAGCTCGATCCTGCTGCGAGATTATTTCCATATTATTATGCTGTACAACAATTTCCGATATCGTTTCCAAGAACTATATACCGCCCCACTTAAATTTCTATTTAAAAAATTGGTCCCATTGCTCTATGACTCAATATACCGCACCAAACACGAACAGATTGACGACCATAGTATTTTATTTCTCATATCTCTCGAGAATGATCCCAAATGTGTATATTTTTTCTGTTTAAAACTTTGATGGTTGAGAAAACTTACTCATCCTTTCAAAAATTTTTTTTCATAGTTGTGCGTCGTGTTCCATACGTTACCTGCCTGACAAAAGCCGAAATATAATTCTTTGTTTTCCTTTTGTAATAACCATTTCTAATAAATATTTCTCATATATCTGAAAAAGTCTTTTTTATACTAACTCTTAGCTTTCACTTACTAAGGGGTGTTTCAACAAGAGGTTTAATTTTAAATTATTGGAAAAATGAAGTTCTTTTTGAAATTTTCGTGATATTTTTATTTACATTCAAAGTACAAATTATGCGATTAATGATGGAATACAATATCTGCCACATGGCCGCCTCGGCTCTTCTTATAGGTAGTCATTCTTTTGAAGAAATTTTCCATCACATTTCCGCACAATTGTGGCTCTATTTCGCGAGTTTCTGCTCTGATATTATCTTTGAGCACTTCAATCGTTGCTGGGGCATTGGAATAGACTTTATCTTTAACACAGTCCCGAAGGAAACAGCCTAAGGGTATTAAATCGCACAATCTGGGTGGCCAGTTGAAATAACTATTTCGAGAAACTACACGATCAGGAAATTTTTCGCGTATTAATCCGATTGTGTGGCATGTAGCGCCATCCTGTTGAAAATAAAAGTCATACGCATCCAAGGCATCCACTTCAGGCCAAAAAAGTCAGTTAGCATCTCACGGTAACGCGCCTCATTCACAGAAACGGTCACACCAGCTTCATTTTCGAAAAAATGATACCGCCAGTCCAAAAACCACACCAAACTGTCACTCGTTGTGAATGGAGAGGTTGTTCGGGGTTTTCGGAGCCTCAGATGCAACAGTTTTTGCTTATTTTACGTAACCATACAGATGAAAATGAGCCTCTTCACTCAGAATGATTTTCTTGAAAAAATTGGGGTCATTTTCTTGCATTTTCAACACCCAATTAACAAACGTATGGCGTTGTCCATGGTCTGCCGGTATTAATTTTTGTGTCATTTGGACTTTGTAAGCCCTTAGACCGCAAAATACGGTGCAGGCTGGCTGTGGATACGCCCCATTGCTGTGAACTTCTTTGAATTGACATACGCGGGTTTTCCGCAACACTTTCAGCTACAGCAGCAATATCTTCAGTTGATTTGACTGGGCGAGCACGAGATGGGTACTTTACATTCGAAACTTGACCGAGATTGCTGGACGAGAAGGCGCGTCATTTCGACTGAAAACAGTACGAATTTTGCGAACTGTCTGCGCAAAATTTTCACCATTTTTGGGGTGGATTTTTATAATTTCAGTGCATTGTTCAACTGCATATATCATTCCATTTTAGTTAACCGTTTAGCTACTATCACAAAATGTACATAGCTAGCTTCGGCAAAGTTAAAATATCCGTTTTTATCTTTCTTATTTTGCACAATAACACCACAAAATTGTAAATTGGCTTTTCTAGAATTAGGAGTTTTATAAAACTGAAAAATAATACATAGTGTTTCATTTAAAAAATATAAAGTTAAACGCGATAAGCGATTATTTCTGTTTTAACTTAGTAAAATTTTTTTTAAAAAACCTTACTTCTGTATTTTTATTTTTGCGTAACTCTTCAAATAAGCGAGTTAAAGGAGTGTTATAAACAAGAACCCTGTACGAGGCTGGTTTGAAAAGTCCGTGCAAAGTCCGAGAGATGGCACCACCGGTGCGTATCGAGGTCATGTTTAGTTAGTAGCATCTCTTGAATGAACGCACACCAAGTTTCAGCCATATTGGTCTATTTCTTTGTGTTTGGCATTCGTGTGAATCAAGGAAGTCGAGTGATTTTCAAGAAATGGACGAAAAAGAATTTCGTGTGGTGATTAAACATTACTTTATGAAAGGCAAAACGCCTCAGGAGACTAAAGAGAAGCTTGATAAACATTATGGTGACTCTGCACCTTCGATTAGAACAGTTTATAAGTGGTTTCAAAATTTTCGGACTGGCCATATGGGCACAAGTGACGCTGAATGTTCTGGACGGCCTGTGGAGGTTACGACTCCAGAAATCATTGTTCAAATCCATGATATGGTGATGGATGACAGAAGAGTTAAGGTGCGTGAGATTGCTAGTGCTGTGGGCATCTCGACTGAACTGGTACATAATATTTTGCATAAACATTTGGACATGAGAAAGCTATCCGCAAGATGGGTGCCGCGATTGCTCACGCTTGACCAAAAACGGAATCGTGTGAAGTGTTACAAGGATGGTTTGCAGCTGTTTCAGAAGAATCCGGAGGACTTTAAGCGTCGTTTCGTCACTGTGGATGAAACATGGATACATTACTATACTCCTGAGACCAAACAACAATCTAAACAATGGGTTACCAAGGGGGAATCTGCACCAAAAAAGGCGAAGACCGTTCCTTCGGCCGGAAAGATTATGGCGACTGTCTTTTGGGATTCGCAAGGGATAATCCTCATCGACTATCTGGAAAAGGGTAAAACTATTACAGGTGAATATTATTCATCGTTATTGGACCGTTTGAAAACCGAGCTGCAAGAAAAACGCCCGCGATTGGCCCACAAGAAAGTCCTTTTCCATCACGACAACGCACCAGCACACACCTCAGTAGTTGTGGTCGCAAAATTAATGGAAATAGGATTCCAACTCGTTTCACATCCCCCCTATTCTCCAGACTTGGCTCCCTCGGACTACTATTTGTTCCCCAATTTGAAGAAATGGCTGGCGGGACAAAGATTTTATTCAAACGAGGAGGTGATTGCAGACATTAATGGATATTTTTGCAGACTTGGACAAATCCTATTATTCGGAAGGGATCAACAAACTAGAACATCGTTGGACGAAGTGTATAAGCCTAAAAGGAGACTATGTCGATAAATAAAAAAGGTTTACCCCAAACACATAAGTAGTTTTTATTTTTGCACGGACTTTTCAAACCAGCCTCGTATATTAGATAGTTGACACTGAATAAGGTTTTTACAGTAGAGTAAAAGAAAATAGCATTTATACTTTTCTGAGTATTTATTGACATCTATACAATTTTTTTTATTAAGTATATGAAAATTTATCTTCGTGTTAAAAAAAATTAAAGCTTCTAACATATATACATACAGCTTTAGAACGAGATAATAAAATTCGCACTTGATTGATAGAAAGGTCAATTTATAGCAGGATCTCTGAACTTTCAATAAAAAATTAATAAGCCTGATTTGTTTATAATCTATGTCAGAAAGGTGTGGGTCGAAGAATGAGAATGTTAAATTGATTAAGCAGGTATTTAGTGTATAATAAAATATAATTTACAGGGCGTCACGAATTAGTGTGTAAAAATATTTAGATGATCAAAATTTAAATCCTGCGGAGACACTGAACAAACAATAGTAAAAAAGGGTGTCCAACCCGTTTAACGGCTAAAACAATAAAATGAAAAACCATACAACAAAAATTTTTATTCTTTTTTAAAATATTTTCTTTGGGAAAACGAAATTTTATTTCAACCGTCCTTTCAATTTTCGAATCATTTTCCAAATTCATCTTGCGAAATAACCCTCAGTTGTAATGTCAATCTTATCTACATTCCAGAACCTTCTCTTCTTCACGGTAGATTTTACTTGTAAAAAGAACCAAAAGTAACAGTAAGCCATATCAGGACATTTTGGACCACCCATATCGTTTTTATGATGAATTTGGAAGTCACTACTACTACTTTTAACCTTACAAGTAGTACGCTAGAGTTTATACTCTGTATGTGTAAAAAATTCAAAATTTTGCAGCTCCTCCAATATTTTTTATAGGCAAGCTAATGATGTCTAAAAACTGAGTAGTTATAATTTTTAAAATTTTGGCGGCTTCAAAACTTTCCCACATTTGGCGTATAATTAGATGGAATTTAGCTCGTTCTAATGCCAAGAACCATGATTGAGAAATCCGTGAAAGCATCCATTCCATATAATATTTTGTTGCTATACCCACATGTAAAACTTAAATATTGGTAATTCATTTGTTAATTTATAGACGACATAGTATAATTAGACCTTTTCATACTTGGCATATACAGGGCAATCGAAAAAATGTACAGCAAATGAGAAAAATTTTGTTATAAATTGCTGAAAAACTTTTTTAGTAGTAAATGTTTTTACATGTTGCTCTATAAATGAGCACTTTTTGTGGTTGTTTATGATACCACTGTTGTGCAAAACCCCGATGAAATTTTTTTTACATCTTCTGTGCTATTTCTAAGAGCCAAAAGTTTGCGTTTTAGATGAGAATATTATGTATTCAGAAATTAATTGAGTAGGAATATATAAAAATATGACAATATATTTTACATATAAGATTTTAAGTCGTTAAAATTCTTTAATTCACTCTAGTATGAAAAGAGTAAAGATGTATAGACCAAGAGAGCGGCCCGAAATTGTTGTTCATTCTATCGTGCGAGTAGAATAAAAAGCCTTTAACCTTGATTTTGCAACCCCCGTGCCCTGGAATGCTCAGATAAGGCCCAAAATGCTACATCCAAAAATGGACTGTCGTTTAACCACTTGAATCAAGTACGATAACATTTGTTGACACTAAAAAGTCGAGCGCCCCAAAGGGCAGACCTCGCCGAGGCCGAACTCAGCATTAGGTTAGTGCAGGTTTTTTAATACACTGTAAAAAAACGTTAGATGAATTTTAAAGTAATTTACTTAAAATTAATTATTTGTTAGATTTTTTAAGCTTTTACTAGAAATTTCAAATAAAATGCTTTTAAATTCTAGTATAAATTCAAAAAAATTAAGTAAATTAATGCTTGAAAAATCAACTTGAAAATTTAAACGCTTAAAAAATTTAGAAAAGACTTAATTTTAAGTAAAGAAACAAAAATTAACTCTTCTCGAACATAATTATACTTGAAGAACCCGGAAATTTTCATTTTGATGCCAAACAAATACCGATTTGGGCTCAACTGGGCATACATAGACCCAAACGATTTTGTTCATTGGGACTAGTTGTTCCGAATTCCACGAATTCTATTACATATGAAAATAGTCAATTTACCCTCTCAATAGAGCTAACTCCGTCTGTATAGTTGCTGGGTGGATTAAGAAGCTCAGCAGCCATGCTGCCGGTCCCAAGCCCGGATAAAGGAGGAGGGTTCCCAGGTCAGACTAGCAATCTACCAAGAAAAACAATAATCCGCTCACAGACCCAGACCAGCCTCGGAACAAGGACGGACCTGCCCAAAATGCTACTGGACCCGCTTTTTCCAGCCAAGAACGGTCGTTTCTGGCGTTCAGGTTCCCTCTTATTTTATCAAGCATAAACTAAATTTATTGATTTTATATGGTTAAGTCACAGTCCATTTTTGGATCGATGTATTTTGGGCCTTAAAGCTGGGTCCGGACCCGGCAGAGTCTACTCTTTGGGGCGCTCGACTTTTTTAGTGTCAACAATTGTTAACGTACTTGATTCAAGTGGTTAAATGACAGTCTATTTTTGGATGTAGCATTTTGGACCTTATCGGGGTCCGATAGAATGAACAACTAGGCAGACAGTTAGTCGACAGGTCAAAATTTCTGGTCGTCCTCTTGGTCTAGTAACTTTCCTTTGTTTTTCGTAATTATTTTTGTTCATTAGTTATTTGTTTTTTCCTATATTCTAGGAATTGTAAAAATGTGTGTGCTTGACAAAAGCATAATTAAGTTTTTGTTGAAATAAAAGTTTTATCTCAGCTTCTCTAAAATTTTACAGCATCATACATTGTTTTTCTGGTGCCATAGATTTATTTGGTTTCTAATTGTATCGGTTTAGCGAGAGGCGTTCATCGATTTATCTTGGTTCAGGTATCAGGTTCAGTTGGTATCAGTATTAGGATACGCGACCGTAAGTACTGTTGTTAAGAGAAGTAGCAGTTATTGTAAATATACGATAATACCCGTGCCAACACTACCACATTCTTTAAAAAGTTCAGTTGTCGAATTTTATATTATTATACCTGTTATGACATAAAAAGGGTTAATCTATAATGAGACGGAAAGGTGAACAATAAAATACCATTTATCATATTTTTCTACGGTTTCTTTACCAAAAAAAATGTAAGAACTATGTTAAGATCAAAAAATTTTTACTGATCAAAAATGACTTTTACTTCTTTGTCAGTTTTTTGCATTGGTTTCAGTTACTGTAATAATAATAATCTCCTTGCCATCCATGGAGAATATCTACTCAGTTAATTCGTATTTACATCACCTAGGAAAAATAAGTATAAAAATAAAAACATTTCTTGACGCAGCTATTAAATATATAAAATAATTTTTCTTTTGCACATATACATAGAAGTTTTATGAATAATTTGAAATAATAACGAAAAAAAAATAATAATAAATTACGGAGATATGAGTCATCAAGTAGGACCCACTTTTGAAAATCCTTGGTGTTCTTATTTTCTCTGTCAGGCATCGTCTGAAAAATAAAATTTTTTTTTTTTCTTATTTAGACAGGTAATAGCTAAGATGTAGCATAAAAAAATTATTTTTTTTTGTAGAAATGACAGCTGTTTGAAAAAAAAACTGAGTTTAAAAAATTTATAACTTATGAACGTGGCACCCAATCAAAAAAATCCTATCTTAGATAATATAGGGTGGGCCATTTAAAAGTTTAAATTTAAAAATGCAATAAAACAAAAACGGTTTGAAATTTTGCCAAATTTATTTTTTTGTTGTGAAGTACAATTGTTCCGGTTAGAGATGGAATATTATTTCATTCATATGGCTGCCGCGGCTGGCCTCACACAGTACCCCATTCGATCGGACCAATTTTCGAGCACTTTTTCGAGTGTATGGGGTCGTATCTCGGCAATGGCATCACGAATGTTGGCCTTCAAATGCTCAATTGTCTCTGGTTTGTCGGCATAACACTTGTCTTTAACGGCGCCCCACAGAAAATAGTCCAACGGTGTCAAATCGCAGCTTCTTGGCCGCCAATTGACATCACCATTTCGGCTAATTAAACGGCCATCAAACGTTTGACGCAATAAATCGATTGTGGCATGAGATGTGTGGCAAGTTGCACCATCCTGTTGAAACCAAACATCGTTCACATCAATACCATGAAGAGCGGGCACAAAAAAATCGGTTATCATGGTGCGATAGGTGTCTCCATTGACCGTAATGGTTGCGCCGTCCACAGCTTCGATATTTTCGGTTGTACGCACTGTACGAGCACGCTCACGTCTTGGCGCATCAACAATGAAACCAGTTTCACGAACTTTAGCAATAAACTTGCGTATACCGGGCACTGTTGGTCTTTCTCTGCGACCAAATTTTGTACGACATTTTCGTGCAATTTCCGACCAATTGTCTTTGTTTTGAAAATAAATTTCCAATAAATCCCAACGTTGCTTAAGCGTAAATCGATTCATTTCGTTCAGTGGAGATAATATACTGAATTTGTGACAGAATAGAATGACATAAGTATTGCCACATTCGAAATAACCGGTGGTTCAAATTTAAACCGATAGATGGCCCACCCTTTATTATAAAGAATGTATGTATTGTGAATTTTAACAAAATCAGTTAAGTAAATCTTAAGATATCTTCTACACAAGTTTGAAAAATGTAGTTTCGAGAAAAACGCAAAAGAAAAAACAGTACGGCGTCAGCGTCTTAAAACCAAATATTTTTTTAAATTACCTTCAATCTGCGATTCCTGGACCGTACGTGAGGTCGTCCATTATTGCCGCGATGTCCTCCAACTCCTTTCAATTTCCTGGCTTCTTTAGTCTCCTATTGGGCTCTCATGTTGGCTATAGATATTCGTTGAGAATCCAAGTTCTCGGTAAATCGCAGCGCGCTTTGGAGTTTAATAATTGCATCATTTGTAATACACTAGTATATCCATCATTAAATATACTAGCTGCAATATAAGATGCAATCTCAACAATTTTTGTGCCACTGTAATCCACTTTTGGAGCCATAGACCAAATGACAGCGTTTAGATTTTTCGTTGTTATTCTGAGTGTATAATTATTGTTATAAATGACTGTCTTTAATAATATTTAAAAATAAATGTTCTAAAAATATGGGTCAAAGTACTGGGGTGGTCGCGCTGAGTTCTCCAAAATAAAACCAAAATGTCTTATTAAGACATTTCCGTTTTTCACAACGTATGCAAATAAAAATATATCAATCAAAAATAATTCTTTAAGTTAAATACTGCACTTGTATGTAAAAAACTCATGAACATAACCATGACTAATCTTATTCCCTATAGAAGATAAATAAAATCATTAACAACTTTAAAAACACATAACACACACCAAACATATATGCCCGTGATTCAGCAACTAGCTTCTCAGATCTATCTCTTTGTTCGATACACACACAATAATATTATGTTTAAGTTCGAATTTCTCACTGTTGTTTTAATGACAGTCAAATATGTGAAAGTTAGTTCTTATAACTATGTAGTTGTGTGGAAACAAGGACTTGACACGTTCGCGGGGCTCTTCTTTCATATTTATGGGGATCGCAGCATATTCAAAGAAATGGTCTAAAAATGAAATCAGTATCCATCTTTACTTGTCATAACTGTTTTGAATTTCTTTGAGGAAATAATCACAGAGCTGTTGTTTTGAATGGTGGAACTCGACTAGCATAACTGTAAAAATGTGCTTAGAATTTATTATATTGTAGTAAATGTTTCATAAGTTCTTTAATGCACTTGAATAATAAAAATTTTTTCCAACTGAATAAATCCGTTAATTTTTTTGTGGCTGTCATATTTACATTACGGCCTTACAGACTCTTATTCAAAATATTTAAGTAACTAAAGTTATCAGCACGGAAATGCAGCTTAAGAGGCCAAACAAATTTGGAAAATAGGTTCTCATATTCCTATTTCTCATCATGTCTATCAAAAGTTCGCCTTTTAATTGGAACACCCTTTTTTAGGCGTTTACAAGATTTGCTCATAATATTTATGCACATGTCTTGCAACCCTTTATTTTCATAAAATCTATAACGCTTCATAATGCAGTACATGAAGTAAAGGAAGTAAGGTTTTTGACACAAGACTTTCTTGGTGTATAAAATAGTGTAGTCATGTCGCATTTGGCATTACATTCTTGTACTTTAACGATAAGGTAAGATCGATGTCCTATCATAGCCTTGGCGCCATTGGTACGTATGGTAATAGATTGCGCCCAGTCAGTATTGTAATACTTATCGAAAAAATGTCGAATAAACATGTTCCATTCGTATTGACCTCTTATGGCGTACAAAATAATGTAACTTCAGTAAAATGATTTTTTGTATTATATCTTACAGATTCTATATACTGACCATAGTGAGAAAGTACTTGCGGATGCGTTCATCGGTAATACACCTAATATTTGTGTTGAAAGGTATTTTGTCAGTAACTTTTTCTTCTTTACATAATATTATTGGACAAAGGTATTGTTTTTAACTTTGCCGTCTCTTGTTTACCAACCATAATTCGCACCATTTCAACAATTGCTTGTAAAAATGGATCTTCAGCAATTGTATGTGGCTTACTAGTTTTTTGTAATGCGAAATGCAACTAATAACTTGTTAGTAATGCTTTTTTATCAGTAGTACTTGCTGGTGTGGGAGGGGAGAGGGAGAGCGAGATGTAGATGGAGAGGGAGAGATAGAAAAAGAGAGAGAGTTTCTTGTGTTAAAGATAGTGCGATAGTGTCGATTTTAACGGTTTTAAAACTTGGTAATTACTAGAGACCTGATTATAAGCAACATAACAATCTTGAAATATGCATGCAAATATGCATGAAAAATGCTTAAAATATGCATGAAAAGGGTCAAAATATGCAATATTAAATAATAATAAAAGTAATTTTTAGTTTTTTATTTCAAAATCAGCATAAAATTAACAAGTTATCGACGATGTTTAAATTTAATTAACAATTACGAGTATTTAATATTTTTTTTTAATTATTTAACAATTGTATTCTTGTACACGTAAACAATAAGGTATTGTTCTAAATGTTGGGTAGTAAGATTGTGTCTTCGATCACTTAAAATATTTTTATAAGTGGAAAAAGACACCCACATCCACTGAGGTAACTGGGCAGTATTTGAATTTGGGTGCTATGCTAGCACTTATTGTTTCTGGCAAAAGTTCACCCGTCCCCATTAATAAAACTATTAATTTAACACAAAGGTTCAAAGCCTGGGTTATTGCACAAAATGTTTTCAAACTTTTCTTTAACTCTACACGGGAATACATCTGACAATGTGGAGTTTATTTGAAGGATTTTATTCATTAACTGAATTGATTCGGTTAACGCCAAACCTCGAGTTTCAAGCTTTTTAATACCCGCAGGTATGTGGGAAAAGTGAGTCCTAATCAAAGCTACGTTTTTTTTTTAATATCAGAATCGTTAAATGCTTCCTTGGATTAACGAACTGCCATAGCCTATGCACTATCGAAGTCATTTACTACACCGTGGATGGCCTCGAAATGTTCATTGTAAAATAGTACAGCTTCAATCCATGTTCCCCATCGAGTTACCACTGGTTCAGGAGGTAAAGGCACATTTGGCAGTTTTTCTTTATAGACGTTATTGCGAGCAGGTGCCTTAAGAAACACTTTCTTTGCTAATGAAATCAGTTTATTTACATTTCTAAACGTGGATCGTCCTTCTTCAGTGAGTCGATGGACTCCGTGAGCAAAGCACGTCACATGAATTAAATTTGGATAAAATACTTGGAGGACTTTGGCTGCCTTGGTCATATAGGGAGCAGCATCTGAGAGAAATATAAACTCTCTTTCATCTGCAGAAGATTCAGGAAATATTTTTTTAATACCCTCGTTCACAAATCTGGCGATCGTAGAATGATTTGTCTTGTCAAGTTCTTTGCAGACCACCAAATAGGAAGAAGAAGGATCTAATCTTAATGCACCCACAATTAAATTCGCAATATAGCGACCACAACTGTCGGTAGTTTCATCAGCTGAAATCCAAACAACGTTCATTACGTATTTCTTCCAGAACATGTTGGTAAATTGTTGGTATGTAATTTTACGCAGTGTTGATTCGTCTGGTT
Source organism: Pachyrhynchus sulphureomaculatus (assembly GCA_019049505.1). NCBI lineage: Eukaryota > Metazoa > Arthropoda > Insecta > Coleoptera > Curculionidae > Pachyrhynchus > Pachyrhynchus sulphureomaculatus. The sequence continues at coordinate 84,196,065 of CM032453.1, read as the reverse complement.
TTTTTTATTCAAGCAATATTTTCGCAGAAAATCTTTGAATGTAGGATTTGTAAGTTTGTGGAGAGGAATATTACTTGCAAGCAATGCTTCACATAAATCCATGCTAAAGTGGTTCTTTTGTTTGCCTATAGAAGTGGAATCACTGCTACTTGCTGCTGTTATAAGTTGTTGTCGTGGGCCTTTTTTTGCAATCCTGCGATATGAAGACTTGTCTTGACATGCTGGTCAATTTGAAACTTTTTTGTGCACGAAACATTTTTCTCGCAAACTCGACAATATAAAACATTTCCGTCGTATGTAAATGTTCCAGGATAATCAGCTACCCACGAAGTGACACTTTTTTTGCGGGTGGCATGGTACACGTTAAACTTTAACACAACACGTTAAAAATTGCAAAAAGACTACACTGATGCAAGCGCGTCAACAATAATGTTAAAACTGATATCTTGTTTTAAAATAAAAATTCGTCTTCCAGAAAATTGTTTATTTGATCCACGCTCAAACAAATATTCTTACAAACTAACTATTTATCACTTAATATCCCGACCAAGAAACAAAGGAATAAAATACCGTCGTAATTTTGGATATTCCTTTGGCACTATAATCGGCACTAATCGATGTTTAGACTATTGCAGGTAATGTCCCGGCGGCGATAAGATCGGTTCCAGACGCCGACATTAACAATACCTTGCCATACCAATTGCCTAGTAATACCGAGAAATATTGTAAATATAGGGAAATATGCATCATTACTAGATTTTGGGTAAAATATGCAATAATGGGTGAGAATGGTCTAAATATGCAAATGCATATGAAAATATGCAAATACATATAATCCGGTCTCTAGTAATTACATAATAATGATGTGATTTTGAAGTATGTCTTCGTTACTTTTCTAACATGGTTAAACACGTTTAATAAACTTTTAATTGACAAACACTTGTTGCCCCGTCCAAATAATAAAATATCGGATAAAATTTCGTTACGCGGGCTTTTCAGAAAAAGGGTTTTTTTTGGAATAGGCTTAAAACGGTCTAATTTTGAAAGACTTTTGCATGTTTTTTTACATATAAACATTGATACGTATGCGTACGAAAGTCTACTATGCTATTGACAACCACTGATCGAAACTCCTCGGGAGAACTCAATTCGTTTATGCGCATGCGCCAAGATGATTATACTACATTTACAATCATAGTAAAATTCCAACCAATAGGGAACTTTGCTGTGAAATTTTCTTTGCGGAAAACAACACGAAAAGAACAAATCATAAGGTTTTTTAATGTATTTTGTAATTGCTGATTATTTAGTTCAGGTTAGTTTCAGTTAGTTTAGGTTAACAAAAACAGTTACCTCCCGATTTTTTCTCATAAATTTTTCAAATTTAGACCATTTTAAGCCTATTTAAAAAAAAATTTCCTTTTTCTGAAAAGCCCGCGTACCGTAATTTTACCAAAAAAAATAAATAAACAATTTTGTGATAAGATTACATTATAACTGAAAAAAATTTGGTAAAATTTCGGTACGCGGGTTTTTTAAGAAAAGGGAGATTCTTTTTTGGAATAGGCCTAAAATGACCTAATTTTGAATGATTTACGAGAAGAAATCGGGAAGAGGTCGTTTTTACTAACCTGAACTAACCGGAACTAACCTGAACTAAATAATCAGTAAGTAGAAAATACATTAAATAATGGAAAAAAGTCCTACCTTAATCTGAAAAAATGATGTTACGTATATACTATATTAGTCACTGGAGACCAAGTTAGTTGGGGATAACAAAAATGGCCTCCTCCCGATCTTTTCTCGTAAATCTTTCAAAATTAGGCCATTTTAGGCTTATTCCAAAAAAGGAACCTCCCTTTTTCTGAAAAGCCCCCGTACCAAACTTTTACGAAATATCGTTATATATTTTTAACAATCATTCTCCATTTTAACCAAGGAGTTTTTTAAGCTGAAGGCCTCGGTTTATCGATTCCTTGTCATCACCTGCATTAAAGCAATATATTGTAGCTTATACACGTTGGAAATATTGTAATTAAATTCAGAATTTACCTATTCAAGCAAATGTTTTCTGAGGAATTTGGTTTTGCAGGCACAATAATACACGCAGGGTCAGCTTCATCTTTACTGTTACCGAGTAAAATAGGAAAACAATCCGTATGAAATTACATATTAAAGGTATGCCTAGGCTTAGTCGTCAAAAACCAAGATATTGTATGAGTTGGGACTTTAGATCTTTTAAGACCATTTTCAGAAAATCTTTATTTTATGAAAATACATTTATAGGCCTTTAAAAAGTAATAGCGCTTTGTTACCGTAACTCAACACTCTGTGGCGCGTTTACATCTGAAAACGTACTTAAGTTTTAGTAAATAGGAATCCGACATTGTTTTCAACTGACATAGAAAATATTAATTTCTCCCACGAAGGTGAAATTACAATTTTGGTAAGGGATATTATTAAATCATCAGGTCCTGGTAGAAACTAGATAGGTTAAAAATGTAAGTTTTTTAAGGATAATCTAGCTATATATTTTGCTCAAACACTGCTGTTATATTATTACAACATACTTCTTAAGGTCAGGTAGTCAATGTTTATACTATAAGTAAAAACCTCATAATTATCCTTCTACTCAAATCTAAAGCTGAATGGTTAAACAAATAAGTGAGCAGGAATTAATACTAATGAGCCTTTTAGCACCTCTAATGAATTTAAAATTAACAAATACGTATTTAGTGTCATTCAGAAGAATTTATTAAAATTAAAAAAGATATTACCTTGCCTGATATTCTAACCCCGCCTTCGGCCAAAGGCTACTATTTTGGCAGGGTATTCGACAAATTTTTAAAAATACACGTTTTTACGTGGTTAAATGACACAACTATCTCTACAGAAAGAAAAATAAGTAGAATAAAGTGTCGCCACAAAACGAAGACGACTGGCTACCTCGTGACAATATGTCTCGTTTCTCAGGGGTGCTGCTCATCTGAAGCTCTAATGTAACAATAATAATGAAAAATAGCTTGTCATCTCTCAAAAAACTCGACAAAAGCATATTTTTTAACGATCCGGCAGTAGCTAGCTTCTTTTTGAGGCAAATTTTTTTTTGACTTGTTTGTCTCCTGTAGCGATAGTAATATTTTCTGTGGTTAAGTTTTAAGGAAGAAGTTAGATCTAAGCACTATCCGCAAGATAACGGGCTTAAGCAAGCCGTGCATCGAAAACATTTGCCTGTTTTTATAATAAGCTACATTTGTTTAAGACAGCTCTGTTTAACATTCACTATTCATTCATTAGGTTTATAAGTTTATTTTAGCTTTACCTAAGTACATATTTTTGTATTTCGTTGTATGCAATTACCACTGTTACATTTATATATTAATAATAATATATTTTATATTTTGTGCTGTTTCGTTATAGTATATCGAACATTCGAGATTATATGAGGTACTTCGTTCGAAAAAATTAGTTTCATCCTCTCCGTCTAATTAAAATTGGCTAAAATTTAAAACTCATTTTTTAATTTTCAATCTCTAGGCGTACGACGCCATCTACCAGCAATGTGTTCAGTACTACAAGTGAAGTAATCTATCTTGTTTGAACCTTATAATTTCCTTTAATAGGATACTTGTTTTAATATTTTGAATTTGCCCTTAGTGTGGAAAAATGATCGGGGAAAAGCAATATTGATGAATTGAGGTAATGTAGCTAACTTCTAAGGTTTCAAGAATCCTTTTATTTTTATGGTTTCTACCGCTGAATCTTTAACTCGAATTAACCCTTTATAGTTCTGTGTTTATTATAACCTTATTATTTTAACCTCCAATATTTCGCAAAGTTTAGCGGATTAGATTTTTTCTTGCTTTTGACTTATTAACATGGTTATCGCAATAGGCTTCGAAGGCAGTGCTAATAAAATAGGTATAGGTATAGTAAAAGATGGTGAAGTTTTATCAAATCCCAGGAAAACCTACATAACACCGCCAGGTGAAGGATTTATGCCTAAAGAAACGGCACAGCACCACCGACAAAATGTGTTAGGAGTACTGAAGGAGGCACTTGAAGAAGCCAGGGCAAGTAATTTATATGTCGTGCGCATATTCTAATGTAAAACTTTAATTATTAAAATGTTTTTTTTTGTCATCAACTGATGAATGAATATCTGTGGCGTGAATTGTTACATATAATAGCATATAGTTCTACATTTTAATAAAAACGTTAACCCGGGGTTGAAATAATGAAGCCGTAATTTTCTTACTAGTCTTACAAAACTAAATGCAATAATATTATAGTTACAACTATTTTGAAATCATAAACAAACTGCATATACCTGTAATATAATTATAATATCTTGCAGTCATAGAAATTGCGTCTGCACCTCTTATTGCCACTACTTAGATGATTAAACCCCAGTAAGTTATTTTTGGTCACTTTCTTATGTCCACTCTTATTCTGGTATTGCTCGCCAATCTCCAATGACAAATTAAGATTACTAGGTTTTTATGGAATACCCTTATTATTTTTGTTTTATTCTGGCTTTGGCAGTTCTGCAGCTTTACTGTTATTTTCCTAAAAATCTCAGAGATAACAAGGGTATTGGGAGAAAATCTAGGCCTGGTTTGCTTCAATTTTTGAGCCTTTACTTCTGTAGAAATTAGGCGACGGACGAGAATTGCTTCAAAAAATTGTCTCTTATAAAACTTTACTATCTTCAAAAATCAATGAGCAGAGAGAGAAAAAATATATTTCCAATTAATATACAAATAAAACATATTTTTTAACACCTATAAATATAAAGTGGCGCAACTTATTTAATTCAGTTAACTAGTCCTGTGTATTAACATTGAACATGAAAAAATTTAAAATATGAGTAAAATCAAAGTTAGAAAATTTGTCACTTGTCTATTACTTAGATGCTAAATTTTGTAGCTAATGTAAAGCTAGATTACTGAATCAACTCGATGTTTTACAATATAACATAATTCATGGTAACTTTTTAGTTATCCTGAGTCTTGCTGACTTTTATAATTTTTTCAGGATGGATGTATTTTGAAGAGTTTTTTTTTTTTTGAATATATATTTAGATAACCTATACATTTACATTTATTGGTGTCCTTATTTTTTGAGTATCATACTATTCTTGTAGAGCAGTATGAGCTTGTGTCTTTTAAATATGCTTCAGTAGTTTGGTAGTGTAAAAGAAAAAACTAAAGAACAAAAAAATAAAATAGAAAATATAATAAACAATACCAAAAATTTACTTTGAGTAAGTATAATTTTAAATTAATCAGTGATAATAAGTTAATGACTTGCAATTTTATTAGTAGACAAGCTGAACTGGTAGCATTTGCTGAGCATAATGCAATAACCATAATGAAAATAAAAGTGTTAGACATCCTATTACAGTTATTCATCATTTTCAAGAAAATTGATTACATCAAATTTTCTCAAGACATTGATTTTATATGTACTGGGTCTGTAGATTTGCCCATTTGTGTACATAGTACAACTTAATTAAATCTACATAAACAAATGATGGAACATATAGATGAACTATATTGACCCACATGGACAATTTTTGGCTTAAGCAGTTCAACTTAAAGAAATTTAGTGGGATTTAATTATGTCTAAGGTGGTTACTGAATTTGAAAAACGAGGAATAACCTTCAGTTGATGTGGAGTAAAAATGATAAACAGTTGAGTAGTGGTATGGTATCAGGTGTTATTAAAATATGGGAAGTAACAGACCACTATAAGAGTGCATCTAGGGAATTACGAAAAAAATCATGAACTCCCACTTTATTTATTAAAATACATGGGTAAATCAAATATAAACGGTAATTTTTTTTATACGTTTATTGAATAACCCTACACACAAATCATTGATTTAACATTTTTCAATATAACCTCCTGCGTGATCTACACACTTTTGCCGCCGATTTGGAAGTTTCCGTATTCCCTGGTCATAAAAGGTTTGAGGGCGGGTTGTAAGCCAATTGTGCACGTGTTCCTCGACTTCTTCATTGCTTCCAAATCGCTGTCCTCCCAGTGATTGTTTCATAGGCGCAAACAAAAAATAGTCACAGGGGGATAAGTCAGGGCTATAAGGAGGGTGCTCGAGGGTTTCCCAGCCCATTTCTTCCAGTGTATCCCTTGTCAAAGCCGCAGTGTGAGGCCTGGCGTTGTCCTGGAGGAGAGAATGACATCTCTGAGGCATGTCCCATCTTTTCTTTCGATAGGTGGCTTTTGCCAACCGTAACAACTGGCAGTAGTAAGCTGCATTCACCGTACGTTGATCGTGCAGGAAATCGATCAGTAAAATTCCCCTAGAGTCAAAAAAAATCGTTGCATTTGGCCTTCACTGGGAACCTTCATTCTTTCTTCGCCACTCCTTACTTGCTATTTTGGACTCGGGAGTGTAGTGATGTACCCACGTCTCATCATATGTCACTATGTGCTTTAAAAAGGCCTCCCTTCTTGCTGAAATCGATTCAGAAGCCTTTCAGCGATCTCCGACCTGACCTGTTTTTTGGTTTCCAGTCAACAACCTTGGAACCATCGAGCATTAATTTTTCTGAAATTATTATTAATTATTCGACGGTTAATCAGCGATCACCTTCGATAAGGTGTCTAATGTCACGGATGTTGTCATCTGTAAGGCTCGCCCACGTATACACACGATTCTGAGACAGTGTACTGTCCCCTAACTGTGCCTTCAAACGGGTTAAAATTTCTGACGGTTTAACGCCTTCATTGGTTAAAAACTTGATGATAATACGTTGCGCAACAGATGAAGGTTCCTCTTGCTCGGTCATGGCTGTACTGACGACAAAGACGAGTTGGCGCGCGCACCCATCCGGTTCCCCCACTCTTCACAAACCAAACATCTACTCCACACAACATCATCTAGCTAAGAACTGCATTCCAAGAAGAATAGCAAAATTACCATTTATATTTGATTTACCCACGTATCAAGTTAATGACCCGCTGCTCTGTTTAGAATATACAATGGGCGCATGCTCTTGCCGGTCAAATCCTCAAAATAATCAATTTTCTTATACAGTCCCTGGCCAAATTATTAGACGCACTGTATTTTTTTTAGTAATTTTATGTTTCTTAAGAGTTTTTATGCAATAATGGTATATTTAAACTACAATATTATTGATTTTTATTTAAAAGAATTGTTGTAGACTACATATTTGTATTTATTTTTAACATATGGCAACACTGTGTTGACAAAGTGATACATGAACGTAAACAAGTACAAACCTGTATCAGTCGCGATCGGAATCGAGTCAGGTACGGACGTGTTTCTGTGGCTTTATGGACTGTGATTGTTTGTTTAACAGTTTTATACTACTCAGTTATTAGTTTATTTTGTATGCAGTGTTTTAAAAAAGTAATTGGACTATTTTCATTATGGGTAGAAAAGGCGATCTTTCACCACGTAAAAAAGCTGAAGTGAAGGCCCTTGTGATTGCGAAAACATTTACAAACCGAGAAATATCACGAAGATTGGAGGTTTCTGAAGCTAGTGTACGACGCATAAAAAAGAAAATTGAGTCAGGGAAGGAATTAAGCCCGAAAAGAAAGAAAAGATGCGGTAGAAAACCAATTTTCACTCCACGGTCAGAGAGATGTTTGAGAAAATTTGTGTAGAAAACAGATTTGCTACCACAAAGGTAATAAAATCACAACTCCAGGATGCTAGCGTAAATGCTTCTGAGCGCACTGTTCGAAGAAAATTGAAAGAATTAGATTTTAAAGCCTGTCGCCCCGCCAGGAAGCCCAAGTTAACAGCTGCAATGAAAGCAAAGCGCCTGAAGTGGGCCAAACAATGGCAAGACAAAGATGTGGACTTCTGGAGATCGGCAAGATACAGTAATTTAATCAATAATTGATACATTATTATCGTTTTCAGTTAAATAAAGCAAATAAACATGGAAGTTTATATATTTTTCCTATTTTTGACAGGTCTGCTTCAGTGACAAAAGCACATTCGAAATTTTGCAGAATAAAGCTCAGTATGTGCGTCGTCGTCATGGAGAAAAGTTTCATCCTGATTGTGTCGTCCCGACGGTTAAACATCCCACCAAAGTGATGATTTGGTCAGTCATCAGCGGCAAGGGCACTGGACGTCTGTACGTCGTCAAAGGAATAATGAGGCAAGATCAGTACAAAGAAGTATTACAAAATCGGTTGATTCCGCAGCTCAGAGAATGGTTTCCAATGGGGCCACTTTCATGCAAGATGCTCCCTGCCACACTGCTCGGTCTGTTAAAGCTTTTTTGGCAGAGAAAAAAATATCCCTCTGTTGGATTGGCCGGGTAATAGCCCCATTGAAAATGTGTGGGAGCTGATGAAAAGAGAAGTGGCTAAAGATGTGATTACCAACAAAACCCAGCTCCTAGAAAAGATTATTCATGTGTGGAATCATCATCCTCAAATGCAGGAGACAGTACAATCTTGCATTGATAGCATGCCGCGCAGAATTAAAGCTTTGATAGCGGCTAAAGGTGGCTCAACTAAATATTGACTTTTACTAACATTAATTTCACTTTTCGTTAAAACTTAATAAACTTATGCTTTTCTAAATTAATGCTGTTTTATTTATGTCAAATAAATAGGTAATTGATTGGATAATATAAAAATAAAAAACAAATCAATTTAAAATAATAAAACGGTACAATATCACTCGGTAATTAATATTTTACATGAAATTTTGTAGTGCGTCTAATAATTTGGCCAGGGACTGTAATAGTTTGTAATTTTGCTATTTGATAAGTTTCTCAAGGATAGTTTCATTCCAGGAATATTGTATACTATATTTCGTTATACCTAGTTAAAATTTTAATGTTTATTCTGCCAATAATATTATTTACAACCAAGGCGTTAGACTTGAAGAATAAAAATTGTCTAATAAACTGATAATATTAATATATTATTTGTTTTATTTTTTTTATTTATTTATTTATTTATTTATTAAATTCCCGGGACACCCCATTTTTATAACTTATAAACTTATAGTAGGAAAAATAAAACCATTTACAAGTTGGCAACAACAATCAGTGTGTAACAGTATGAACAATTATAAAAATAATATCACACCACGATATACAGAATACAGGAGCGACCAGCCACTCAAATTAAACCAGATAACTGTGCTTTAAAGCCATACAGAGTGCACCTAAATAAATCATTTTCCAAGTTGTTTAAAGTTCAGAGGGATCTATCGATAGAAAAATGTTGCCCATAATTGGTGGAATGAAATGGTACGTGTATATGAAAGAGCTGAAGGCTATGCAAGTCACAACAGGGGGAATTAAAATTAATTCTGGACAAGAGACGAGAACAGTCTATCAATCCATGGATAAGTCTGAAGACAAAGCACAAATCAAATCGCACCTGCCTCACATCCAGAGTGCTCAAGTTCAACCTATGCAGCATATCAGACCTATGGTAATAATCAAAGTTAATATTAAGCTTATTAGCCACAAAGTGAAGGAACTTCTTTTGTACACACTCAAAAGTGTCAATGTGAACTCGGTAATGGGGGGACCAAACAATAGCGTAATATTTAAGATTTAACTTCACCAATGAGGTGTACAACAATTTGACAATATCCACAGATAATTTACCACAATCCCTAGTCGCAAAACAGAGCTTTTTAGGCTCATCCTGGAAATATGCTTGACTAAGGACAATCTCTCATCGAACCAGACACCAACATCGTTGACGACTGTGACACGTTGCAAATCCCTATCATTAATTAAGTATCCAGTGTTGAATTTTCTAGTACCCCTAAAGAAACTGATGCAACAACAGTTTTTGATATTCAATAAAAAATTGTTAGATTGAGACTAGACCCAAAAGGCATCCAAATCACACTGGAGTCCCAGTGAGTCCCCCCACCGCTCAGTATTCCTGAACAACTGAAGGCCATCAACGAACATGATCAGTTAGACTCACCACGTCATTCACAAACAAATTGAACAACAGTAGGCCACAATGAAACCCCTAAGGGACACTAGAAAGAACCCAAACTTCACAAAGATAAAATTATTCGCCCTGACACTCTGAATTCTGCCCATGAGGAAGCACTCCAACCAGGCAACAAGTGAGGGATAAAACCCTACAGTCTCCAGTTTCGCCAGTAACAACTGAAAATTTACCCTGTCAAAGGCCTGCAAGAAGTCAGTATAGACAACATCTATCTGCATTCCACTCTCGAGGGCCTCCAACAGGTCAGTCTTTCTTGTATAGAACAAGGCTGTCCGCTGTTGATATCTCCCTGCTAAAAGCATACCCTTGCATTTCGAAAACATAAATCATACTGTTAAACAACTTTGCAATAGCACATTGATTGCAGACATCTCTATAATTACTAATGTCACTACATTTTCCAGACTTGAAAATTGGGGTGATGAAACTATGCTTCCAAATATCTGGGAAGATAGTTGTACACATTTGAAAAAAATTTCGCAAACAAGTTTGTAATATCCTGACCAGTCTCGGCAGTGTTAGCCTAGAAGAACATGCTACTGGGATAAACACTAGTGTTACGATCACCCTTAATATATCCCCAAAAATTCCTAGCATTAATCAAAAGTGAGACTTCCAGTTCCCATATATGATGAGCATAACATCTTCTTTTGCTTGCATAAGGTCCTATAGTTCGAGAAAAATTAGGTAATCATAATTAGATCTAGAAGACATATATTTTTTATGGGCCTTATTCCTCCTACAGGTCCCTCAGAGAAGGACTGAACCACCTCGGGAACAATGATGTTTTTAGGCGCTTTTTTGGTACAACTAAAGTGAGAGAAGTATCTATAACAGACTGAAATCGCTCAGCTGCTATATTTACATTTATATTTCAAAAATGATCATCACAGTTAACAGACGCTAAATAGCCATTAATAGCAGTGTAATTAGTACACTTGTAGTCATAGTAAAATTCTTCAAATAACAATGATTCGAGATTAAATTGAGAGTGAGAATAAATCAAAATAGTGAGCTGAATAGTGCACACTGTTTGTCAAGATGTTGTTGACGGCTGGAATCACACAAATATTTGGAACATTTCAAAACAGTAAGTCTAGGAAAACATGTCTACTTTTAGGAATGTCATTAATTTGCACCATGTTCAAATATGCATACATCTCAGCCAGATTATGAGCACGATAATCTTCTGGACAATCGACACAAATATCATCCTCATCAGCAGACCATCTGGCATGTGCAAGATTAAAATCACTAAAGACAATGAAGGAAGAATTAGGATGTGGATAACCAAATACCTAGAAGAAATATTTTGTTGTTTTTTAGCTACTTCTAATAGTCAATCGAGTTTGCTGTACCCTATATGTATTTTTATAAATCAGTCATTATATGCATTTCTATAAATCAGTCATAATAATAAAATAATATTAATTAGTTTGATCTGTAACATAGTGCACCAAATAAAAAAGTGTTTTTTAATGATAATGGAGAGTTTGTGTTCACATTTAAAATAGCTGAAGTTTAAATAAATTTTAATTATTTATAAGGATTTATTATGCATTTCTTCTGGAAAGTGACAAATTTTGAATAATTCACTTTTGACTTATTAGTTTAGAATTATTCTCAGTTTATTTTATGAATGTTTAGGTGTAAATATTAACACCTAATACCACTACTGTGATGGATTATTAATGCTAATTTGTTTAGGTAAAGCCAGACGAAATAGATGTGGTTTGTTATACAAAAGGTCCTGGTATGGGGGCCCCATTAGCTACTGTTGCAATTGTAGCTAGAACTGTAGCACAACTCTGGAACAAACCAATTTTAGGCGTGAATCACTGTATTGGTCGTATCCTTTTTAAAAAATATAGTAATAATAGGGAAAAGAAGAAGTTTTTTTTATTATCCCCTCCGTTTCATCTATTGTTTTGTCATGCTCAAGAACATTTGGTTGTCACAAATAATTGGTTTTTTTGTTGTTTTTGAACAAAAGTTTAATAAAAGTGCTGTAATACGAGGAGTGTATGATAAGTACTTGGCCTCGGCTAGAGATGGCGCTTTTACTATTTAAAAAAATATATTTTTTGTAAACATAACCTTTCACAATAATCCTGTCAAATTTTCAAGTCGCTGTGTGATCTAGTTTGTGAGTGGCAGCCATTTAAATATAACAACTTTTTTGTTTTTGAAAAAGAAAACGAATGATGAGATAAAAGCGGAACTAAGCGAAGTTTATGGGGACCCTGCACCTTCATTATCGTTCATAAAATACTGGACAGCTGAATTCAAATGCGACCGTACAAGCATTTTTGATAAATATCGTTCAGGTCGTCCAAATGAGGTCACCACATCAGAAATGATTGAAAAAATCCACGATATAGTGAAAAATGATCAGAAACTGAAAGTGGCTGAGATTGCTGATACTGTGGGCATCTCAATTGAACGGATGCAGAACATTTTAACAATTCATTTGGATATGAGAAAGCTTTCGACAAGATGGGTGTTGCGATTGCTCACAATTGACTATAAACACACACACGTGTGTGAACTTTAAAAGAATGTTTGGCGATGTTAAAGTGCAATCGGCGTCGATTCATAACTGTTGACGAAACAGGGATTCATCACAGCACACCAGAGACCAAAGAATAATCCAAACAGTGGGTTTTTCGTGGCGAACCGGCGCCAAAGAAGGTCAAAGCGACTTTATCGGCCAACCAAGTCATATCCACAGTGTTTTAAGATACACGCGGCATAACCCACGTCAATTACATTGAAAAGGGCAACTTATTGGATCGTTTCTACTATGCTATAAAAGAAAAACGTTCGTGGCGAAGAAAAAAGTTCTTTCATCAAGACAATGCAGGCGTGCACACTTGTGTCATCGCCATGGCAAAATTCCATGAGTTAGGATACGAATTTCTTCGTATCCACCAGATTCGCCAGATTTAGTCCCCAGCAATTATTTCCTATTTCCGAGTATGAAAAAATGACTCAGCGAAAAAAAATTTGGCTCAAACGATGAGGTGATTGGTGAAACAAACGCCTATTTTGAAGGGTTGGAGAAATCGTATTTTTTAGATGGGATACAAACGATAGAAAAACGCTGGACTAAGTTGTATCGAGCCAAAAGGAGACTATGTTGAAAAATAAAATATATTTTATACATAAAAATGTTTTTTCTTGTCAATACTAGGTACTTATCATACAACCCTCGTACCATTGATTCGACGTGCAGTCTTTATATGTTGGAACTTTCTCTCGCCGCGATATGGTATCATGGTTTCAACAAAAAAGGTTTAAGCCAATTTGCGCATAATCATTTTGTTTAGTTTAATATTAATCACGTTTTAGATCGACACTGTATTATCTAACTATTGTCTTGAAATTTACAGTATAGGACTGGCTCTAAGTCTAAGATGTTTGCACAATAGTAGTTAAAACTGCAATGTACAAATTGAGGCATGTGATTTGACAGCTATGTAATCATAAAGGCAGCAAAAAAGCAATTTGTATGAATTACTTTTTATTAAGGGATTACACCACCTTAAATTATTTTTTTTGGTTGGATAAATTGTTCATACTTTTAAGAATATTTTAAACGTTTAACCATTTCAAAATTCAAATTATTTCCGAAGTTATAGCAATTAGAAGTGAACTCGGCAGAGAGTCGGCCCAAAACTCAGCGATCGAACCGACACGAGCGGTCAAAGCCTTGATAAAGGGTAGTGTTCTTTTAGTCAGTCCTTTATAACAATAATTGTTAGAACCCTGTTTAGAAGGATACACTTAGAATAATAACGAAAATCTAAACGCTGTCATTTGGTCTATGGCTCCAAAAGTGCATTACATTGGCACAAAAATTGTTGAGATTGCATCTTATATTGCAGCTAGTATATTTAATGATGGATATACTAGTGTATTACCAATGATGCAATTACTAAACCTTGTAATTGGCCCAAGCGCGCTGCGACTTACTGGGAACTTGGATTCTCAACGAATACCTATAAGCAACATGAGAGCCCAACAGGAGACTACAGATGCTAGGAAATTAAAAAGAGCTGCTCAAAAGGAGTCGGAGGACATTGCCGCAACAATGGAAGACCTCATGTATGGTCCAGGAATCGCAGATTGAAGGTAATTTAAAAAAAATATTTCGTCTTAAGACGCTGACGCCGTAGTGTTTTTTCTTTTGCGTTTTTTTTCGAAACTACTTTCTTCAGGGTGTAGAAGATATCTTAAGATCTACTTAACCGATTTTGTTAAAATTTACAATACATATTCTTTATAATATTATCTAAGATGTAGCATAGGATTTTTTTGATTAGGTGCCATGTTAATAAGTTATGAGAGTTTTTTTTCTTCTACAAAAATATTTAAAAAAATTTTTCCTATACTACATCTTAGCTATTACCTTTCTAAATAAGAAAAAAAATTATTTTTTATTTTTCAGACAATGCCTGACAGAGGCAAGGATTTTCAAAAGAGGGTCCTACTTGATGGCTCATATCTCCGTCATTTTTTATTTTTTTTTATTCGTTATTATTTCAAATTATTCATAAAACTACCATGTTTATGTGTAAAAGAAAAATTATTTTATATATTTATGGTAATAGCTGCATCAAAAAATTTTTTTATTTTTATACCTATTTTTTCAAGCGCTAAGGTGATGTAACCCCTTAAGTAATCTTCTTTTCTTCTCGAAGTACCATGTCCGACACGGACGTAGGCGACCCTCTCGCCTTTGTCCGTGGTTTGCGCCTTTTTTTTTTTTAAGTGTTCCATTGACAAAGGAGACCTACAGTTTAATGCCGGTCCGAACGGCCCAAGTGAGAGGGCTTTACTAGACATGATGATGTTGTAATGTTTTTTTTTTTAATTTGTTATTTTTCGAGCCGAGAATCGAGCTCGCGTGGCGTATTAAGTATACAGGCATAAAATTCTAATTATAAGGGTAAAATTGCTTAACATACGAAATTAGATATTGAAATGGGAAGACTTATAACAGGAGCTAAAAATCCCACTGTTCTCTATGTTAGTGGAGGTAACACACAAGTTATAGCATATGCTAGAAAAAGATACAGAATATTCGGAGAAACTATAGATATTGCAGTGGGTAATTGTTTGGATAGATTCGCCAGAGTATTAAAAATCCCTAATGATCCGAGTCCTGGATACAATATTGAACAATTAGCCAAAAAAGGATCTAAGTATGTGCCTTTACCCTACTGTGTAAAAGGAATGGATGTCAGTTTTTCAGGTATGAAGGTACTTTTCTTATTTTAATTTTAGTGGTTTAAAGAGGTTACCCTAAAAAATAATTTTTTATTTCTCTCATCGAGGGAAGCATTGTACTCATAAAAAAAATTAAAAAAAAGTTTATTCGCGTTTTAGGTTTACCCTTCGAGAACAATCTCAGAGTAGTTTTAGTTTTTGTTTTCTAAAGTCATAATAAATGAAAAAACACTGAAATTGCTCTAATTTGATTATCCAAAAGTAACATGTAATACGAGGGCTGCCTTTTAAGTTTTTACAAACGACCACTAGATGGCGCTGTTGAGATGTGGAATTACCATTGTTGTAAAATTTGACATTTGTTATTGTTAAAACAGTGGCAGCTCAGAAATTGGCCAAGTAGTTTGTTTACAGTGAGTGTTTAAAAAAAACAGTTTTGTGAACAAAGGGAAATTTCACGTGAAGCTTTTCGTTGGATGATTTTTTACGATTTTAGTAAAGGCTTAACTCAACAACAATGCCTGGAATCGCTTCGTTCAACTTTTGGTAATGAATCCCCATCAGAAAAGACTGTTTAAAATTAGTTTGCAGAATTTCGTTATGGTCGTGCTTCCGTCAGCGATGAATATCGTGAAGGTCGACCAAAATCGGCTGTTGTTCTAAAAAACATCGATGCTGTGCGTAGCATGATTGAAGACGGTCGGTATGTGAATTACCGTGAGATAGAGACATATCGAAGATTGCTATACATTCGGTTTTCCATAAACACTTAGCTGTGAAAAAGATCTGTTTCCGATGGAATCCGTATAATTTGACCGGAACTCAAAAACAGGCTCGTGTCATTTGGTGTGAAAATGCACAAAAAATTCGACCGAGGACATGCAAAATCCGTATACAATATTGTAACAGGAGAGGAAACTTGAATATATTCGTACGAGCCGGAAACAGCAATAGTCAACTGTTTGAGTGTTTCAAGATGAACCGAATCCAACAAAAGTGGTTCGTTCGCGAAGCACTTCCAAGAAAATGTTGTTGTTTCTTTGGTTATACTAAACATGTTGCAACCATTGCTTTAGAGAATCCAAGAACAGTTAATGCTGAATGGTATACCACAATTTGTTTGCCAGAAGCCATCGATAAAATCAGGAAAGACCACCGAAAACGTCGCAGCATTCTTCATCATGACAATGTCAGCTTTCACACAGCATGTCAAACAATTGATTATTTGATGGAGAAAAACATCGAATTAATGTCTCATTGCCTGTATTCACCTGATTTATCGCCTAACGACTTCTTTTTGTTCCCAAATGTCAAAAAAATGCGTGACCAGTGTTTTTGAGGTACCGACTTCAGAGTGGAAAAAATGTTTCGAGAATTAGTTCGAACGCATGCAAAAGTGTATAAATCTTAAAGGCTAATATTTTGAGAAACAATAAAACGATTTGTGCCAAAATTTTTTTTTTTTTCATTGTTTTTGTAAAAACTTAAAAACGTGTTTGTTGTCAGGTTAACTCTCTAACGAGATGAGCCATCAATACTAGATTTATCCAGGACTGATGGAACAGGATGATTCCTTCAGGACTGGGTGCCTATCTAGGGGGTTCGGTTTTCCTCTGAACCTTTTTTATTGGTGGTAAAATTTTTTTGGCGATTTGCTCCTCCAGCAATCAGGTCTATAAGGTGACCAAATTTTAGTATAACATGGGAGGGTTTTTTTTGATAAGAGAGGGTTTTTTTAAGAGAGGGTTTTTTTTATAGGAGAGGGGTTTTTATGTGGGAAATAAATCTCCCGCCACTGCCAGTCACCACTTTGAGAAGGTGGTAAAAGTGTTTTTTTATAATTAAGGGCTATTTTTTGTAAAAATTCCCCGCCTGCTTATCACTGTCAGAGGAAGGTAAAATTTTATTATTCTTTTCATAAGTTTCCTCTTTTTTTTAAAATTTTTGTGTTTCAATTATTGGTTTTTGAAGTTGGTTAAGTTCAGTTTTTGAAGAATTCTTCCCCATGCCACCTCTTCAAGTTTTACTCTAAGAAAAAGTGTTTTTGAGAGGGGCTTGCAATTTTTTTACTTGGAGTAGCACCAAAGCAGATACAGCCTTTAAAGGAAAACGTCATTCCTAATTTCTTGTTTTCAACGTAAAAATTTTAATTTAATTTATCCTAACTAATCATATAATTTTGTATCCTTGATTTTGTGTGGAACCAGATATACTTTTCCATAATCATATGGAATTCAGGACAGTAGTGTTAATAATTTGTAAACAAACGACATTTTTAAATCTATATTAGCAGAAGAAGGTTTCTATGTTTGACGAATTGTTAAGATAGTACAAATGCTGATTTTTCTTTAAATATGAATGTTAATAGCCACTTATTTCCGTTTCGAACCTATTTTATGTCAATGTTTATAATTTTGGAGAAAACCCTAAAAATCATATTGTTTTATTTAAAAATTTTCCCAAAAAATAAAGTATTGGAAATCGAAAAAGAAATAAATAAAAAAAGAGCATGTTTTATTCATTTACAGTTTTCCGTAATTAAATAAAAATACTTTAGGCATTCTTAGTTACATGGAAGAAAAAACTGAATCATTATTAAAGGAAGGCTATACACCGGAGGATTTGTGTTTCTCCCTCCAGGAAACAATTTTTGCCATGTTAGTGGAAACTACTGAGAGAGCATTAGCACATTGTAATTCTAATGAAGTGTTAATAGGTAAGCAATAAAATAAAATCATAAGGGTGTGTGGGTATTTTTTCAGTGAAGTAATTGATATGTATAAATCATGATTAAAGTTGGGACCTTTTTATTTGCAGTTTACAAGTGTTCATTAGAAGTTGGTATAATCTGACCCAATAAAATAGACCTGAAGTTTGCAAAAAAAAAAATTGAATTAAAGGCCGCAAAATGCAAATAAAAAAGTCAAATTATGTTTTATTGGACATTAGTTTCCGAGATATTTGAACTTAAAAATTTGAAAATTTGTGGTTTTATTCCATTTTGAAGGGAAACTAATTCAAAAACTATACTATATATAAGATATAAATCTTACTAGTTGTATTTGTTTGTATTTTGCTGACCCTTAATACTGTTGTCTTGAGTAAGATTAATTTCAAGTATTGTTTATTTTGTAAGATCATTTTTTTAAAAATTGTACACCTTTTGTATTATGTTGAGAACAAAAAAGGTTTTTCTTAACACACCACCTTTACCTACAGTTCGGAAAAATCATAATATAAATGTAATTTTTTGAGCACCCAGTATGTTATTCAACGTGTACACAGGGTTTATCGGTAAAGTAGCGTCTAAAGTAACTAAACATAAAAAACATTCGTAAGTGCGTTTTTAATTAAGCAAAAACGCCATTTTACAACACTGTTAATGAAAGATTGCGGTAAGATGTTACGATAATTTGACGGTAATAACAATACCAATCAAAAGATAGAATTAATTCTACCAAATCATATTGTATGTTTTGATTGATACTGTTAATCTCGCCAAAATCTCGTTGCTGTAAACATCTTCTCCGCACTCCAACAGCAAAAATTTGTTGACGATGTGAGCATCATTAAAAAAAATTAGACAAGTGATGTATAAATTATTGTTTACATGTTAAATTTGGCAATTACTTGTAAAATGCCCAAAGGCGTGAGACGGCGAAATTATGTCATAAATTTTAAATAAATAAATTTAAAAAAGTTAAATAGATTTTTGTAACATATAAGGTTTAAACTCGAACATAAATTCAGTGCAAACACACCTACAGTTAAATATACCTCACGTACTCGCTCTTCGTGAAACCAAGGCCAGTTCATCGACCAGCACAGTCAACTGTTTTTTTGTCAGAAGCGGTCTCTCTTGCCAACGAGAGGACGCTCTGGAGCCCCGAACGATGCCTCTATCGACCACCAAGTAATACTAACTTTAAAATAATTTTCACTTCTCTTGCAGACACCATCGATCATTTACAGATTAATTATTCAAATGCCTAAATCGCCATTCTGGGCGACTTTAATGTCTAAAACACCAACTGGCTTAAGTACTCAAATATGACGAACAACGTCATGAAACTGAATTCTCAATCAATTATCGCCTTACGCAGCTTATCGATGAACCAATATGGACTCGATCGAGACGCTAGTCTTCTTTACCTGTTTTTAACTACTAATCCAGAGATTTACATTGTCCCGTAAATCCGCTGTTAGGTTCTTCCGACCATAAACTACTTTCAAGGTCGCAAGATTTGGCACTACAAATCTGCTAAATGTGAAGAATTCATGGAATATTTTCGAACTTTCCTTTGGTTAGACTTTTTTAGATTCGACGACCTATATAACTGCGCTGAGGAGGTTTCCGATGCCATTTCGGCTGGTATGGAAGTTTATATCTCTTTTTCGAAGAAATGCCCTTCCAATCGCAAGCCTTTGCTTCTAAACATCTTGCCTACCAACAATGGCGTGAAAATTCTAACGTTATAAATCTAAATATCTTTATTCTTACTCGAAAAGAAATTATCGACGAAACTAAGGGGTCCAACAATCAACGAATTAAAAACTTCTTGCTTGTCTCAACAATACCAGGTACTTTTGGTAAGTCGCCAAGGCCATTAGCCAAAATTTCACTAAATCCACTTTACTACCACTCCCGTGGCCAGATAATACTATTGCAACACCAGTTGGGAAAGCCACCTTGTTAGCTAAATTTTGTGCTTAACATTATACTATCGATTTGCAAGAAAAACCACCACCAACTATTCCCATAGTGCAGTCAACGATGAATCTCTTTCTCATTTACAGTAACGATCTGCTTCAAAGCATGAGGAATCCAGTTTACAGCTTTGCAGATAACAGTACGCTTATTTCTTCATTCACTTTGAACGCTCGAACATAGGCTGCTCATGAAAATATCCGCAGACACCAAGAAGTAATTCAACTTGACAAAGGCCTGGAAAAAATTCTATCTTAGGGTTACAGTAACCAAGTAGAATTTAACTCTCAGAAACCCAGGCGGCAGCTTTTTCTAAAAAAATAACGTTACTGCACTCCACATAGTTATGTCGGGGCACTTCATTCCTCTAGCATCGTCACCCAATTTACTGGGCGTTAATTTGGAACCAAATATGTCACATCATGAACTTGTCGCAAGCATAGCAAAGAGAGCTTCTCAAAAGCTGGGAATATTATTTCGAATTAGAAAGCATTATACTCAACAACTCTTAATTCTGTACAAAGCTCAAATTCGACTAACGATGGAATACTGATCCCATGTTTGGGGCTTTGCTCGCACACTTATACTGCATTTGTTGGATTTTATTTAGAAGAGAGCTGTTAGGGTTACCAACAACTTTGATTCCTTGGAACATCGAAAGAAGGTTGGCGAGTTGAATCCACTCTACAAGTATTTTCATGGAAAGTGTTCGATGGATTTAGCCCCCTTAATTCCTCTCAGAGCGGTGCGTGCTAGGAATACACGTCGAGCTAATACTTCACATCCGTATCAAGTTCAGCTTGTCACTTTTCGTATAGCCTTTTTCAAGCAGTCTTTTATATGGAGAACCTCTTCCCTTTGGAATGATTTGCTCAGAACTGTGTTTCCCACCGACTACAATTTACAACAATTCAAGACCAACGTGAATCTCTTTTCCACACACCCCTCATTCCTGTAGCCCTTTAGGGATTTCCCTGCATTACGTGTACTATGCTCATAAAAAATAAATAGATAAAAAACTGATATCAACAACGCATAAAAAATCTGTCAGATATACAGGGCTTTTGTAACCATTTTGCAAATTAAAAAAAATTACTCAAAAAAATTTACAGATTTGTATTTTGTTTAGTAAGTGTCGTTGTTTTGAGTTTTTGAAGTTGTCTTTGACATTACAGAGAATAATGGAGGCTATACACATACTGGCAAGCATGTCAGTTATGCCAAACAGTCCACCGAAAATCGGCGGCCCGTTGGACTGAAAGCCCCATACACCTGCAGTTAAATCCAGGCTGGCAAGCAGTCGACTCACATTTCAGTTATTGACAAATTAGCTAGTAACAAAAAACTATAACTAACATACAATGAGTAGAGTAAGCATGATTACAATTTAGTTCTTAAAATATATACATGACATGGACCTAACTAACTTAGCCTAGGTATTGACAAACTTAAGATATTTCAACTTAAGATATTTCATGAACATAAACTTAAAATTAAACTTAATTAAATCTTAAACTAATCCGGAGGCATAGGGTCGCTGAGTCTTTGCAGACGGCAGCGAGTATGGCGTGGAGGCGGGCGGTAGGCGGTCCTGGCTGTGGGGTTGGGGTGGATTGTGGCTTTGTCCAGGAATTTCAGTTGTGTGCTGCTGATCTAGAGATCTCTGTGGAGCTGAGTGTTGCGAACAAACCATGGGGCGTTGGTGATAATACGGAGGGCCTTATTCTGGATGGTCTGGAGGGTGGATCTGCGGGTGCGTGACATCTGACATCACCCAGGGCTGGAGCAGTCGACTCAAAATGTTCCCCAGTGATGAAAATGCACGGGTTTACTACAAAACAAGAGGATACATGGAAACTGACTGACGGCCGGCCTGTACCTTTTAGCCTGGTCCCGTTCACGAACCGGCTTACCTGCGCTCTCTTCAAGTTGGCCGGTTGTACGAACGTATTTTCTTTTGTTCTCCGGCCACCGGTTAAGGCGTCTCTGACAGGTAAGCCGGAGCCACTCACATTCCGGCCGCTGGGCTTCGTTGGACTGTTGAGGCATAACTGACAGGCTTGCCGGTACGTGTATGGCCCCCATAAGAAGCGACAAGCCTGAGGGTTTCGCTAGGAAAGGGCTACTATTTAAAATCATCATTTGCAGGCTAGATGCGCTGCAGAAAAATCCCTAAATCGCTTCAAGAGTGGCGTGTATTATACAAGGTGGATCATTTTTAAAACCTTTATTTTAACACATTCTTTTTAATGTACGGAGTTCACGAACCCAGAATTATTTTAATTTTTACCAGCAAGAATACGGTAGAAAAATAATGTTAGTCATACTTTTGTGTATATGATATATGGTATAGGGAAGCTCCTTGAGTATCCTTATAGAAATAAATACGTTATTACTGAAATATATGCTTAAAAAGTTTTTACTTCCCTTGTTAAACGAAAGTATTGTATTTGGAAAAAGTCACCTTCCGAAATTGAATTTGTCCACGGTTTAGAGACTCTAGATCACTAAAAACATAGTTTTTTTTACTTATGCCTCTGTCTGCCGGTCTGTTTGTCGGCCCGATAACTGACAAGATCGGATATCAATTTTAAATTTGGAATACTTGAAGTAGGAATAGAACCTATAGTTTTAGGGCAAGGATGTGAAAGGGGCGGAGATGAATATTTTCAACACTATTATGGGAGTTGTTTCTGGGTGTTGCTTGGTAATGAATAAATTTTAAGTATACATAAATATTTATAGTTAAAAAGGTTAACACGGTTTTTTTTTCGTATATATCGTGTTACATACTCTTTTCGAGACTTTTGGAGTCGAGGAATCTGAAAAGTCAGGTATTCATAATTTCCAATTATTTATGGTCAAATACATAAAGGATTAAAGGAGCAGTTGTATTTTTAGAGTTCTTGGTGTCATCAAATTTAAATATGGTATTTGCTTTCTTAATTATTAATAGTCAAACATTTAAAGGGTTAAAGCCGGGAGGGGGTAAGAGTTCCCAACATTACCATAAGGTATCATTTCCTTTTTGAAAATATCGGTTAGTAATTATTTTTTAGTGAGAAAGTCGACTTTTATATTTATTTTACAATTTACATTTACAAGGAAAATACAGGATAAATAACCTTAAATTCTTTTGTAGTGGTTTTAAGAAGGTAGAAGATTAAATTGATTTCATCTTACTCCATGTAACTAGAGACTCTAAGCAACAATAAAATTAAAATTTATTATGTTGGGAAACGAGTCAATGTTTACACTGAATGAACTTTTACAAATAATATTAATATAGTGTTCATTAAAATCTGTTAATAACTGAGATCAAATAAAATTCTCAAACTAATCCAATTTCTGAAAATCTATCTCAGACGTTCAAAATTTAAAGATTATAAATTGAAGCAAATCAACAGACCTCTTACTTTTCAAGGCAAAAAAAAGTAGAAATCTCTAATCAAAATTACAGTAGTAAACAAACAAAGTTGCAACCAAAAATTTGGTCTCTTTTCGAATTCGAAATCAAAGTTATTTTTTTTTGGGAGGGGGGAAGGGTTGATTCCTGACCTTTTGAAGTGAAGTGAAATTGGTAATATTAAACTGGGATTTTGTCAGTTAACATAGGTTAAATTCAAACAACCTATTGCAAAAAAGAGGATATATTGTAATATCTAATTACATGAACAAAAAATTACAGTACTATAAATTTATCGTTAATATGAACTAAATATTTTCTATAATTAACAAATTCACAACTCAATAATAAAAATTCATTACTTTTTAAGGCTCAGGTTAATGATTTTTGTATAGTTTGTGTCCTATTTTTCCTGTTTTCTTTTCTGACAAAATATCTTTTAATATTATAGTTGAATTTGAAACTATATGAAAATTCTTTCACATATGAAAAATTTGACACGTAATATAAAACATTGAACTTTAAAAGTACTGTATTTAGCAACATTTATATGTGTATATATATATATATATATATATATATATATATATATATATATATATATATGTGTATATATGTGTATATATGTGTATATATGTGTATATATATATATATATATATATATGTATATATATATATATATATATATATATATATGTGTATATATGTGTATGTATATATATATATATATATATATATATATATATATATATATATATATGTATATATATATATATATATATATATATATATATATATATATATATATATATATATATATGTATGTATATATATATATATATATATATATATATATATATATATATATATATATATATATTATATATATATATATATATATATATATATATATATATATATATATATATATATATATATATATATTATATATGTATATATATATTATATATGTATATATATGTATATATATATATATATATATATATATATATATATATATATATATATATATATATATATATATATATATTATATATGTATATATATATATATATATATATTATATATGTATATATATGTATATATATATATATATATATATATATATATATATATATATATATATATATATATATATTTACCAGGTGTACAAGTATGAAATGCGGATAAAATAAAAAAAAAATGTTAAATTCTGAAGAATAATAAAAAGTGCTTTATTCAAAGTACGCTTCATCGCTTGTTATACATTTTTCCCATCTTTCGGGGAATTTGTGAATACCTTTTCCCATCTTTCGGGCAATTTGTGAATACCACGCCAGTAAAAATCTTCCCCTTTTGCTGCGAACCATTCATCGAGCCATTTTTTCACATCTTCGTACGAACTCTCCCTCTGGTCCCACTAAACACAGCGCATCGTTTTTCTGCCAAAGCGATTCGGTCTTGCGGTCGATGTGGATCGTGCGCCTGGGTCTACCCATGATTTTTTGCGCTTGGGATTCTCAAAATAAATCCACTTTTCATCCCCTGTAACTATACGATGCAAAAAACGATTTCCTTTTGTACCGGGCGAGCAAAATGTCACACGGGTTTTTGCGCTTTTCCATTTGCCTGTCGTTCAACTCATGTGGTACCCATCTACCGGTCTTCTGAATCTTTCCCAACTCTCGTAGCCGATTGGAAACAGCTTGTTGACTAACACCCAATTGCTCGGCGAGTTGTTTTTGTGTTTGCCAATCATCTTCGTCCAACAATGCTTGCAATTCCACATCTTCGTATTTTTTTGGCGGTTTTCCACGTTTCTTGTCTTCAACATCGAAGTCACCACTTTTGAAACGCCGAAACCATCGCTCACAGGTATCTTGCGATGGAGCATGTTCACCATAAGCTGCTTGAAGTAATCGGTATGATTCAACAGCAGTTTTCTTTAAATGAAAACAAAGAATTAATGCTGTCCGCGAATGCTCTTTGTTCGGTATAAATTTCGACATATTGAACACAACAACACAATACTATGCATACACTTTTCCAATTTATCACTTGTGCGAGTCTGACACTTGTTGATGACACAATAAAATGGCACAGTGTCAATTCTTTATAGCACAAACTGGATTTGTGCACCATCTGTTGTCTGAAATCCGCATTTCATACTTGTACACCTGGTATATATTATATAACTAACAGTGAAAAGCAGAAACAGGTTGACTTTTGGCCTTTAAACTTTAAAACATTCAAATTTCCGTCGAACGACAAATGCTAGATTATATCTTTAAAAAACGTGGAGCAATAAATCACCCAATATGACAAATTCCATAGGCGTATCTACTATCGGATTGCTACTTTCCCCCTTTATTACTTTTATTTAGTAAATATACAGAAATAATAGACATTAAGACTTATACCTGGGGGTCAGGTAATTTAATTTTTTCTATGGGTGATATGAATTTCTAAGAAATTGTGAAAATATATATAATGCATAGTAAATAAGCATAAAAAGGGGGGGCCAGGTAATTTCGTTTAATCTATTGGGGAGGATGTCGGCTATAATAAATTGTGATATTAACAGTACATAGTTTGGTGTTGTCCAGAGCATACGAAGTGAGATGGAGAATTTGCAATCATAAACGAAAAGACAATAGTTTTTAATTGGTTTATATCATGCATAATCATTCTAGTGCAAGTGTTAACGAAACAGTGGAACAGTGTGATATAATACTGGGAGTTGCAAAATCAACTTTATATAAAATAATAAAAGAATCCAGAAACGGGCCGCTAAAATCGCCGATGAAATCTCCAGGTCGAACATTTGAAATTGAAGGAGATGGAAGCAAGGAATAAGACGTAAAGTATATGCCTTCTTGTTCAACAAGGAAATTCTAACATTAGATACAATTTTTGTTGGGATCCGAGAAGATCTGGATTATCCCAAAATGAGCCGAGTCACCCTTTGGAAAATTTCAAAACAATTTGGTTTCCAATGGAAAAAGCATTCTAGGAAATCTATTTTAATAGACAGAAATGATATTGTCTCTTGGAGAAGACATTACTTAAGATACATCCGAAAAGCTAGACAAAAAGAGGAAAGAATATATTATTTAGATGAAACTTGGTTGAATGAAGGACATACTGTAGCTAAATGCTGGCAAGATGAAAATATTAAAAGTTGAAGACAGGCCCATTAAGAGGGATGGTCAACGGGTTTCAATCCACCCTCAGGAAAAAGACATCGGCTCATTATCATACACATCGGAAGTTCGGAAGGATTTGTTGAAGGTGGCCTGTTAACCTTCGAATTTAAACGGAGTGAAGATTATCATGAGGACATGGATGCTGACATCTTTGAAAAATGGTTTTTTCAAATGTTAGATTTGATTCCAGTAAACTCGATTAGTGTTATGGACAATGCGAGTTACCATTCCAGACTACAAGAAAAACTACCAACAAGTACTTGGCGCAAAATGGATGGAGTGGTTACGCTCAAAAAATATGAGAATTCCTGATAATGTAGTGAAAAGAGATCTTTTAGATTTAGCCAATATTAGCAAAACAAATTTTAAAAGGTACGTTGTAGATGAACTAGCAGCTTCACGTGGTATAACAGTACTGCGACTTCCTTCTTATCATTGTGAATTAAATCCGATGGAATTGATATGGGCACAAGTAAAGGGGGAAGTCGCAAGAAACAATACAACATTTAAAATGACGGATGTCAAGTCCTTATTTGGAGATGCGATAAGTAATGTGAAGAAGCAGAACTGAGAAAAATGTGTAAATCCCGTTATCGGAGAAGAAAAGAAAATGTGGGAATTGGATAACATTATTGACCAAGTAATTGAGTCTGAAATGGAATAGCTTATTTTAATGGCATGTACCGTTTGAATTGCCAGCAACCTCATATACCTAATTCTTTTCCTATTCGTAATTTAATTTCGTTTCTTAGAGTTAATTATTAGTTCCCATATTTTGCTTTTAATTATTATTATAAAATGTAACTGGATTAAAACATACTTTAATTTTAATTACTATAATAATATATAACTGAAGTAAAACTTTTTTTTATTTTCCCATTGCCATCTTATGTACACGCCTATAATTACATTTTTTCCCCAGTTACCAATGGGTCGACAATGAACAGACTCAATAATTTACCTTATTATAGGGTGAATCTACCTAAATCGAGGAGAAGTAAGTCAGACTCAACACATAAAATTTTAGTGTACCACCCTATCCTGGTTTTACATACTAAAGTATCATTTATTACTCTACGCATTTTAAATAAAAAGTATAGTTGGCACTGTAAAGTCATTTTATTAGTTCAAAGTGATACAGAATCCACCAATAAATTGACTTCTTTTCTAAATTTATTAATAAAGAAACATCTCATATGTTACACACTTTCTACCTGTCACTGTAGGCCAGAGGCCTTCCGGCCCGAAAGGGCCGTGAGCACAGGAGGATCCTAACGTTTATTATTACAAAATTTAGTAAAATTTATTAGTTTTGTATTCAATAAATTTAGTTACCTACTAAGGTACATACATAAATTTAACAAAAAAATGTATCAAAATTTGAATGCATTTGTAAGAAAAAGATATCGCCCAGTTTTGGAACACATCCCGTACGTAGTAATAACTCGCCACTTGTAGACGCAGCGCTGTAGCCAACGCTGTCAGCTATGGAAGGAATGTTTTGTCTATGGTTTTTTTGTTAGTTAATATTTTCGCCGCGGGACTTCTTTCGTGGCCCGGTCTCTAGTAATAGTGACGTTCGGGGAATCCCCGCTTTCAGTTTTGTAAGTGTAAGAAAGGCTCTACTACGCATACGTCATTTGATTGGAGAATTGGTTGTTTGTGGCATAGATTTTTTTCGTTAATTCATATAGTTTTTTGTCTTATCGGTTTATTGGATCCACGATAAGTCACAAAGTTAATTAGTTAATTGTGGAAATTAGATAACAATATGTCTGGTTCTGGAAAGTATTTAAGTGGAAGCGAAAAACGAAAGAGAAAGAAGGAAGAAAAATATAAAAAGTTGCCTAAAATAAGTCAGTACTTTAAGAATGAAGATTTTATTGACGAAGAATCAAATGAACAGTGTGGCGGAAATGAAGAAAATGACGTGACTAAGAGTGGCGCTATTGCAGAGCCCGGAAACAATGAATATTTAGATCCAGAGCAACCACAACCAGGTACGAGCAGAACTCAAAGTGCATCATTTTTTGATGTGGAAAAAATTACATCTTTGCCATATGTTACTGATAAGGGTAATTTTACTAAATGATCAAGTAAAACGGTTTGTGATCGAAAACAGGCACTGTAAACTTAAAGGCCCCTTCTTAAAAGACAGTGATAATAGATCTTTTTTAGAAAAATATTATTATATTGTTTCTAAGTCTGGCATAAAACTAGAACGTACATGGCTGTCCTATTCTCTGTTGCTTCAAAAGGAATATTGTGAACCATGTTGGTTATTCGCAAATAGGGCATCTAAAAATATACAAAATGTTTGGATAGAAGGCTATGACGATTGGAAACATATTGTAGAAGCCACGAGACATCGAAAAATCATTTGCATTCATGTCTTGCATATCAAAATGGCGGTTACATGGAACACTAGATGAAGAGCAAGAGTACAAATCAAGGAAGAAAAATCTTTTTGGCGCCAAGTACTCACTAGACTTCTCGATGTTACTCTGACACTTTCGACCTGTAATTTAGCTTTTCGTGGCCATAGAGAAAACGTATACAGCAATAATTCAAGTCCAAGAGGAAATTTTTTGAGTATTGTTGTGTTATTAGCGAAATACGATCCTGTTTTACAAGAATTGTTAATTAAGCCTAAGGGTCAAACAAAATACTAGTCCAAAAATACAAAATGAGCTCATTGCTGTTCTGGTTTAAAAAGTGGAAAACGCGCAGGTAAATGGAATAATAACCGCACCATTTTACTCTACAGTAATACCCCGCTTAGCGCGACCCCGTTACGCGCGGTTTCACTATAACGCGAATTTCAAATTTCGCGCTCATGTAGTCATTAACTTCTCTATGGTCGCGGGGGGATCCCCGCTTTCTCTGAATATTCTCTTTGAAGAATTGGGAATTCCCTGTCCTTCGACTTTGTTCTATGGGGATTTCCTCGTTCGTTTCGTGTGTTCATTTGTTCCGTAATGTTAGTTCGGTCGGCTGGCAGTTTTGTTTTAATATTTATTGGAGATACATACATACATAATTTAACCCTACGTTAAAAAATGCCGCCTGTAAAGAAAAAAGAGCGTAAAAGCGTCACTTTGGAATTGAAGATGAAAGTGTTAAGAAGAATGGAAAATGGAGGCAAAGCAACAATTGTTGGGAGAGATTTTGGACTCTCAGAATCGACTGTGAGAACGATTTATAAAAATCGGGAAAAAATTAAAATCTCCAGCGAAGGTTCAACACCTATAAGTGCAACAAAACTTTCTCGTTCGAGATCATCTATCTTAGAAAGAATGGAGAAATTACTGTCAGTCTGGATCGAAGATTTGAATAAGAAGAACACACCACTAAGTCAAGATCTCATATGCACAAAAGCAAAATCTTTGTATGAGATGCTGAAAACAAAAGAAGGAGAAGGGAGTGCCACTCCGACTTTTGCTGCCAGCAGAGGCTGGTTCCATCGGTTTCAAGCAGCGTTCTAATCTTCACAATATCCACATAACAGGCGAGGCGGCCAGCGCGGACATTCAAGCTGCAGCTGAGTTTCCAGACAAGTTTCAAGACTTCGTTAGACGAGAGAAAATTCCTGCTTGTCTCATCTTCAATGTTGATGAGACCGCACTTTACTGGAAAAAAATGCCATCTCGAACATTCATTTCTAAGGAAGAACGTCAAGCCAGTGGTTTCAAAGCTGCGAAAGATCGACTAACACTTCTGCTGGGTGGTAATGCCACTGGTGATTTCAAACTGAAACCTTTACTAGTGTACCATTCAGAAACACCCCGTGCAATGCGAGGCACAGACAAGACAAGTCTACCAGTTTGTGTGGCGATCAAACAGAAAGGCGTGGGTTACACGGGAAATTTTTCAAGAATGGTATTCTAATAGTTTTTGCCCATCAGTCAAATCATACTGTGACAGAAATGGGCTTGAACCTAAAGTTATATTACTCTTAGACAATGCCCCAGGACATCCAACCTCACTTGATACGCCCAGAGACTTAAAAGTGTACGTAAAGTTCCTTCCACCAAACACTACGTCAATATTACAACCTATGGACCAGGGAGCAATAGCAAACTTCAAAGCTTATTACCATCGCCGCACTTTTAGCCAACTAATTCATGAAACTGACGGGGAAGGAAGACAGTCTATGCGAGAGTGGTGGAAGTCATACAACATTATGAAGTCTATTCACAACATAGAAGAGGCTTGGAAGGAAGTTTAAAATGAGTTGTATGAATGGGGGTGTGGCGTAATCTTTGGCCAGATGTAGTGGAAGCACCTAGAAGAATTGTCCAGATGCAGAGACAAGTGCTTGAAGACATTGCTGCAATGATTGAGGGGTCTGAACTTGAAGATGTCACGGTAGAAGATCTCGTAGAACTTGTAGCAAACGCACGACGATCCTATTAGCAATGAAGATCTGATCGAGTTACAGAATAATCCTATCTACGATGAGGAAGAACAAGTAGAAGAGAAAGTTTTATCTTCAGGGGAAATACAAAATGCACTTTCAAAAATTTATTCAGGTTTGGACATATTGCAGAGTATAGACAATAATGATGACCGTGTCTTGACCGTGTGTCAAACAATTAAAAACAGTGTTGGGTGTTATGAACGTATTTTACAAGAACGTAAACAAAACGTTACCCAAAAGACAATAGATGTATTTTTCCGTAAAAAATAAGAGTATGTATTGCATAAAGTGTTCTTAGAATTAAAATGATTGATTAAAATGATTTGTATTTTTTTGTATTAAATTTTGACTATGTTTAATCATAAACCTCGATATACGCGAATTTCAGTTAACGCGATTTTTTTCGGAACGTATCCCTCGCGTAAAGCGGGGTATTACTGTATTATATTTGATACGACTCAAGATATTTCGAAAATAGATCAATTGTGTGAACTTTACCGTTACTGTGTGATTGAGAAAGATGAAAATGGAACTCCAAAGGCGCTCGTAATTAAAGAGTCATTTTTAGGATTTTATGAAGTTAAGGATCAACTGCTTTAGCAATGTCCAATCAGATTATAAAATCCATAAATGACAAAAATATTCCTCTGAATAAGAGCCGTGGACAAGGATATGACGGTGCTAATAACATGGAAGGTACTTATGGTGGAGTTCAAAAACTCATAAGAGATGTCGATCGAAATGCGGTGAATGTCCATTGTGCTGCTCATAATTTAAATCTGATAGTTAATGATGCAGTAAAAGAGATTATAGAAATGCAAACATTTTTGAAACTGTGCAACAAATTTATAATTGTTTTGGGCATAGTATCAAAAGATGGAATATATTATCAAGAAGGGGAATCTTCAACTTCGGTAACATTAAAAAACATTAAATCCAACTATATGGGCAGGTCGTTTCGATGCCATTTTTGCTTTAAAAGTTCGGTTTGTTGAAGTTCATAAAGCGCTAACAAAAATTATTCTATTAAATTCCAAAGCAGATGAGAGAAATGAAGCTATTTCACTGAAGAAGAAGGTCGAAAACTACAATTTTATTATGTTACTGGTTTT
>CM032453.1:84151479-84158979 GCA_019049505.1 Pachyrhynchus sulphureomaculatus | reverse complement strand
TAGAAAAGTTTAGTTATGGAAGAAAATTATTATTATCTAGGGTCTAGCACACGTGCTGCAGGGAATCCCTAAAGCGCTACAGGAGCGACACGTGTGCGGAGGAAAGCGATTCACGTTGTTTTTGAATCGCTGTAAGTTGTACTCGGTGGGAAACACAGTCCTGGGCAAAATTATTCCAAATGATGATGTTCTCCATGTAAAAGACTGCTTGAAAAGCGTTGTACAAGGAGTAACAAGCTGAACCTCATACGGATGTGAAGTATTAGCGAGACGACGTGTACTTCTAACATGCACCGCTCTGGGAGGAATTAAGCGGGCCACATCCTTCGAACACTTTCCATGAAAATACTTGTAGAATAGGCTCAAGTCGCCAACCGTTCTTCGATCTCCAATCAGACGAACAGCTCTTCTCTGAATAGAATCCAGTAAATGCAGTGTATGTTTGGGAGCGGAGCCCCAAAATATAGGAGCAGTATTCCATAGTTGCGCGAATTTGAGCTTTGTAAAGAATTAACAGTTGTTGTGGAGTGTAAAGCTTTCTGGTTCGAAAATAATATTCCCAACTTTTGAGAAGCTCTCCTTGATGTGCCTGCAACATGTTCATGCCATATTTGTTCCCAAATTAACGCCCAACAAATTCAGTGACGATGTTAGAGGAATGGAGTGCCCCGACACAGCCCGGGTTCAGCAACGTTTAACTTTTTTAGAAAAACTGTCGCCTGACTTTTGGTAGCGTTAAAATTCCACTTGGTTACTGTCACCCCAAGATAGAATTTCTTCCAGGTCTTTGTAAGTTGAATGACTTCCTGCTGTCTGCGGATATTCGTCTGAGTAGCCGATGTCTAAGCGTTCAAAGTGAATGAAGAGATAAGCGTACTATCATCTGCAAATTATATGTTCACTTTACCAGGGATAATTTAATTAAGTTGTGATTTTTTTTAAGATTTCCTGAATATCCGTTTCGCTGCGTGCTCGCTGATCCCTCTTTACGCTCTGCTATTTTTAGAATTTTTATGTTTAGAATTTTTTCAATTAGTTTTTTATTTAATTTTAAGATATAGGTTCGCCACTGGGTGGCACTACACATGCCCCAAATAGTGAAGGGCTTGTGGTATCGGCTATTTATAGTCGCTGTGCCATCCTTTTTGTCGTATTTCGAGCAAATTTAATTTCTGTCACATTATGAATTTGTAGATATTGGCAAATAAACTGATTTTGATTTGATTTGATTTGAATATACTAATATTCACCAAAAACGTGTGAATTCAATCACATTTTTGTCTACTAGGACGAAATACAGAGTGAACACTGTCTGGGTAAATGCCTGCTGTCATCTAGCCTTCCAAAAAGAGAATCAGTTGAGTGGGATTCCAATATATTACGGGAAAAAAATCTGGTCTAGAAGAGTTGGTTTTTAAATTTTTTTCAGCTGCAGTAAAAATTAATTATCTCCAAAGTTTCAATATAACTTAATTCATATTTTGAGTACTTCATATACTTTTTATTACCAAGTAAAAATTTGTCATATTTGTAGTACTAAGTTACATACTTAATCAAATATTTTCTTTGACTAATTACCTTCTTCTTAAACTAAGAGTATGAAAAATAAATTAAAAAGCTAAAACACAGCTTAAAAAAACATTTTTTTTTTCGTAAAAAATGTTCTCTTTTTAGCAAAAAATTACATAATTTTATTTTATATAACACGTAGTTTAGAAAAGTATTGCTAATTTAAATAGTGTATAACACTTGAGTAATTATGAAATTGTTAAAATATTTTATTCTGGTAGCCCTATCGCCGATTAAAGTAACTTTTAAAATTTCTACTTTTAAACCTCCATTTTTTAAAAAAAAAAGTTTAATCGCGTTTTTTGGTTTGCCCTTCTAGAACAATCTCAGAGCAATTTTTGCTTTTGTTTTCTAAAGTCATAATAAATAATAAAAAACACTGAAATTGCTCTAATTTGATTATCCAAAAAGTAAACATATAATACGAGGGCCCGCCTTTTAAGTTTTTACAAACGACCACTAGATGACGCTATTGAGATGTGACATTACCATTGTTGTAAAATTACAGTGGCAGCTCAGAAATTGACCGAGTACTTTGTTTACAGTGAACGTTTAAAAAAACCGTTTTGTGAACAAATGGAAATTTCACTTGAAAGTTTTCGTTGGATGATTTTTTACGATTTTAGTAAAGGTCTAACTCAACAACAATACCTCGAATCGCTTCGTTCAACTTTTGGTAATAAATTATCAAAAAAGACTGTTTACAATTGGTTTGCAGAATTTCGTCATGGTCGTGTTTCTGTCAGCGATGAATTTTGTGAAGGTAGACCAAAATTGTTCCAAAAAACATCGATGCTGTGCGTAACATGATTGAAGAGGATCGGCATGTGACTTACCGTGAGATAGAGGCATCCTTAGGCATATCGACGACTGCAGTACATTCGATTTTACATGAACATTTAGCTGTGAAAAAGATCTGTTCCCGTTGGATTCCGTATAATTTGACCGAAACTGAGAGAAACAGGCTCGTGTCAATTGCTGTAAGGAAATGCTCAAAAAATTCGACAGAGGACCTGAAAAATTCGTATACAACATCCTAACAGGAGACGAAACTTGGATATATTCGTACGAGCCGGATCCTAAGCGACAATTAACTGTTCGTTCGTGAAGCACTTCCAAGAAAATGATCGCTTGTTTCTTTCGCTATGCTGGACATGTTGCAACGACTGCTTTAGAGGATCGAAGAACAGTTAATGCTGAATAGTATACAACAATTTCTTTGCCAGAAGTTATCGATAAAATCAGAAAAAAACAACCGAAAAACCTCGCATCATTCATCATCACAATGCTAGCTCTCACACCAGCACGTCAAATAATTGATTATTTGACGGAGAGAAACACCGAATTAATGTCTTGTTGCACTTGATCTACCGTCCAAAACGACTTCTTGTTGTCCCCGAATGTGAAAAAAATGCGTGGACAGCGATTTTTCATCACCTCGAGAGAAGCTGTTAAATCCTTTCAAAACCATGTTTTTGAGTTACCAACTTCAGAGTGGAAAAAATGTTTTGAGAATTGGTTCGAACGCATGCAAAAGTGTAAAAATCTTAAAGGCGAATATTTTGAGAAACAATAAAACGATTTTGTAGCGAAAAAATTTTTTTTCTTTCATTGTTTTTGTAAAAACTGAAAAGGTAGTCCTTGTAATATCTTATAAAATGTAAACTGTTTTAACCCATCGGTATAAATACCTGTTTTGATGATAAACCTATCAGGATTTGGTACCATATCTGTAATTATTTTACCAATATCAAAATCGGACTGGGTAAAAGTAGTGTCAAACTGGCCATATTCGGAAGCATAGTAAGCTATCTCTTGATTGGTTAATGTATCCGCTTCCGTTAATATTTTTAATTGGTTTGTGTTCATTGGAATTAGAAGTGGTAATTGAAGTGGATGGAGTATATAAAGCTGTTTGTCACTTCTAACTCCGCTATTTAAATTTTGCCTTATTATTACTGGTATGTGTGAGGGTTTGGTTGTTTATTCTAGTGTGAGATATTAAATTCATGTAATTGTTTGCTAAAGTTCAATTTATCTTTATTCTCAAATTTAGTAATAGTGTGTTCTGACATAACTGTCATTGTTGTTTGGGGATCGACATTATTGGATGTATTTGTGTGATTTTGTCGAGCAAAGTAGTCACTATGAAACTCCATTACATTAGGGCTTGGATTGATATATTGTATTGGTTGGCAGTGTTCTGCAAAAAATAAAGCCGTTTGAAAAGTCATTAATGTATTTTTTATTACTTACCTCTTGCGTTTTAAGTACATTTAATTCTTTGCGTAATTCTTTGTGTTCATTTTGCATTTTAATTAAGACACTGCTTTTTTCTACAATTTGCCACTGCAAATTTCCTTTTATTTCTCCCAATCGCGCATTTGTTGTAGCCAATTCTAAGGCGATTTGATTTTTAATTTCTTGTTCTGGAAATACCAAATAGATTACGTTTGTGAATATATAGTATACTTGTATTTAAAACACGCAGAATAATTTTTACCGAGAACAGTTTTAATTTCCTGTTGTTTTTTCTGTGGTCAAATTAAAAAAAAAAAAGCAAAGAATGTGAAAATGATCCAAAAGTCGTTTGTGGCACTTCTTGAAAGAAAGAGAGAAAATATGCAACAAAACAGTCGTTGAGAGGGAAACTTGTCTCTTTATAAAAACACGTCAACTTTAAAAATTTTCAAATGATATTTATATACAGTACTTAGCTCTGTTGGGAATGTGGAAATCTTTGGCACAATGACACTACTCAGTATATATCACCACTACACCAAACACTTTATTTTTGCATTCAACGCGCGTTTCGCTAAACCACGTTAGTTGTATCAGGAGCGATGATTTGAGGTGAAATCGTCGGATACTGCTACTTATTTTAAAAAAAAAAACTCATCTCGACGAGGTACATTAACGAAAAAATATTGCGCACCCTCAAAAATGGGAGAATTGGCCCGTTTTTGGGTTTTTATCATATTTTTGCAATTTTATTATACATTTATGGAAGATAAACTAAAAATTCTGGACAGATTTTGATTCTAGATAAAAAAAAAATGAAGAATTTAAGGGGCTATAGATGTCACTTGAACCTTCTGGTTGGGAGAAATTGGCCGTTTTTGTCTTTTTTTTTGTCATTGTTTATTATTAAATAGGCGTACTTGCAAACTGTAAGCTAATTTTTTTTAGTTAACTCTGAAAATATGTTCCATGGACGTTACTTTAATTGATTCAAACATAATTTTAGCCTTTTTTACATATTAGATTTGTTTTTTCACTCCTCATAATATTGATAAATTTTACTGATTCACGGTTTTTTTCTTCTGATGGAATTTTTTAAACAACTTTTTTTCAGTATCAGAAAATGTTCCTTAGTCCCTAAACTTTCATTTGAGGTACTTAAGAACTCATTTAAAACAATTTAGGCCCGAGAAATTGGCCATTATAGTGGCAAATTTTATTTTTTTTTTTAATGCAAATTTACGATTTCTTTTTTTTGAGTTTTTATAATATTTTCAGTAACCAAAGTTATTTTTAATTATTAAACACAGATCACTGTACATGTTGAGTGGTTGAGGAACGTCCTCATTTGGTCCATTTAGGCTGAAAAAACTGGCCATTTTACTTTGAATTTTTTTTGTGGCAAATTTACAGTAACTTTTAAAAAATTAAATTTTTCTTGAATTTTATCATAGTTGCCCGGAAACAAAGATCATTTTTTACTGGTTATAAAATGATTTACCTTATGTCTTACAAGGAGAGGCCAGAGCATTTGAGTCACCGATTTGGATGAAACTTGGTGGAGAGTCAGGTTTTACCGCTATATATATATATATATCTATATCTATAAATATATATATATATATATATATATATAGATATATATATATATATATATATCTCGGAAGAGTGGGCGACACAAATGCGTTGGGGGATGATCTGAAGAGGGATTTCACCGGAAGCGTGTCGCACAGAATAGAGCTCAATGGCGAGAAATGAGAGGAGGCCTATGTCCAAAAGCTGGACGAGGGAGGAGGACTAAGAAGAAGAATATATATAAATATTTATATATATATACTATATATATATATATATATATATATATATATATATATATATATATACATACATACACCATTATCTCATAGGATTTTTTTTTTGAGAAAAATTAATTTTATTTGGCTTCATAATGTTTTGAAAAAGTAGTAATATTTCTATTAAATAAAAAATACATTGCTGCAACAATTTAAATATAATTTATTATTTTATTTAACTAGTGAAACTTGTATAATTAAAATTATTATTTTGGTGTGCAGTAACTTTATAATTTTTAGTAATTTAATTATTATATCTTCATATAAAGTTATCAATAAAAAAGTAATCTTTTTAATATCATTATTGGTTAATTTATTTTTCATTTGTATAAAAATCGTATAAATAATACATAAAAAATATGACGTATTAATATAAGATTCATACTGGCCTATTTTTTCAACCTAAATGGACCCAAATTACGTTCTCAGACCACTCAACATGTAAAGTAACCTGTGTATAAATAATTAAGAATAATTTTGGTCACTGAAAATATCATAAAAACTCAAGAAAAAATAATTTTTTGCGAAAAGAAATCTGTAAATTTGCTGTAAAAAAATTAAATTTGTGAAAAAAATATCCAATTTCTCGGGGAGCGTTAGACTGTATCGAGGAAACATCCCCGACAGGTATATACCCGGATCATACCATGTTTTTTGTTGATTACAATGAAATTTGAGGAGCAATATGGATGCATTTTCTGGCAAAAAGGTATTTTTAAACGAAAAAACTGAATTAACAGGAAAAAAAAAAAGTAGACGAAAGTATGCAATATTTTCAAAACCATCCATATAATTCAATCAGACAAAGTAAACAGGCAATTGAAATGTATCTTGTGGGGCTATTTAGAAATCTCTAAAAGCTAATACATTGCCATGACTATAAAATGCAGAATCATCAGTTATTAACACAATTTGATTCGGAAGACGAAACACGACTTAGTTTTGTAGCAGAAATGATGATTAAAAATATTGACGAAAAACGCTATTTTCTGAATCATATATTATGGACAGATGAAGGTAAAAAAAATATTTTAGTTAGCAACGGCAAATCTAAACAGAAAAAATTATTAATTACCGGGCTGCGAGAGAATCCATACAACGTTAATCAAATTCAGAATCCAAGGCCATTATGGCGTTAATGTATGGTGTGAGATAATTGGGAGAGATTTTGCTGGACCATACTTTTTGAGGGAACACTAACTGGAAATAGATACCTTAATTTTTTGGTTACTACTCTTACTAGGTTTTCTATTAGAAAAGTTTCCCTTATTTTAAGAGGGCAGGTGTGGTATCAACACGACAGAGTACCAGCCCACCTCATACCACTTGCTGCAGATGCGTGCAATAGTCTATCTGGAGAAAAATTATTTACCTAGGGCCACCACCCATCAAGCGTTAACGAAACAGAATGGAAAAATGCATGTTAGAAGGAAAACCAATAGAAAATTTGTTTTGATGTTTTTTTTATTATTTTTTATGCTTTCAAACATTTAATTTTATAGATATGTATTAAGTTACATAATGTTAAAAGTTATAATAGTTTTTGTGTGGTTTAATAAGAAATAACATATTGTTTCTTTTTTCAAAAGATATTTTATTAAAGGAAAAACTCAACAGCATAGAACTAATATTATAATTACTGTCAAAATTGAAAGTATGACAAGCCGACTACTAGATAAATGGTTTGAAAATCGCCCAAACCTGGCATAATGAACATGGCAACTGCGATGACTAAAAAATCATAATTTTAGAAGGTTTTTGCGGCATTACTTTTTTGCAAAACAAATTAGAAAAAGACAGTTTCAGGAAAAAAAGTGTCGAGAAAAATAAGGGTTTT
>CM032453.1:84056703-84151379 GCA_019049505.1 Pachyrhynchus sulphureomaculatus | reverse complement strand
TAAAGATTAAAGAGCTATTGGTTTCAGCTCCAATTTTATCCCAACCAGATTTTTCCCAACCGTTTTATTTTCTAGTGATGCTTCTAATACCGGTTTTAGGGGGGGCGTCCTAACACAGAAAATCAATGGTGAGGAAAGAGTGATAGCGTATGCCAGTAGAACTTTATCAAAGGCTGAACGTAACTATTCGGTTGTTGAAAAAGAATGTTTGGCAGTACTCTTTAACATCGAAAAGTTTCGACCTTACATAGAAGGTGTTTCTTTCACGGTCATAACAGATCATTATAGTTTATTGTGGCTTAATTCTATTAAAAACCCTAGTGGCAAACTAGCGCGTTGGGCGATTAGGCTGAGACAACATACGTTTATTTAATTCATAGAAAAGGAGTCCACAATGTTATTCCTGACGCTTTGTCAAGAATCCCAGATCATACAGTGGACGAAAACAGTCTTAATGCACAGATTGGCGTAAGAATTGATACAGTTGATATAGATCGCATTGGTCCATGGTACGATAATTTACGGCAGCAAATTAAAGAATTTCCTCAAAATTTTCCGCAGTGGAAAGTGGAAAATGATTTCGTGTACAAGTTTATCCCAAACCAGTTGCCTTTAAAAGTTAATGTACCCGAGTGGAAAATACTAGTTCCTAAACCACAGAGAGAGGAAATTATAGACATGTGTCACACTCCTCCTACTTCTGGTCATTTTGGTTTTTATAAAACTCGTCACAGGGTTCAGGAACAGTATTATTGGCCAAAAATGCGTTTTGATATTTTAAAGTTTGTGAGGACTTGTGAAGTATGTGGAGCGCAGAAATCCCCAAATACACTACCTATGGGACTGATGGGAAAAAGGGGATGGGAAAACGGTCAATTACCCTTTTCAAGTCATAGCAGCTGATCTAGTAGGTCCATTTCCACGTTCAAAACAGGGAAATAAATGACTTTCGTAATTTCTTGCTGGTTTTACAAAGTATACCATGCTATTTCCTTTGAAAAGCTCTAAAGCTGAATATATAGAGAGAATTTTGGAAAATAATGTCTTTCTAATCCACGGTGTTCCATCGCTCTTGATATGCGATAACGGTACTCAGTTTACCTCTAAGAGTTTTAAGAGCTTAAGTGAAACTTATGGTTTTAACATCCGTTTTAATCCCGTGTACACCGCAAGACACGAAGTAACAGGGTTTACACCGTCTTTTTTAGTTTACGGCAGACATATAACATACCTCTATCTGGATCGTAATATAAAAATTTAGATTTGGATGTCAATGTTGACAGCGAAATAATTCCGGGTAACAGGGGTGCGTACGCCGAAAATTTAAGGGTTTAAAAGATATTTTCACCGACGTGCGTAGTAGGATACATAAGGCTTATGAACGGAACAGTAAGTCTTACAACCTTAGAAAAAGGGATTTTTCCTTTAATATAGGTGATCACGTTTGGCGAAAAAATAAAATTCTTTCCAGTGCAGCTGATAAATTCACATCTAAGTTGGTACCTAAGTATGTGCATTGCGTGATAAGAGAAAAGATTTCAGACTTAGTTTACGGTTTGGTTAATTTAGATGGGACTAAAGTAGGACAATGGCATATTAAAGACTTAAAACCATTCAATGGACCTAACCCTAGTGAAAGTTTGTCAGAAGAAGAATAATTTATATTTACATTATCTTAATTGCTTTACTTTATTTTTTTTATGTTGCTCTGTAGAGGTGACGACCTCGTTTCTTTGACTGTTATAAAAGTTGAGCAGAGTATAGCTTACTTTTATAGTTTTTTGCTAAGGTTTTGGGTACTGATCATATCCAAACTTAGGTTGATGGTGGTTGATGTTAGCATCGACTCAGTTTTTGCGAGCTTGCGAAAGAGTCACGCTCAGGATATATAATAAGACTGGTATGTCGGTGGTCGCGGGATTTGATTTGCTTATGACCCCAAATAATATCCAGTTCTTGACACTTGGAAGCGAAATTTTGATTAGAGGCAATCCAAAGTGATCTTGAGTTTGGACAAGCGCAAGATGGAGCTCGCGTGGTATGATGTTGAGTCAAAAGATTTAATGAGCAATTTCAAAGTTTGTTACCCGAGTGGGTGTATTTTTATTACCTTAGTGGTATATGTTGGGTGCAATTAAGAGTAAATTGATTTTGGTTTATCCAGTAAGTCTAAGACTTGGATTAATTTGATTTAGATCTTCTTCTGAATTGACAAACTGAGGGTACTTTCTATTCTTTTCAGGGCCGTTTAAACGTTACCTTTGAGTCACTAATTTTTTTAAATTTTTTTGCATAGACTCATAGGCGTATGATGAGTTTTTTCGGTCTGCTATCAGATTGATAGGAAATTGAAGTCCTGCAGGAGAACTAAAGGCTGATCATTTACAGGAGATGAGAGCAGAGTAAGACAGTCGTTTTCACAAAGAAATGATCAAAATCTGATACCGAGATGAGAACCTTGTCAAGAGAGGCTAAGCGCAGTGAAGGAAGATTCCTAACCGAATTTTTTAGATTTTCACCAGATATTCTAGAAGTTTGGGCTGACAGAAAACGGTTATGCCCGATACCTGTAGCAGTTTCTTCTAGAGGCTATTGTCTAGGGAGACGATTAACACCATGATCGAATATTTTAGCTGTCAACGATGTTTTCTTCTTGTTTCTGATTAAGCTGGAAAAGCTCTTGTCGTCTTCAAAAGTTTTGTCGCGTGGCCACAGAAATATTGAGAAATTTTTGCTTCATGTAGCTTTTTAAGCTCATTTTCATTTTTTGGAAATTTCCGTTAGAAGCTTGGTTAAGTCAACCTTGTAAACCTTTTAGGTTGTATCCCATGAGTTATCTGTTTTTACAGGCTGTGATGCACCGGGTGCTAACAGATGCCGTTACGACGTTTGGCAGGGAGTTAGTCTTCTGAGGAACAGACTGATTGGAAGGGTAGTCTATGGGGGTGAACGTTTGACCTTTGGGACCTTTAGAGGTTTTGTTACCCAATGGTTATTTCTATTTGAGCCAAAGGAGAGCCTAGCTACTGTAGTCGACCTCAGCTCCAATTAGCCTATTAGTGGTGACAGGCTGTTGGCAGTAGTGTGTTTCGGAACACCCTATTGATTAATTTTTTTTGACTTATGGTGGTGTGGTAGACACCGTTTTAGTTTAGTGGATGCTATAATCTACTCCCTTTTGTTGGTGGACTTCGGGGGCACCA
This sequence comes from Pachyrhynchus sulphureomaculatus, assembly GCA_019049505.1. Lineage (NCBI taxonomy): Eukaryota > Metazoa > Arthropoda > Insecta > Coleoptera > Curculionidae > Pachyrhynchus > Pachyrhynchus sulphureomaculatus. The sequence goes on along the minus strand of CM032453.1, from coordinate 84,148,176 downwards.
TTTCCGTATTCTATTGTCTCCACCTTTCAGTATATCGTAGTGAGGTGTTTGTCTCCTGTTATGTGGGATGGATTGAATGTTTTTCGTTGTTGTTCTAGGGCGAGACCAGTACACGAGGGTTCTTCATGCAACTTGGAGAAGCGCAATGCTGGTTAAATTTTATATCTCTGCGTAGACACCCTGAAGAATGACGGAGGGCGTTTTTTCTGGCTCATGTTTCTAGGCAGATTTGTCACTTTGGTGCGATGTGCTGAAGATTTGATTAGCTTTTGCTAAGAGCTATCACCAAGCTCAGTATGGAGTTATCATAACCAAGAGTTTGGGATTTGAACTCCTGTATGTATTTCTGTATATATTTCTGTATATATTTCTGTATATATTTCAGTGTATGTTGGTTGCCTGAGGGCATGTGCTCAAAATGTGTGATTTTGAGTCGTTTTGTTTATGGACTCCTATATATAGGATTATGACTTTAGGGAGGTCCTATTTCGAGACTTGCTGTCTCACATAGTTATGTTGGAATGTTTCCTTGAATGTTAGTTGCGCGTGGACTAATCATTCTGTTCTTTGTGAACATTGCTTTTTGAAGCAGATCATTCAGTTTAGTGAATTTTAGCTTTTATAGCTATTCACTGGTGTTTAGGGTGAATTTTAGCTTTTAGAGCTATTCACTGTGCCTATAGTGATATTGTTAGCTTTTATAGCTGCTCACTATGTTAATGGCGAGATTGTTCTTTTAGAACGCAGACTTTGTGTAGTCGAGGACTATTTACAGAGTGTTTTCTTGGCGAGGAGCCGAGGCTTTTTTCTGGCGATGTACCAGAATGTTTTCTTGGCGAGGAGCCGAGGCTTTTTTCTGGCGATGTACCAGAATGTTTTCTTGGCGAGGAGCCGAGGTTTTTTTCTGGCGATATACCAGAGTGTTTTCTTGGCGAGGAGCCGAGGTTTTTTCTGGCTATATACCAGAGTGTTTTCTTGGCGAGGAGCCGAGGTTTTTTCAGGCGATTTTTTGCATGTCTGGATGTCTCAGGACGTCGACATTGCGCGATGTAGCGTTTTCCCTGGCGATTTTAGCATGTCTGGATGTCTTAGGACGTCGACATTGCGTTATAGAGTGCGATTATCTGGCGATCAACCAGAGCGTTTTCCCTGGCGATTTTAGCATGTCTAGATGTCTTAGGACGTCGACATTGCGCGATAGAGTGCGATTATTTTCGGAGTGCGACTAGTAGTGATACTAGATTTGGAATGTTCTCTTAGCGATGAGCTAGAGCATTGATGGCGATTTTTCTCGAGCGTTTGTCTGGAGTTTCATCCAGATGTTTTTCTTAGCCTTGTGCTAAATGGTCTGACAAGACTTTTTCCTTTTCGTGTGTTAATGATTGCACTAGAATCATTTTTTTATTTTTCTTTATTCAAGAATTTTTCTAAATTTCTTTTGCTGAAATAGAAAATTTTCTGACAATCCTTAAACTATTTTAAGGGAGGTGTTCATATTTTGTTTCAGTTCACTTTTTTTGATTTAGACAAGAGTCTAGACAAAGTTTATATTTTTTTTTTTGTTTTGGTAACAATAACAGAGCTGATTCTTTTATATAAGAAGACCGCGATTGTTACTTTTGAACAGGTATTTCTTATGTTCATGCAAGGATTTTTATTTACTTTTTGATGTACTTAACCTTAGAGCTTAATTAAGTTAAGTCTAGTTATAAGATTCTTGTGTACATGCAAAGATTTTCATTTGGTTTTCATTGTACTTAATATTAGTGCTTAATTAAATTAAGTCTAGTAGTAAGGTCCGAAGTTTGTAATTTTGTTTTAAGTTCTGACCTTAGTATTAAGTGATAGTGTACCACTTTGTACCTTTTCATAAGTAGTCTTAGTTTAATAGACTAGTGTAGTCTATTTCTTTTTGGAAGGGGGTAATGTAACATTCATTTTTTCCTAGATTTTAAGACCATGTAATGTTACTGATTTTTCGCTTTATATTGTACTTCTTTTCATCTTTGTATCGAGCAGTGTATTACACTGGACTTTTCTAGCCGCTCGTCGTACGATGTGCAGTGCGGGTTTTCGACCGAATCTATCGATACGCCGGGATTGGTCAAATGTTTGTATCCGGAGTTTTTGGTTCGGCGTCGCCATATTACAGAGAGAGTGCCCACGGCTTATTTAAGCGTCCGGAGGACACGAATCGAGGCTTATAGATCTATTCCCGCAAATAAGTGTTTTTAACAGCAATTTGAACTGATAAATCGCGAAGTGAATATCACGACTCTTCGATTTCGGGTGTAGTCAAGTTTTAGAAGTAAACCCTCTGATTTAGGGACTCTAATTTATAAAAAACTACTTTTAGGCTAGAATTTTTTTTGTATTTCTTAAAACTGCAAAGGTTGGAACTTTTATTTTAAATCAGGAATAAATTTTCTTTTTTGTTGATTAAAGCTAGTGTCTCACTGAATACCTATTTTTCCTTTTCAGGATAAGAAAAGTTGTACTAGACTAATTCTTTGTAGTAACAACCGTGAAACACTTCAGTATTTTTTCATTTTTTTAACTGAAGTTAGATCCTTTCTATTTTAAAATAAATGGTGCCCCAAAATTTGTACAACTGAAGCTTTTTAAAAATAGAAAATAATTCCAAAAAGACGTATAACAATTATCTCTTACCCATATTTCTCTACCAAGGAAAACTGAGCTAGTTGTTTGTTTAATTTCTTTAGTTCTTTTAAAATCATTATTCACTCAATCCATTCTCAGAAATTAAAAAGAGGGCAAGTTCACATGTTACAATAGATATATATATATATATATATATATATATATATATATATATATATATATATGTATATATATATATATATATATATATATATATATAATATATATATATATATATATATATATATATTCAAATATATGAAACTTGAATGAACCCAAAAAAATCTCAAATTTAATCCAAAAGTTCGTAGCCACCGCCGGAGTAACCGTAAATCACCGATGTCTACTTTACTCTCCTGAGGAGATTAATATTCTAGTAAGAAATTCATTAAACGCATCAGATATAAGTTAAAAATTAGATGTGACACACACAAAAAAAATACTATTTTTTTTAACTGAGCAAAGTGTAATAAAAACACTGCAACATTAATAATTATTTTTGCAGTACTTTTCACGACATAAACAAACATATTGTCTGACCGTTATGCCATCTCTCTCTGTCTCTCGATAACTCATGTATAGCAACTCATTCCAATGGCGGCGCAATTTTTTTTTGAATTACTTAGTCCAGTGATTTTAGAAGTTTTCAACTACATATGTTCAGAGTCACCCATTGTAATATCAATTTTTCAGAATGTCACCCTTTTCTTCTATGAATAATATGTTATAAAAATATACAAAAATGTAAGCTTTTAAAAGAAGTAGTATTTCATTTCGTGCGTCTTATACGAAAATATAACAATTTAGAAACTTGGTTAAATATTATTTAAAAATACGTACTTAATAATTAAAAACTACAGTCATTATGAAACCAAGACAAGTCTATGCTCTCTGTGAACGAAATACATGCCTACATTAAACGAATAAGGCCCAATTTTATTCTGAGGCCCACATCAAATTTTTGACTTTTGGTTCGGTTGAGTCTCAAAATGATATCCACAAGTGATAGTTAAAAATTCTATTTTGTAGTCATGGTGTTTCTATTTCCCCTTTAAAAAACAATTAGGAAATTTTTTAGTTAATATAGGTCAGAAGGAACTGAAGAAATTTTAATATTGATAGTTTTATCGCTCAGTATGGAGCAAAAAGCTGAGTAGCAAGATAAACGATATAATTTATCATTATAAAACTGGATGAAACACATACCTTGACAGTTGTTTACGACACTTTGATACGGCCCACTTGCGTAAATAATAAACAAACAAAAGTAATTGACCATTCGAAGTGCATTTCACGCATGCAGGCATAATAAAGTATTAAAGACAGTAAATGCAGTTTACTGTACAGTGAAGCGCGATTTCTCTTAAGGTGGCGCCTGCGAGAGTGGCGCCTCTTTTGCCGACTTCCGACTCGGATGCAGCCGGCGCCCTCGCGTGTTGTCAAACAGAGCCGGATTCAAAATGAAGCTGGCATCTATAAAGCTAAATGGAGAAAGTTATATCCACCATGGAGAATGCAAAAAGAGTATACTCTTTTATATATAGTAACGTTTAAATTTTCGGAAAATGTTTTCTTCCAAAAAATCGTTCCTTGACAATGAAACTGACTAAAAGTTGGGTGAAATATACATTTAAAACAAAATTCGCGCATCTAGTCTTTCAAAATAATATAATTATTGTTTGACATACTTGCTTGTCATTTTATTGTCGGCCTATAAGGTATGTAAACACTATAGATAAGCAGCCAGCATTGCTATACCTACTGAAACCATCACCCATAATTTTCCTTACTTTTAACGAATTTCATTTACAAACATAAAACATGCGTACCAGCAGTCTGTTTCACTTACTCAAAATTAGGTTTCTGGTGTATATAAAATGCTTATATCCAGCATATTAAACGCAAAACAAATTTTAATTACAACTCACATATTTTACAGTTTTTATAGTGTAACTTTATGATAATCACTCATTGATTCATTTCTAGTACCTATTTATTATACCTTCAATGTCTAGACATTATAGTAATTATGCAGTCAATTGGCATAAAATTATTTACACATAAAAGATAATTAAACCTATTTATCATATCTTACATTAACTTATTCGATACAGAGCCGGTAAAAGATAATTTAAATATCTGAACTAACTTTATGGTTCCTTCATAAAAGAAAATATATATATATATATGTAATCAGAATAGTAAGAAGCCGCCGGAAAACATCGATAAGAGATACAAAACACACCCAGGATGGACTGCGGTAGAAATATGCGTCAAACTCCAAAGATCTGTAAGCCCAACAATTCCCTCAAATAGATGGAACCCATAAACTGAAGCAAATAACACAAGACGAAATAAAACAATCAAGCTCTAACGAACTGTGAGCAAAAACGAAGAAGACAGTTATTGAATCAGCCGCGTCAGCTTGCAACGATATGAAATCGGAACTGAAAAAACCGTTGATATCTCCGTCATCTTCGCAACTAATACAAGAGCGCTAACAAATAAAGGCATCAACGAAGAAACACAAATAAAATATAATAACTTAACAAAAAACAATAAACAAAACACACGACACAAAAACATGAAACTACAGATTTATTTAAAAAAGTACCAAAATTTCTGTCAATAAAAAGCGACACTGGGCAAATTTTGACAGCAAAGCCAGAAGTAACCAAAAGATAGCGTGAGTACTATCAAATTCTCCTGGGAAGTGCAAATAACTATAACACACAACTGAATATGGGAAATCTAGAGCCAATAATTCTCAGGAGTGAGGTGGAATCAGTTATGAAAAAACTCAAAAATAATAAGGGGTAGATGGCATTGTGACCATGTGTTTCCTCGGCATGCAACCCCATTTTCTGAGGATTTCCTTACATTTATTTATGCCTGTTTGGGGTTTTTCCATACAGGATAGGGTAAGTTATGCTTAGCGCCTATTTTTTCTGTAGGTTCTATGAAGCTTGGTGATACTGTATGTTTCTACCTATCCATTCGGACACTGCATGGGGGTAGCAAAGCTGGGTAGGTCGGGGCAAGGAAACTTTTCCTAGATCTTAATCTGGTTTTTTCTGGGGTTTGTCCGTACATTGAGTGTCACATGTCGTTGTTTTATTTTCCCCTTTCTCCTGATTTTGGGGAATGTAATCCTGTCATGGGTTCAGGCAGCCAGTTATAGCCCTGATAGTGTCATTCACGCGTAGAGTTCCTCCATACTGGTAAATATTTTGCTGTTGATAGACTGAGAGTCATGGTTGATGGTCGTTGAAGCTCTGGCTGAGCACCTCACTTTGTGTTTGTTAATTTCCTTAGGATATTGTTCCGTGCCAGAACTTTCAGTTTTGCATCCTGACAATGAGTTTTGTAGCTTAGTGTTCGGTCTAATTTCACACCGGAGTATTCTGAGTTATTACAGTGTTGCAGTTGATTGCCTCTCCAGCTGATGGTGCAAAATTCCTATTTCTCAGAAAGCGACAAGAGAGACCGGGTGTTAAGTCCACGAAATATGCAATAAGATCTAGACAACAGGTGAATGGCCTAAAGAATGAACACAATCGATATATATTCACAAGAAAGGCTCATGAAAATTACCGAACTATCTCTCTTATTTGTCATATAAGCAAAATTATGGTCCACATCATGCAAGAACAATTAAAACCAATTCTCTTGCCCCAGATTCCCCAAGAACGGGCAGGTTTTCTGCCCGTTCTTGGGGAATAGGTAATCGATGCGATAGATCACCCAACAGATGATATCTACAATGCACTTGGAGTTACCGGAGATGATGAGAAGTGTCGGAAGATAAAAAAAGCCTGGAGAGCTGTTATAAATTCTGTGAAACGATGCAATAGACCTCTATTGCACAAGGCTCGGAACCGAGCAACGATAAAAGAGAGATTCAGAATAGTATTAAAAAATTAAGTCTATGTTTCTAAATGTCCCATTAATATTGATTATTCATTAATAAATAATTACACCCTTATTCGTTCTACCTTAAGTATTTAAAATTTCAGAAAATATTATTTTTTTATAACCAACAATAATGATATTTTGGTATTAATTTTAGTTTGTCCAGTATCTAGATAAGGGATATATGGAATTTTCTTTTGTTTTTGGTCCTAATGAACCACATAAGAATCACTAATTTTTCAATTGTACATTGTGAATTATATGGGATGACACGAACTGTCAGAATATAAAAAAATGCTTCTACATCATCAAGCTTGTCATATACGTAAATAAGAACCAAAAAAACCCGACCAAGCGCAAGTCGGATTTATGCAATTTGTGTTCCGTACGGTGATTTTTTTTTTTAAATATATATATATATATATATATATATATATATATATATATATGTATATCTTAATATCCAATATGTATTTTCACGTTTCTTAGTCAATAATGTATAATAGTTATAGCAACTTAGCTACCTAATAGCCAATAAATCAATCTAGCTCAATCTAGAATCTAGTAATAAAAGTGCAAAATAAATATTTACAACCTAAATATTTGTTTAATTATAAAGAGATAAAATAAAATTCTTTTGTCTCGGTACAGAAACGACGCGCGAGTTGTAATGTACTGAAAAGTATATTAACATCCACCATATTGTCAAGGCACTTAGTTTTCATAGTTTGTTGTTATACCAGATAAATTATCAAACGTAATGCACTCGTGATAATTTTCTCTCAATCTAAATTTAATGAAGAATATTCCAGGACAGACCACGTAATTTCAAATATAAATAAATACACGTAATAATACGAGGTAAATATCAGAAGCATGTCATCTTTACTCAAAATGGCAGTGTTACTGCATTGCAAAATTATAAAAGAAAAATCAGACATAGCGGTTGTAATATTTTTTAACAATATTTATGATGAATTAAAGCTTGATAATAATGTTACAATTAAAAATCAATATAAATCAATAAAATGGAAAAAGTCCATTTTTTTAGCAGTTTTTGACTAATGTGCCACACTTGGTGTAGAACTCTACTGCCAACCGTTATTTGTTACAAACTCGCTGAACAATTTCTCTGTCTATGGTCTTAAACAGCCCCCGACAGACAGCAGGTATGCTACTTATATCACCTAGAGATGCATATTATTATATCTTACTTAATGTTATAATAATTAATAACTAAATTGTTTGTTAGGATGAATATTGTTTTAAAATAATTGTATTTGTCATGATATGAATCATGTCATACACTTTCCAGTAACATGTAACGACTCGATAACAAAAATAAAAAGCAGATACTAGAGCCTTTAGATCTTTGATTGCTCATCTCTTCTCCTTATAAGGGCGTTTCCCAGTAATTAAACTTAGGATTGTTTATATATATATATATATATATATATATATATATATATATATATATATATATATATATATATATATATATATATAAATGTAATATATATTATATATATATATATATATATATATATATATATATATATATGCATATGCTAAAACTAAGGGTTTATTGTCCACATATGTAAAATTATGCTTGTGTTTGCTAAAAAAGGGTAAGGGGAAGAAAAGAATTTTTCAAGAAATTCCCAAAGTACAAATTACGAACATTGCCACTAAATTTATTCAAGTATGGTCAAGTTAAGCATTCTTCTTTTAAGTTGATTGTATGTTCTAGATAGTAAAAGACCTAAATTACTAGATAGCTAAAAGCTCTTATAGTATCCCTGTATATATGCGGGTCACAATTAAATACTCTAAATTTAGGCATAAAAAGAGCTAAGGTAACTTCATTAATAAACATTTTTAAAAGCACGTAAAAAAAATGCAAAATTAAATAGTGCGTTAAAAATATTCATTATTTTTATAAATTTAACATTATTTTAGGTACCTTAGTGAGGAATCATTTATGGGAATGTCAAAAATAACATATCTAAGCCTGGCAGATACGCCTATAGAAAAGATTCCTGGACACTTATGGAAAAAAATATGCCGCATATGCAAACCACCGACATGGGAAGAGCCAAGATAAAAGAAATATTATGGGATAGTTTTATTGTAAGTAATGTAAAATGTAACTATACCTACTCTATAGCAAATTTGTAATTTCAGAAAAAATCTACAATAACACTATTCAGTTTCAAATGTATGTGATTTAGTTAATACTAGTTGTGCCCGCGGTTCTGCTCGCATGGACTGCAGAATTATAGTTTTAGGTTTTTAATTACTGCTTATTCCTTATTTTACCTAACGTAACAAAAAATATATTAAAACCTAGTCAGAGAACATATGTATGAATTAAAAAAAAAACACGTAAATAGGATAAGTGGTTCTCGAGTGATAAATGCATTAACGGACAGACAGACAGAGAGACGTTGCGTTTTATAATATATATATATATATATATATATATATATATATATATATATATATATATATATATATAAATATATATATATAACGATAGACGAATGAAATCCGGATGTTGATATAAACAGGCAGAGTTTTGTTTGAAAGACAAGTTGATCAATAAATGCCAATTTCATTCCTGTATAATTAATAAAAAAATGCTCCATTTTATACTTAAAATATCAGTTGTCGGGTAGATTGGATAATTTATATAATTTGTTAATATATATTCTCCTCCTAATTGAATGTATTTTTTCATCGATTTACTAGTGATTGAAATGATTTTTCTAGCCCATTTTCTGGTCTTTTGACGGAACTCTTTGTCCCCAAAAACGCATGATTTTAACTTGGCTTGAATTTTTAAGAGTAGAAATAATATAATAATAGAAAACGTCAGATAAATACGGTGAATTATTCAACACACAGACTAGATTTCGAGCCAAAAATCGACAAATAATAAATTAAATGTGGCGTAGGGCATTATCATGGAACAAGCATCAGCTGCCTGGAGCAAGATATTCAGAATATTTAAGTCGAACATGAATACTTCTCATACTACCAAATATTACTCATTCTGGATAGTTTGACGTTAGTTAGTTGTTTAGATTTTTCATGAAACTTACGAGATTTTTTTGGCTTGCGGTGAAAATTTTAACTTTCATTCTGCACTTTGACGCTTTGTTTGTGGCGCATATGAAAAATACCATCTCATCAGTAACAACAGGTATTTACGAAGTTTAGATTGTTTCTAGAGAATCGTAAGATTTTCCTAGAATGTTGCACTCTCAATAAATTTAATCTCTATTTAAATTTAACGCAAACTTGTCTTATTTTTCACTTGTAAGTATTATTTATCAGTTATGAAGTTGTTATTTTATTGAATTAGGTAGTTCCTGTTAAGATTAAAGGAGGAATGATTATATGTATCAGCAATATCAATAACATGTTTTTCTTCCAAACTTAATAGTATTACAACAAATACACACTTTAATTGACACAAGCTGGCAGGAAAGTTCAATTTCCTTGCGTCCTTCCCTCGCGAAGGGGAGTAGGGAAGTATTGTATTCACACGAGAATTTTTTAATTTGTTGACGTTTTAGGTTCCTTGTATCAGGAAAAAACGTAGTTACCAGATTTTGTCAGCTTACACCTAGGTCTGTCTGTTGATCTACGTCTCGGTGTGTATATCTCTTAGCTCAATAACTCTCGAACGAAATGAGAGATTAAATTCACTGGCTTAGCCAGATTTTTTTTGTCCTTTTTGGGAATTAACCAAAGTGTAGCGCATTTCGACCAGGAAGGAAATATTCCTGTTCTGTAGGATAGGTTGACTGTTAATATATGGTATGTTGGGAATGTGGAATCTTTGGCACTGAATGACACTACTCAGTATATATCACCACTACACCAAACACTTTATTTTTGCACTCGATGCGCGTTTCGCTATCCATGTTAGCTTCATCAGGAGCCATAATTAACTCAATCATCGCTCCTGATGAAGCTAACATGGTTAGCGAAACGCGCGTCGTGTACAAAAATAAAATGAAGTGGTGATATATACTGACTAACGTATGGTGTTATAGGTCCTTATCAAGATTATTATTTTCAGTTCTAACACAAATAGTGTCTAGAGAAAAATGTCAGGACATATCTCTGAAGTCCTTGAATTATTTTTCCCCGTATATTTATCGTCTTTAAATCATTTTCACTCAATCATGGTCATAACTTTTTTCACATCTGAAATGTTATAATTTCCACAATGAAATTTATCGTTCATTTAATAATACATATCTCAGTTATCTGTCAATATTTCATCCTGAAATTTAAAATTATATCAGTCTCAGATACGTTTACGGGAAATATAGCCGTTTGATTCCTCCCAGAGCGGTACATGTTAGGAATACAGGTCATACTAATCCGGATAAGCTACAGGGCTGCTTTCCTTTAGAATGAACTATCCATAAATCCATTTCCCGCCACAACCAACCAACAATTTAAAGACACACCAGCGCCTTTCCTATAGCGTGTAAATATATATTTTTTACATTATTATATACCAATACTAGCCGGGCCCGCGGCTCCGCTCGCGTGGACTTGATTCACTAATATCGTCACTGCTTATTCCTTATGTACCCAACGTAATAAAATATCTCCCATTATTTCTCCTTATCTCCCAATATTTCTCCTTATCTCCCATTATCTCTACATAATTTCCATTATCTAGGCTTATCGCTGCTCACCTCCCATTATTTCTCCTTATCTCCCATTATTTTTCCTTATCTCCCATTATTTCTCCTTATCTCCCATTATTTCTTCTTATCTCCCATTATCTCACCATAACTCCCATTATCTAGACTTATCTCTGCTTATCTCCCATTATCTCTCCTTATCTCCCATTATCTCTCCTTATCTCCCATTGTTTATACTTATCTCCCATTATCTCACCTTATCTCCCATTATCGAGGCTTATCTCGACTTATCTCCCATTATTTCTCCTAATCTCTCATTATCTCACCTTATCTCCCATAATCTAGGCTTATATCGCATTATATAGAACATCTGTATAAATTTATAAAAACACGTAAATCGGATAAGTGGTTCTCGAGTGATAAGCGCACTAACGGATAGACAGACAGACAGAGAGACGTTGCATTTTATATATATTGTATTCTTTGCTACATGATATTGTTCCATATTTAATGCTTTAGGGAGTGTATTGCAAGAGAACGCGCTAGCGGCAACCTTTTCTCCGACTTGATTCACTATTGTCGTCACTGCTTATTCCTTATGTCGCCTAATAAAATATATCCTATAACCTGGCCAGAGAACATACGTATGTTTTAAAAAAAAGCACGTAAATCGGATAAGTGATAAGCACACTAACGGACGGACAGACAGACAGACAGAGAGACATTGCATTTTATATATATTATAGATATTCTCTGCTACATAATATTGTTCCATATTTAATGGTTTGGACTGTGTGTTGCAAGAGAACGCGCTAGCGGCAAACTTTGTCCGACTTCATTTACTATTATTGTCACTGCTCATTCCTTATGCTACCTATCGTAATAAAATATAGCCTATAACCTGGCCGGAGAACATATGTATGTTTTAAAAAAAAAGTACGAAAATCGGATAAGTGGTTCTCCAGTGATAAGCGCACTAACGGACAGACAGAGATACGTTGCATTTTATATATATTATAGATGTAATAAAATATATACCTATAACCTGGTCAGAGAACATATGTATGAATTTAAAAAATCACGTAAATCGGATAAGTGGTTCTCGAGGGATAAGCGCATTAACTGACAGACAGACAGACAGACAAACATTGCATCTTATATATATTATAGATATAGATTATTATTATTATTATATAACCTGGCCAAAGAATATATGTATGAATTTAAAAAAAGACAGATAAATCGGATAAGTGGTTCCCGCGTGATAAACGCACTAATGGACAGACAGACAGACAGAGAGACATTGCATTTTATATATATTATAGATTATAGATTACAGATATTCTTTGCTACATAATATTGTTCCATATTTAATAGTTTAGGCTGTGTATTGCAAAGGCACGCGCTAGCGGCAAACTTATGTCCGACATCATTCGCTATTTTACGTCACTGCTTATTCCTTATGCTACCTATCGTAATAAAATATAGCCTATAACCTGGCCAGAGAACATATGTATGTTTTTAAAAAAAAACTACGTAAATCGGATAAGTGGTGCTTCAGTGATAGGCGCACTAACGGACAGACAGACAGACAGACAGACAGACAGACAGACGTTGCATTTTATATATATTATATAGATATTCACAAAGATCATGAAAATCGTAGACTTACCGTGCGGGTGGATACGCTTCCTGGCAGGTTAGTATTCTTATTTATTTAAGTGAAGTGAATGAATAATTAGCTGCATTTTTTTTTATGGGTCTAGCACACGTGCTGCAGGGAGGTACCTAAAGCGCTACAGGAGCGACACGTGTGCGAAAAAAAGCGATTCACCTTGTTCTTGAATGGCTGTAAATTGTATTTGCTGGGAAACACATTCCTGGGCAAATTATTCCAAAGGGAAGATGTTCTCCATATAAAAGACTGTTTAAAAAGCGTTGTTCGAGCAGTAACAAGCTGAACCTCATACGGATGTGAAGTATCAGCGCGACGTGTATTTCTAACATGCACCGCTCTGGGAGGAATTAAACGGGCCACATCCTCCGAACACTTTCCATGAAAATACTTGTAGAATAGACTCAAGTCGCAAACCGTTCTTCGATGTTCCAGCGAATCAAGGCCGCAGGTCAGTTTCGGGTCTCCAATCAGACGAACAGCTCTTCTCTGAATAGAATCCAACAAATGCAGTGTATGTTTGGGAGCGGAGCCCCAAACATACACTGCAGCAGTAGTCCGTAGTTGGTCGAATTTGAGCTTTGTAAAGAATTAACAGTTGTTGTGGAGTGTAAAGCTTTCTGATTCGAAATAATATTCCCAACTTCTGAGAAGCTCTCTTTACTATGCCTGCTACATGTTCATGCCAAGACATATTTTCTCCCAAATTAACGCTCAACAAATTGAGGGATGATGTTAGAGGAATGGAGTGCCCCGCCATAACTATGTCGGGTTCAGCAAAGTTAACTTTTTTAGAAAAAACTGCCACCTGGTTTTTGTAGCGTTAAATTCCACTTGGTTACTGTCACCCGAAGATAGAATTTCTTCTAGGTCTTTGTTAAGTTGAACAACTTCCCGTTGTCTGCGGACACTATCCTGAGCAGCCGATGTCCGAGCGTTCAAAGTGAATGAAGAGATAAGCGTATTGTCATCTGCAAAGCTGTAGATTAGATTTCCGGTCTTTTCCAGCAGATCGTTAATGTAAATGAGATGAGAACCGGGGTTGATAGTGAAGGTGTTAGAAAAAAATGCGTCAACCGCCACTCGTAAAGAACGCTCACTGAGGAAACATGAGAGCCACAAACAGAACTTTTCAGACATACCACAAGAACGTAGCTTAGCCAACAGCCCATCGTGCCAAACACGGTCGAATGCCTTGGATACGTCAAGAGCAACCGCTCGAGATTCCCCAAAGTGTTCAATTGAGTTGTTCCAAACATGTGTTACATAAGTCAGAAGATCACCTGTTGATCTATGTTTACGAAAGCCATATTGGTGATCGCTAATAATTTTGGATTCCTCAAGATATTTTAGAAGAAGTAGATTGATAGCCTTTTCCATTACTTTCGATATTATTAAAAGGGGTGCGACTGGTCGGTAGTTATTTGGCAAGGTCTTCTTGGCTTTTTTAGGTATCGGCTGAACTGTGGCACATTTCCAGCAGGAAGGAAATGTTCCCTTTCTGTAAGATAGGTTTAAAAAAGTCTACAGAAAACGGGTGTCAGTTCCTTTGCATAGTTTTAGAGAACTATGGCAGGTATTCCGTCAGCACCAGAAGCGTTTTTGGTGTCTAGCTTCATTAAAATACGTTTTATGATACGCTGTCTGAAGACAACATCGGGCATCCTTGACTGCACTATGAGAATAGTAGGTGATGTTTTTCCTTCGAAATCGACAGTAGAATATGAAGCAAAGAGTTCAGCCAACAAGTTCGCTTTTCAACAGATTACAATAGAATTATCTGGCCGTGTGAAATTCTTAATTTTTTTTTCAGGATTTACCAGAAATAAGAACCATCGTTCTTCCTGGAAATCAAATTTCCCGAGTCGACCGAAACTCAATTCCTTTACAAACTGAAAGACTACACTTGGGTCGTAACAGAATTTATAATTTGAATGATACACTAACCGGTAAGTCATTTTAGCTTAATATGTATTTTTTTATTCATCCCTTAGGTTTAAGTAAAAATTAATAGTTTCATTAATCTTCATATCTTTTTTAGGACTAAGAAGTCTAAATTGGTTGTTTTTGAATGCTAATGATTTTGAAGACTTGGAAGGACAGTTGCCTTATGAAGCTCCCAATTTAAAAATGATACATGCCTCGAACAATAGGTATGCCATTTTACAAAATTGTACAAACGCCAGCCAAAACTAGTCAAATGTCGTTGTCTATACCTGTTTTTCAATTCGATTTTTTATAATTTTTTACTGGTTTACTGGTTTATTGAAATTTTAGTGTATTTTTTAATAATGAACACTTTTTGATTGAATGATGTTTTGCCAGTAAAACGTTGCCTTTATCGTAATTTCAACAGACCCTATGGAAAAACACTGATATTTAAAACTGTGTTACTTTGTTTCAAAGTTAGATGTAGGTAACAGTATTTGAAAAAAATTCTAAAATGAACGACTGTAATTTTTGGTGTTCTGTACGGAACACTTATAAGATCATTTCGGTGTATGTCCGTCTGTATGCCCGTCTGTTACACCCGATTTTCCCCTAGATTATTTGACATAGAAAGTTCAAATTTGGCACTAATATAGGAATTGATGGCCTCATCAGAGCCGTATAGTTTTAAAAGTTAAGACGTTAGTTCTGCGGGGTAAAATCGGAAGTGACAAAAAAAAATTAACCAGATCATCGAGTGGGATGTCAAATGAAAGCTTGTAAAAACACGCGTTCAGAAATACATATTATGTAATGTTTGTGCACACTGTCCTTTGTATTATTTTTTAAAAAATGCGAAAATGGCTGTTCCTCCTTATCTCGAAAAGTACAGATCAAAAAAATTTTGAAAAAACTGTAATATTCTGAACAGGGTATAGATTGAACGAAAATTATCACGAGAGACCTTTAACCTGTTGTATAAAAAAAAAATTCAAGGTCATCAGTTTTCAGTAAAAATCGGAAAAAACTCATTTGGGGTGTTTTGTGAAGTCATTGATTATTTTATACCTCCATAATATTTTTTTTTTTTTATTCTAAAGGCAATCAACGTACAGAACACTAATTGCACAAGTCCGACTTGCACTTGGCCGGTTATTTTATTTTTAGCAGCTTTATATGTACAGGGCTGCCTATAATAACAACATGAAGTCTCTTAGGCATCAAATAAATAAGATTGTTTATTCTTTTTTTGAGAATTAGTTAAAGAATAACACATCCTGTTTATTCTATACAACAACTTACAAACCCTCTTTTTCATAAAAAAATTTCTATTTCAATTTTACTTTTGAAATTTCAATAATATGCGCTTTAAAATTAGGGTTTTTCTTAAGTTCCTATAAGGAGAAATATAGAGGAACGATTAAAAAAAAATTAAAAGCTTGGAATACTTATAACTCTCAAAAAAATCTGAACAGAATTTAGCTGTTTCCACAGGTCGCTTTAAAATTATGAATAAAATAATATTAATCTTCGTAAATATTTATTGGTTGCGTTTTTAGTGTTCCGTACGGAACACTTACGGGATCACTTCGGTGTCCGTCTGTCTATCTGTGTATCCCAGTCAAAGTTGAAATTTCGCACAAAAGTTTATTTTAAAAATAGGATACATATTTCCTTACGGATAGTTAATGCATATTCTCTTACTTTTAAGGCTTATAAGAATACCCCAACAAATGTCAAATTATCCTCGCCTCGATACCTTATTTTTAAGTTATAATCAAATAACGTCGCTAGATGGAGCCGTGTCTGGATGCAAATCATTAGAAAGAATTGATTTGGAAGCAAATCAGATCCATACAGTGAAATTCCATATACAGTAAGTTTTAAAAAAATTATTTTATTTTATTATTTCGAATAAAACATAATACTAAAAACTAATATAATATTCTTTCAGATCACAACCGATGATTTCTTGGAATTAGAAATTTTAGACACTCTTGTATTAGCCCATAATCAAATTACCACTTTGAACAACTCCTTACTTTTACTTAAAAATCTGGACTTCCTGAATGTGTCGTATAACCTTCTTACAGAATTTTCTTTCAATGAAATTATTGGACTAGAAAAAACTGAGAAGAATCGATTTATCTTACAATCAAATTGCCAATCTTATTGGACCTGCCTCAGTAAGTTCCTTTTTTAATTCATCTTTAGAACCCAGTTTTTCAGACCTAATCAGATAAATAAACAGATGAAAACTAAATTATACATTAAATTCCTTTTACTTGCAGAATCTGGTAGAACCTAATATAAGACTTACCGAATTGAAGTTGGATCATAATAATCTTGAAACCCTCAATGCCGCTTTAAGCGGACTTACAGAGTTGCTACGACTAGATCTTAGCTACAATAGGATTAGAAGGATCTCACCCGAAGATTTTATTAACTTAGACCAGCTCAGACTCCTAGATATTTCACATAACCAATTAAAAACCTTGGAAGACATGAGCAAAGTAAGATGATATAATTGCTTCATAAATATATGTAAATCACTTATTGTATAGGTAATATACAACTTGTCATTATTAGAGATAAGGCAGTTAACTGCGGATAAATCGCACATGCGTGGAAATTGACGAGAACACTGTGTCCAAATTTATTTAAACTTTAGTGTAAGATATACCATTGTGCTACTGATGTAGTTTAAAAAAATACATATGAAAAAAAATACTTTTTTTTTCTGAACGGACCTTCTACTAAGCATAATATTTGATTTCCAACCTCGAAGTTTTAAAATATTGTTACTTGCTTATTCACATATGAATTTTGTGACAAAATCGTCTACCGATTTTTTTTTTTCGACGGTCTCTCTACAAACGATACTGAAAAAATTTCTAAAAAACCTATTAGACATTATCTTTCTCCCAAACCGATTTTATTTCCTTTTATTCTCCTGGAGCACGAAATCAGCGTGTCCTCACAGAGTCAAATAATGTATACCTCAGTTTTAGTGTTTCGTACGGAACACTTATAACATCACTTCGATGTCTGTCTGGACGTCTATCATAGCCGATTTTCTCCGAAACTATTCGATATAGAAAGTTGAAATTTGGCACTAATATAGGAATTGATGGCCTCATCAAAGCCGTGTAGTTTTGAGAGTTAAATTTTGACTTAAGAGGTTAGTTTTGGAGGGTAAAATCGGAAATCTCAAATGAAAGCTTGTAAAAACACGAGTTCAACATAATATAATACTTGCGCACACTTTTCTTTGCATTATTGTTAAAAAATTGCAAAAAATCGCTGTCCCCCCTTATCTCGAAAAGTAATGATCAAAAAATTTTGAAAAAATTCTGGAATATTCTCCACAGGGTGTAGATTGAACGCGAAAATTATCACGAGTGCATTATCTTTAATAATTTATCTGGTATATATAAAAAAATAAAATTCAAGATCATCAGTTTTCAGAAAAGATCGGAAAAAATTTTTGTTGAAAACTCATTTGGGGTGTATTTTGCGAAGTTATTGATCATTTTATACCTCCGTAACAAAAATTTTTACTTTAAAAGCAATCAACGTACGGAACACTAATTGTGCAAGTTCGATTTGCACTTGGCCGGTTATTTCCATCTAGGCTACATGAGCCAGTTACTATATATGACTAAATAACTAACGTAGGCTGAAAAGTTTTTAGTCTAGTTACTTAAAAAAAAAATTCGACTTATTCATCAACTTAGTCTCCTTCAAGAGCGATATAATCAGTCCAACGCTTTTCTAACATTTCTATACCTTTCTTGTAGAAGGATTTCAAAATAGGCCTCAGTTTCAGCGATAACTTCTTCACTGGAGCCAACTCTCTTTCCTGCAAGGATTTTTTTGAGGTCTGCGAATAGATAATATTCGCGAGGGACCAAATCTGGAGAATACGATGGATGAGGAAACAATTCGAACTTCAATTCATGCAATTTTGCCGTAGTAACCATTGACTTGTGACATGGTGCATTGTCTTAATGAGAGCACTTTTTTCTTGTTCATTTGGGACCGTCTCTTTGCGATTTCTTCCTTCAAACGCACTATATATAATATTCGCTATTGATGGTTTTTCCCTTCTCGACATAGTCGATGAAAATTATTCCATGCGCATCCCAAAATACAATACATCCCTTCCCAGCCGACTCCTGTGCCTATGGTCGCTTGGGGCTGCTTTCACCGGCTAATGTCCACTCAGTTGACTGCTGATTTGATTCCGGTGTATAGTGGTGGATCCATGTTTCATCCATTGTCACATATCGCATGAAAAAATTCTTTTTATTGCGCTTAAACAGGTCCAAATAGCGCTCAGAATCAACACGTTGTTGTTTTTGATCCACTGTGAGCAAACGCGGTACCCATTTCGAACAGAGCTTTCTCATGCCCAAATGTTCATGCAAAATATGACCAACACGTTCTTTTGATATCTTTCGGGTGTCAGCTATCTCACGCAATTTCACTTTACGGTCGTCCAAAACAATTTTGTGGATTTTTTTATTTTCCGGTGTAACCACCTCATTTGGGCGTCCAGAGCGTTCAACATTATTTGTATCTGTACGACCGCGTTTAAATTCAGCATACCAGTAAATGATGAGTGATTTTCCAGGGTCAGAGTCCCCGTAACACTTGTCAAGCCATTGCTTTGCTTGAACGGTATTTTTTTTTCCCATTTAATCAACACACGAAATTCGATTTTTTCCATTGTTTTGAAAATATCAAAAGTAGCGTCACTAAAACCACTGTAATTTGTAAACTAATCGTCGAAATGTCATGAAATTTTGAAGGTTGGTACTTCCATATGAATTTTTTGAAAAGGGCGACATCTATGTGCCAGACCAAAAACTTTTCAGCCTACATATATAATATATGTATATGATGGTATTAAACAATTTCACAAAAAAGAAACAAGAATTATTATTTAATGTTAGATTTGATGTTACTCTCATCTTTGACATGTATTATGTGACGCAGACGTCATGTTTAATGACCTATAAAGATCGTTGTAGATAACTAATTAAAAAATTAAACCTATTTTAACTTAGTCTGCAACCGAATTTCCCTGTCTGACTTATATTTTAATATTTAGTTTATTTCAGATCAGCTATTTCATAAGACATTTACTAACGATTACCAAAAACTATTTTAGACATATTTGCCAAGGCTCTCAGAACTTAAGGCCACCCATAACTACTTGAGCATTTTGGAGCATGACTTCCACGGACTTCCAGTGTTATGTGACGCAGACCTTTCCAGCAACCAAATTGTTGCCTTAGGTAGAGAGCTTGTTACAAAGACGCGATGTAAGATTGAACATGGTGTTCACGAAGGTACTTGGGATACTCTAAAGATTTATTTAACAGGTATGTTAGCAACAAAAACACTTTTTTAAGTTCCTATATTTGCATAGATAAACTACTTTACGTCTAATTTCAAACACATGTACAATAAAAAGTAATTACAATATTTCAAAAAATCTATCTTTAAATTAAATCCCTGTTATTGTTACAATATTTAATATAGAAATATAGTAGCTGCGGATTAAGAAATAAAGATGGTAAAATACAAGAACATGCATTTTTGTTGTTTTGTTCGCCAGCCAACAAAATGGTAATTTTGAATACTTTTGTTTGTTTCAGATAATCCAATTTTGTGTGATGCAGCTCTACCTGAAATCACTTCTGAAATGGAAACTAATCACACAAAAGTTATAGGTGTTTCCTACTGTCCTCCGCTTAATGAGCAACCAATCACGGCTAGACCAAATGCATATTTAGGTGGGTGTAATATTAAAAACTACTAGAATTAAGAATAGCAACACCAATTTAATTATCTTCAAAATATGACTTTGTTTGGTAACTTATTCGATGAACCGCAAGATACTTGGTACCTAAATCCAATAATTTTAAAAAATATTCACATTTAAATGTAGTGCAGTAAAAAAAAGCATTTGAAATTGTACAGTTTAGATACAGCAGTATTATGATTTTATTCTCTTTAGGGTATCACCAGGAGTATTGTCCTGAGTTTTGGACTTCGAAAAACTTGTGCTCTTTTGTTTATAAACAATTGAAGTTTTCAAAGCGAGTTTTTTGAGCTTAAAATGCGAATAATTCCGGTTATATATGTCGGATCGAAACAAAAAAAACAAACCCTTCGTAATAAAATTTCCAACAAATCCTTATTAGTTTTAATTTGCTCAAAAGTGTACAGGGTGAGTCAACGATAGAGTAAAGTTCATTATCTCATGTGTTTCGGGAATGAAAAAAAAATGTTAAATACAATAGTTTTAGGGAATGTTAAGGTGCACAGTTTAAAATTATTTTTTTAGTATACAGGGTACTTCAAAAAAGTGTGGCCGATATATGTTTTTTTAAATGGAACATCCTATTTTCTAATTTATTTTTAAATTCTGCGTAAAATTTTATAACTTTTTTATTAATAATGTTATATACCTAAACCTAGTAATTTTTCTAATATTTCAATTTTTTCAAAAAAAATACCAGTTTTCAGTTTTGTAAAAAATTGCCAGTAGCGCTATTGTTTCTGAAGGTGAAATACTCATGATTGGTACAAGCGTTCTATAGAGATGAAAAAAAAAGATTAAAGAAATTTGAGTTAGATGCTACAAGGTGTTCAAAATAAATTTATACATTTCGACTATTTTAAACTGAAAACAATCAAATTTTTTAAATGGCACACCCTGTATATTATTATTGTTTCTGATAGATTTACAAAACCCTCCAACTTTTATTAAGTATGTCATATACCTATTTCTAATATTTTTCCTTTTATTTTGAATTTTTCAATTTTTATCCTTGTTTTTAATACACTTATGCTATTATAACATCATAGTTGCCAAGACAAAACAAAAATGAAGGCATTGTCAAATTTTGACATGTCTATTAAGCAAGTAAAAATAGTTTAATTTGTTATAGTAAGTGCCGTAAAAAGATAATAGTTATGGATTTTCCTAAAAATAAATTAATTGATATGGTTTATATACTGGGCGAAGCGGGAAAAAAATTGTCCTTTGGCAGTAAGGCTTTACGGAGCGAAGTACCCTAATAGACGTATACCATCTAGAAAATCTTTGCAGTGCTTAATGGAACGGTTTGAGGGTAGTGGTAGCGTTGAGTATACGAAACGGAAAGTAGTAGACCAGAATCCTACCAATGAGGAAAAAGAAATGGAGATTTTACTTCATGTTGAAGATAATCTCCAATTTTTTATCCAAAATAATGTTTTCTGATAAAGCTACTTTTCGCAGTAATGGAGCAATTAAGAGCCATAACATGCATTATTAATCAACAGTTGATCCATTTTGGGTCCGGGAAGTTCAAAACCAAAACCATTGGTCGCTTAATGTATGGTGTGGAATATTAAATTTTCGAATATTGGTCCATATTTTTTCCGCGAACCGCTTAACGGACCTAGTTACCTAAATTTTTTGCAAAACGAGTTACCCCAGCTTCTTGAAGAAGTTGATAACTTTGAAAGGGAAGAAATGTAGATTCAACAAGATGGAGCTCCTGCTCATTACCACCAAGAAGTTCGGGAATTTTTTAAACGATCGTTACGCACAAAAATGGATCGGTAGGGATGGATTCATTCAGTGACCCCCTCGATCATGTGACTTAACACCTCTAGACTTCTTTTTGTGGGGCTACATTAAAGATCGTGTTTATGTGAATCCCCCTACAACACCAGTAGATATGGAAAATAGGATACGGGATGCGTGTAGGACAATAACGCCCTTTATACTAAGGAAAGTGCAGGAAAATATAGTAAAACGACTAAATATTCGTATTCAAGTAGACGGGCATATTTTTGAACATTTATTACGTCAGAATAATTAATCATTAGATAAGTTAAACTATATTAAAATTATTATTAACTATTTGTTTATGTTTTCACAATAGCGTAAGTGTATTGAAAACAAAGGTAAAAATTGAAAAATTCAAAATAAATCGAAAACTGTTAGAAATAGGTATATGACATACTCAATAAAAGTTGGAGGGTTTTGTAAAATCTATCAGTAAAGGGTGTGCCATTTAAAAAATTTGAGATTTTTCAATTTAAAATAGTTGAAATGTATAAATTTATTTTGAAAGCCCTGTAGCATCTAACTCAGATTTCTTTACATATATCTTTTTTTTATCTCTATCGAAAGCTCGTACCAATTATGAGTATTCCACCTTCAGAAACAATGGCGCTACTGGCAATCTTTTACAAAACTAAAAACTAGTATTTTTTAAAAAAAATTGAAATATTAGAAAAAACTACTAGATTTAGGTATATAACATTATTAATAAAAAAGTTATAAAATTTTACGCAGAATTTGAAAATAAATTAGAAAATAGGATATTTCATTTAAGAAAACATATGTTATAACGGCCACACTTTTTTGAAGTACATAACCTACAAAACTGAAAAAAAAAAACCGACAAAAAACTGTTTTTTTTTAGATTTTATTGTACAGGCCGACTAAGTGAACCGATCGGCTTGAAACTTTCAGAAAATATGCCTTTTGTTATATCAAAAATACCCTGAAATTTTGGTTCAAAAATATTGAACCGGGTGGGCAGACTTGAATTTATTATTTAAAATTTGAATTGTCCGCTTTTTATGTCATTTGGTCCAAAATGGACCTTTTTTTTCAAAATTTAGGTCTTGACGCCAGCTTTCCGATGCCATTAAAAAAATTTTTTTTGTGTAATAAATACGTTTTTTTTTCGGTCATTTTGAAAAAAAAATTGAAAATTTTTTATCACATCTGGTAGAGAATCGCGAGACCTCTATTAAAAAAAAATTATTTTCGTTAACATTTTTTTTTTTTCAAAATGTTAATTGTTGTTATTTCATTAATAAACAGATGTAATAAAAAACGATTAAAATGACTAAAAAAAATTTTTTTAATGGCATCAGAAAGCTGACGTCGAGATCTAAATTTTGAAAAAAAAAAGATTCATTTTGGACTAAATGCATAAAATGCTAGGCAATTCAAATTTTAAATAACAAATTCAATTGTATCCACTAGGTTTAGTATTTTTGTCCCAAAATTTCAGGGTATTTTTGCTATAACAAAAGACATATTTGTGTGTGTTGTATAACAAAATGAAAAAAAAGAGTTTTTCCTGTTTTTTTCAATTTTGTAGGTTATGTACACATTTGAGCGACTTAAGAACAACGAGGATTTGATGGAAATTTCATTGTGAATAGTTTAGTTTTTTGTTTGTCTCAATTCGACTGATATCACATTTAAAGCTCAAAAAACGCGTTTTGAAAACTTAAATTGTTTATAAACAAAAGAGCACAAGTTTTTCGAGGTCCAAAACTCAGGACAATACTCCTGGTGATACTTCAGAGAGGATAAAATCATAATATTGTTGTATCTAAACTATGCCCATCTCATCATTATTGTGACCTTTTTTTACTGCACTAACGGTTATATATTTGAAAGTTGCTTTATCGGATGTCAAAAATGTTTACCCGTCGACATATTTAGATAAAATATCAAAATATGCTTAATAATTTTGTACGAAAATATTTACTAAAAAAGAATAATAAAAATTAAAAATTTACTCTCCCAGCAATTTTTGCATAAATTAACTGCATTTATGATTTATTTTATTCATTAGGTTATGTTCCTGAACAAACGACCCCTGTATTACCACCAGTTATACCTCCAATTTATGGAAAACCATCATATGAATCACCACCACTACTTCGTACTAATTTAGAGGCCTTGGAGACACCAAACCAAATTCAACCGAAAATTTACTCGGAATTGAGAGATCCTACGTTAGGACATAGAAGTATTGACCACTATCACACAATTGAACATTTCGAAGGTAAGACCAACAAATAATCGTATTAATCTATAACAAACTGTCATTCTGTAAAAAAAAATCGATATCCTTCAAGCCCAGGGCGTACCCAAGATCTGAAGTGAGAAGGAGGGGGCAGCTAATACCAGATTAAAGGTGGAGAGGGGTTGCGGTAAGGTGTATCACGACAACCTGTACTTCCTGTAAAAAAAACAAGACTGAAAAAAATCAATAGAGTCACTATAAACAGTTAAACATCTTGCCTTATTGTTAATTTATTATTATTATCGTCTTATTAATTTTTCCTTTAATTTTTAAACTAATAACAGTTTTCGGGAGTGCAGAAAATTTTGCTACAGCAGTCTTCTCCTCCTGATGTTCTTTAACTAAATATCGATGTATGCTCAACAGATATAATCCATTTAGCCTGTCCTCATCCATAAGTCAGATTTTCACTCTTTGAAGCGTACTGAAGGAACGTTGTACGGTCGCCGTGGTGGCTGGGATTGTGCTTAAAATCGAGACTGCCCTTCTCATAGCCGAAAAAAAAAAATCGGTTTCGTTTAAAAGCTCAATTACTTTAACATCCTTTAGTTTGTCCTATTTTTTTCTCTCCCAAGTTATACCATAGGTTCAGCTTTGCGATGGTATCTTCCAATTCAACTTTATAAGGGATTTTACCTTTTTTTCATATCCTGAGGATATCGGCGGGGATATCGTAATATCCGTCAAAGTTGTCCAAGTGTCGAAACATTTCACGGCACCTTTTAGACAACGCAGTAGTGCTTCCACGGACGTTATTGCATTTCTGTAAACAATTACTACCTATGTACATGATCAGGCCATTTATACTTAAATAAATTAATAAATAAGTATATCGACCTGCCGGGATTGAAATCCGAAACCTTTTGTGCCGCAAGCAACTACTACTCTACGGAGCCACGGGCCGCCACGTAGGTCATAGGTCACCAATACTCATTTTTAGCATATATAGAGGGTGTCATTTTGTCAAGGAAAAAGATTGAGTATGTTCTTGGGAGAATCGAATGTCTAACGATTATGTAAGTGAATCAAGATATGGTATAATTAATGAACGCCTCCAGTAGTCATTATCACAGGCTGATGGAAGATTGCCCTGCTGTCTTTGCTTGTGAGCAAACTGTGAACAGAAATGTCTATCTCCGATTTCTTTGCAATGTTTTGTGCTTTTTGAAGTAATTCGTTAGCGCAAAATTGGCTGAAGCGCAAGGATTTTTTAACAGTTGTCTCTTCTTCTCCACCGTTACCTGGAAAGTTCGTCCTGTATAACGGCTCAAGTCATTTTCGTGACAGCCATCATACTTTTTTTATTTTAGATTTGACTACAGAGGTAGAAACTTGTTCAGATATGGATAGAGAAGATTCGACCTCGGAAGCAGTTACTTCCACGCGTTTTGAAGAATTTGACAGTTGTGCAGTGTCAATTTTAGACGAGCTTGGCGTTCTAGTTTCGTCTTTGTTATCCTCGCTTTCACTGCTACTACCATGGTCCTTTTTCCTATGAAGAGTTGTAGTCACTCCAAACATAGTCACACTAGTGTTAGTAATTTTAAATACACTAACATGAACTAATATTTTTAAAAACTGTAACCTCTTATTTCACTCCTATTATGGATTTATACAGGGTGTTCCAAAAAAATACTCTACAGCATTTTTTCAAAGTATGCAACTTGTCAATGAGGAGATGCTTAAAACTGTACGCAAACAATCAAACGGGCATAGCTTTCAGCAGTACGGTGGACATTTTCAAATACTTATGATTATAAATCGAAAGCAGATTATTTTAAAGGAAATTATTATTAGTTTTTTATTTAAAAAAAAAATGCTCTATTTTAAAAATAGAATAATATATATATATATATATATATATATATATATATATATATATATATATGTATATATATATATGTATATATATATATATATATATATATATATATATATATATATATATATATATATATATATATATATATATATATATATATATATATATATATATATATATATATATATATATATATAGAAATATATATATATAGAATAAAAAATTGGAGTTTCCGTTTTACAAAAAATATTGCTAGAGATATCTCGTTTTGGTACTAAGCTGGAAAAATCTATGAGCATAATTAAAAATCGCATCAAGCTGAAAAATTTATTTCAAAATCGATCCGTCTTAGTATTGAAGACAAATGTTGTAAAGAAGTAAATTTTTGGACTTTGTACATATTTTTTTTTTCATAACGATGCTACTAAACAACTTTTAATTCAAAAGTAAGAGTAATGATGGGATAGAATATATCTTAATATAACTTGTCTTTTTTAAAACATTTCTTGGTATCCATTTGATACACCAATTGTGAGTGACGGTACGTAGCTTCGAAAATATTCTAGTCTAATCTCATGTGCATTAAGTACAGCTCTATCTAGTGGCTGACAGAACTGTTAGTTCACGAGCGACATCTTTTGCTACATAAGATGTTTCTACTGCTACGATACAAACGAAATCAACTACACACTCAGCAGACTCGTTCACTCGTGACACGGATTCGGTACCGTATTTAACAGTAAAATTAAAAATTCTCCTCGGGTATTATCTTCATCGTTCATTCGGCTTAATATATATAGTAATAAATGTTTCGAAAATCAGTTTACGGAGTCTAAAAAACATGCTGTGAGCAACAGACGCAAAGACACCGAGCCGATTGTTGCCGCTCCATTCTTCCAATGAGGTAGATGATCGCAAAGTTTCCCTACCGGTATCGCCACTACTATATGTACTATATTATATACGCATACCTTCGTTTTCTTGTAATACAGAAAATACAAATTTCATTTTAATACACTATACTTGTTTCTTGTTGTTGAACTGTTGGATCACGAGTGTCATCTACTGGTACATTAGATTTATCTACTGCTACGATACAAAGGAAATCAACTAAAGACACACTAAGCAGACTCGTTCACTCGTGATACGGATTCGGTACCGTATTTAACAGTAAAATTAAAAATTCTCCTCGGGTATTATCTTCATCGTTCATTTGGCTTAATATATCGTTTTTTTTAACAGAAGCCAAAGATATCCTAGTTGGCCGTTCGTTTGACTTATTTATTATTCTTTAACTTTTAGGGGGACAGATGTCCCCCTGCGCCTAGCTAGGTACGCCCGAAACATTACTTACTAAATTACCAAATGAAAATTTATCCAACTAAATTTGGTCTATTATTAGTAATAAATGTTTCGAAAAATCAGTTTATGAAGTCTGAAAAACATGCTGTGACGAACAGACGCAAAGACACGGAGCCGATTGTTGCTGCTCCATTCTTCCAATGAGGTAGATGATCGCAAAGTTTCCCTACCGGTATCGCCACTACTGTATGTAGTATATTATATACGCATACCTTCGTTTTCTTGTAATACAGAAAACACAAATTTGATTTTAATACACTGTACTTGTTTCTTGTTGTTGAACCGTTAGCTCCCGCGAGGGCCATCTGTTGGTACATTAGATTTATCTACTGCTACGATACAAAGGAAATCAACTAAAGATACACTAAGCAGACTCGTTCACTCGTGACACGGATTCGATACCGTATTTAACAGTAAAATTAAAATTTCTCCTCGGGTATTATCTTCATGGTTCATTTGGCTTAATATATCGTTTTTTTAACAGAATCCAAAGATATCCTAGTTGGCCGTTCGTTTGACTTATTTATTATTTTTTAACTTTTAGGGGGACAGATGTCCTCCTGCGCCTAGCTAGGTACGCCCTAAAAATTACTTACTAAATTACCAAATGAAATCCAACTAAATTTAGTCTATTACTAGTAATAAATATTTCGAAAATTAGTTTACGGAGTCTGAAAAAAATGCTGTGACCAACAGACGCAAGACACCGAGCCGATTGTATGCTGCTCCATTCTTCCGATGAGGTAGATGATCGCAAAGTTTCCCTACCGGTATCGCCACTACTGTATGTAGTATATACGCATACCTTCATTTTCTTGTAATACAGAAAATACAAATTTAATTTTAATACACTATACTTGTTTCTTGTTGTTGAACTGTTAGTTCACGAGCACCATCTGTTGGCACATTAGATTTATCTACTGCTACGATACAAAGGAAGTCAACTAAAGACACACTAAGAGACTAGTTCTCTCGTGATACGGATTCGGTACCGTATTTAACAGTAAAATTAAAAATTCTTCGGGTATTATCTTCATCGTTCATTTGGCTTAGATATCGTTTGTTTTAAAAGAACCCAAAGATATCCTAATTGGTTGTTCGTTTTGACTTATTTATTATTTTTTAACTTTTAGGGGGGACAGTTGCCCCCCTGCGCCTAGCTAGGTACGCCCTTAAAAACTACTTACTAAATTAC
The DNA here is from genome assembly GCA_019049505.1 of Pachyrhynchus sulphureomaculatus. Taxonomy (NCBI): domain Eukaryota; kingdom Metazoa; phylum Arthropoda; class Insecta; order Coleoptera; family Curculionidae; genus Pachyrhynchus; species Pachyrhynchus sulphureomaculatus. Next base: position 84,119,048 of record CM032453.1, on the reverse strand, counting down.
CAAATGAAAATTTATCCAACTGAATTTGGTCTATCACTAGTAATAAATGACTCGGAAATCAGTTTACGGAGTCTGAAAAAATGCTGTGACTGACAGACGAAAAGACACCGAGCCGATTGTATGCTGTTCCATTCTTCTAATGAGATAGTTTGCAAAGTTTCCCTATCGGTATCGTCACTACTGTATATAGTATATACGTACACCTTCGTTTTCTTGTAATACAGAAAAAACAAATTTGATTTTAATACACTATGCTTGTTTTTTGTGAAGAACAATAGTACTTTAAGTAATTTGTACTTTCTTTTTAAACCATAGTAACTTTGATGTTAGTTGACATATCTCAAATCTTACTTCGTCAAAGTCATAATTCCTGTTGGAAGAAAACTCACGCAAGTATGTTTACAGTTGAATTTAGATTAAAGATGAACGTTATAACGTTAACTGTTAACATTCAAAATATCTGTATATGGCAATTCGCAGTTGATAGAAACATGACGAATCGAAGGATTGTGTTAAAACTGGACCGGAGAGAGCTATTGAGACAAAATTTAAAATAATTTTACTAATAGATCCTGCGTGTAAATTATATTCATATATAAAATGCTACGTAAAATTTGCAATTTGAGACACCATCAGATTAGACACAGCGTAGAAAAATATGCAAATACAGTAATTAGTAATACACATAATATAACAGTTATGTTTTTGAAGAATAGAGAAACGCATAGTTATTAGTAGGTCTTCCTAAACATAAATAACCGGCTAAGTGTAAGTCGGACTTGCGCAATTAGTGTTCCGTGCGTTGATTGCTTTTAAAATGAAAAATTTTTGCTACGGACGTATAAAATGATCAATGATTTCACAAAACACACCCGAAATGAGTTTTCAACAAAGTTTTTTTTCCGATACTAACTGAAAACTGATGACCTTGAAATTTTAGTTTTTCTATGCACCTGATAAATTATTAAGGGTAATGCACTCGTGATAATTTTCATTCAATCTACATCTTGTGGAGAATATTCCAGAATTTTTTCAAAATTTTTTGATCAATACTTTTCGAGATAAGGGAAGGCAACGATTTTTCTCAGTTTTTTAAAAATAATACAAAGAAAAGTGTGCGCAAGTATTAAATTATTATTACAAGCTTTCATTTGACACCCCATTCGACAACCTGATAACGTTTTTTTTTTTCACTTCCGATTTCACCCCCCAAAACTAACCCCTTAAGTCAAAATTTAACTTTCAAAACTACACAGCTCTGATGAGGCCATCAATTCCTATATTAGTGCCAAATTTCTACCTTCTATTTCAAATAGTTTCGGAGAAAATCGGGTGTGACAGACAGACAGACAGACAGACGGACGGACGGACGGACGGACGGACGGAGATTCCAGTTTGTGTTTATTCCAAGAACATAAATCTAACTCTACATGTTTTCGTAGGCGCGTTAGAAAAAAATACGGACTGGTCCTTGGATATTTTACTACAAAGAAAAGAAATATATGAATCTATAATAATATAATAAAGTTTGTATGTTTGTTTATTTTTTCGAGTTAATCTCTGAAACTACCAATCCGCTTAAAAAAAATCTTTTACTGGTATGTAGCCTGGACTTTTGAGGTGAATATAGACTAGATTTTATGAGGCTGTGTCAAACGGGAGTTGACGCAGCCTTGCACATGGGAGGCGGCGTCGGGCACTGGGTGACCGACAGACCAGCAGACGCGCTCGCACGGTTTTGTCTATTCAATTTTTTCGCTTTTGAGTTGACTTTTCGTTTGGAAAGTTTAGTTCGTTTGTTACTGGTAAATAATTATTGTTTCGTTTCTTATTTCTTGGTGTTATGTTTTTGAAGACGAAAAGTTTTTGTAATTCGTAATTTGAAGATTCTGTCATTTTTTTGTAGGCACATTATAGGTGCTTTGTTAGTATCAGTAGGTACTTGATCTAGTGTATTAGTGTATTTTTGTTCAATAAGTACCTAATAGTGTGAGATATTTAGGCAACAAATATTATTTTAGAAATTTCCTTAATTTAGGTATACCTACTGTTTTACTGTCACCTAGGTACCTACTTCATTTAGTTTTGAGTTCTCTGCTACTAAGTAAGCGTGTTCCGAAATTTCTACGAGAAATTGTGTGCAATTATTGGATTTCCTATCATAATTATGATGTAGTTAATTTCAGTTTGAGATGTGTCATGCCATTGTTTAATTTCTATTAAATATTTTTTTTACTTCTAAGAAACTGTACATCCCAATGGATAGGCGATTCCTTTCAACTGGTTGTAGTTTTCGGTGAAAATATCGTTTGGTCTCACAATAAAAAAGTTCCAGAGACACACTTTCAAACTCGTGAGAATCGATTTGAGATAGGAGTGTTTTTCTCATGGCCAATTTGTCGGGTTATCGATCCAACCAGAAAAGCAAAATATTTTGCTACCAGAAAATAATAAAACATCAAACATAGTATACAGAGAAGCTCTAACATAGATACTTAAATTTAGAAAAAAAAACTTATGAAAAAAAAACGCGAACGAAGTCCCGAGCGATTGCTAGAATCATATAAAGTGAACAAAACTAACAAAAAAATCTTCTTATGACTTAATCGTTTATCTTTAAATGGGGAAGATCTTAGAAACATCTTTTTAGTTCCTTTTAGCATTAATAATTTATCATTAGTATTCTGAAATAACAGTTATGTCCTTTGCTAAGAGAGGGTTTGGTTTATTGTTGTGCATATTATATTTTGGCTTTTATATTTTTCTTTACATTTTCCTCGGCTTTTTTATAAGTATAGGTTCCAACTTCCTAGCATATAAATATCATGTATTCTATTTGGAGCATTCGTTTGCATCAGTTTTTCACTGACGCTGTCTTCCTTCTCTCAGCCTTTGATTCCATCCGTTTCTATCTTCCCAGTCTCCATCTGTTAGACCCCTGTCCTCCATAGCCTCGTCCACATCGTCTCTCCACGATCGTCTGGGTCTTCCTCTTTTTCTTCTCCCTATAGGGCTCCACTCCGTTATTTTCTTTATCCACCTATTATCTTCGCTCCGTCTTATATGTCCATACCATTTTAATCGTTTTTCTTCAATGGTGTTTATTGCGTTCTCTTTGATGTTCATTCTGCTTCTTATTTCTTCATTTGTTATTCTCTTCATACGTGTCACTCTACAACATCTTCTCCAATACTCCATCTCTACCGCGTTAATTTTAGATTTATTTCTTTTGTTGATCGTCCATGTTTCTGACCCGTATGTCATTATGCTTTGTATTATTTATTTGTATATGCGTGTTTTGTTTCTCTTTGTAATGTGCTTGTCCCACAGGATCGAATTTAATTGTCTTATGCATGTCCGCGTTTGTCCTAATCTAGCTTTAATCTCTTCTTCTGATGTTACGTTTTTTGAAATGATGGTTCCTAAATATTTAAATCTATCGGTTCCTTTGATTATTATTTCGTTATCGGCTTCTAGATTCTCCACGTTACCCTCCTTTGTTGTTAGATATTCCGTTTTATTAAAGTTTATTGCTAATCCTGCTTTAGTGTATTCTTCTTTCAGTTTTCTTACCACATAACTCAGGCATTCGATGTAATTTATTAGACCCGTACTTAATCATTTCATTTACCACACCCCCTGCAGATTTATTATTTTTAAGTGTTTTTATTGTCCTCTTTACTTCTTCATAGCTTAGTTCTATCTCTTTTTTCCTTATTCTGTTCTTCTTCAGGGTTCTCTTCCTGGAATTCTTGTCTGTCTTCTGTTAGCAGCTTCTTATAATATTCTTCCCACTCGCTTTCTGGGATATACTCTATATACATCTTCTCTCTATTGTTGGTCCTTAATGCTTTAATTATTCTCCATGACTGTGTGTTTCTAGTACCTCCTATATACTGTTCTACATGTTCGCACGATTTTTCCCATCTCTCGTTCTTTTCTTTGTTTATCATCCTACTCGTTTCTGCATTTTTCTCTTTATATTTCTGTAGATCTTCTTCTGATTTTGTATTCAGCCATTTTTCGTATAGTCTTTTTTTCTCCTTTATAGATTCTTTGGTTTTTTCACAGATTCTAATTTTATGTTTCTTATTCTCGTTGTCTTCTTTACCTAATGCTTCTAGGGCCGCCTCTTTGATGCATTCTTTTATGTGGTCATACATCTGTTGGAGGTTGTCGTAGTTAAATTTATTTAATTATTGATTTAATCGTCGTCTGTATAGGTCTCTTATCGTTTCGTCTTAAAGTAAGTGTATTTTGTATTTTATTTCTTTGTCTGCTTTTTCTGTTATCTCATTAGTATTTCTGTTTTCTTTATTTATTGTTCCTTTTTGCTTTATTGTCTTGTACCACGGTATTTTTATATTTGCTATTAATAGTCTATGGTCTGTTCCACATTCTACCCCTCTCTTTACTCTTACGTCTTTTTATTTGATAGTGGTCTCGTTTTTAATTATAATGTAGTCTATTATTGATTTTAACTTTCGTGGTTCTTGCATCCAAGTATATTTGTAGATGTCTTTAGTGTTTGTAGAATCCGTTTGTTATTTTGAGGCCGTTTAGTTCACACAGCTCTATTAGTCTCTCTCCGTTGTCGTTAGTAATGTCTTCTCCGAATGGTCCTACGGTATTGTCCTTTGTTTTCCTTCCTGTTCTCCCATTCAGATCTCCCATTATTAGTAATTCTTGGTTTTTCTTTACCTTTTGTATTTCTATTTTTAGTGTTTCCATGAAGTTATCTTTTTCTCTTATAGTGCTGTCTTCTGTTGGGCCGTATACTCTTAATATTATCATGTCTTTTCCTAGCATTGTTATATTTGGTTTTATGATTCTTTCATTGATGAGTTCCCAAGATGTTATTTTCTTTTTCCACTTCTTTTTTACTAATATTCCAACTCCGGCCTTTGCTCTTTCTTCCTTCTTTACTCCACTCCAACAATGCATCACTTCATCTATTTCTTCTATTCCACTTCCCTTTTTCTTCGTCTCGCTTATTACTAAAATGTCTATGTTCATCTTCTTAAACACTTGTATGACTTCGATGTTCTTTGTCCTCCATCCCTGTATATTCCAGGTGCCGAGAGCAGCTATTCTGTTTCGGGATTTCTTCGTTTGGCTGAGTTATAAGCTTGGGTTAACTATTTGCTTTGAAGTAGAATTGCCCCCCCCCCGTATCCGATGGGGCTCCCTTCTTCGAAGGTGTGGATTGCCACCCGGGAATTTTTGCTTATCTTGTGATTTTTCATCCTACTTTTCAAAAACAACTAGCATTTCCCAGTTTAGCTTTTACGTGTGTTAGGGTGCTAACTCCTAACGCCACAACCCTCCTCCTTTATCCGGGCTTGGGACCGGCAACAGTGTTGATGAACTACTCAAGCCATCCATCAACACTGCAGGCGGAGTTTTTCACTACTATTGCTGCTTTATCTTTTAAGGGAACTTTCGGATGATTTACGTTTTAACTTATATAGATAAAGGATTTATTTTTTAAAATTTTTAAAAATATATTTGATATTAATTTCACTGTATCCAGTGTGTATATGACTGTTTTCAGAATATCGTAACTGCTAAATATCTTTTTGCAGCTGGGTACACTAATAATAATCAAGAATCAGTTTCATGCACAGAAAAAAATTGAGGTATGTGTTTTAATTAAAATTACTTTCCTTTGAATCAAAACGGTTGGGAATATTTGAAAACATTTTCTTCCCAAGCTACGTTTCTTGATTACACAATTTTTTTCTGTATGCATAATTGACTACTCTTTCTTTAATTTAATTTGTGATTGATGAGATTTTACTATAACTTTTACTTAACAAAGTCTATATTGCCTTAGGTGCCGAACCCGGTATTATCAAAAAACCAGACAATGATGAACCAATAGCCGTAACCCAAGATACAACTGCAAACAACGTCAACTTAACCCGCCCAGTTTTTGATCCTGTTGCGCAAGGGCAAGTTATTAGTAAGTTAGCGTCAGAAATTGAAGAACTTAGATCTAGAATTGATGAAATAAGCGCACAAAATGAAAGGCTTTTAAATAAAACAATTCTAGAACAAACAAATGTGACGACAAAGGTGCCATGAAGTGATTAGGTTCTGAATTCGTTTCTTGAATTAATTTATTTCCTAGTCATATAAATAGTTTTTACCGATAAATTTGCACCATTTGCATAGTTCAAAATGTTCTTTAAGGTATTTTACCTAAATCGGTGCAACAAAACTATCAAAACTGGACTATAATAAAACCTATCAATTACACTCAGACTCTTCTATATTCCAGTGTGTAACGTTTTGTCTTATTCACTGGTAAAAAAAATCTTTAGGATTGGAATTTAACAAAAGTTATTATCTTTTTATAATAAAATTATCAAGAAGATTTGTACATTTTCTCCATAAAATATGCAAAGAAAGCTAATTGAAAAGCATTTTCATGGAAGCTTGCAAACAAGCGAAACAAAAATATTGCTAAATATGAAACAAATATGAAGACAAATATGTAAGAAATAGAGTAATTAAACTACATATCCTAATTTTGTCAATGGGATTTAATAAAATCTTGCTATAAAAATGTATGCCATATAAAAAAAAAGACAACCTATGTAATGGTGTAAATAGTAGCGCCGAATATTTATAAGCTTAAAAAATGCAAATATATTTTAAATTCACGTTGAACGTAATTAGTGTAGATAGAAACTTCTCTTTTGCTTAGTACAACAACTTAGACTTTACGGAAACCAATATGTAGATTAATGTTTGTTATTATAGAGATTCGATAATCTATTTAATAATCGTTGTAAAACAATAAGTTGATTAATCTTTATACAGAGACATATATACAAGCAGGTCTTGAAAAGTTAATTTCAATCATTATCAGCTATCTAGTCCATTGTCGGACATAAGCCTCCCCTAAGTTCGTCCATCTTCTTTGGTTTTGGGTCTTGTTTATCCAGTTGTATCCCACTAGTAGTTTGATTTCGTCTGACCAGGTTTGCGGGCGCCCTCTACTTCTTATCTCATTCCAGGGCCTCCAGTTGATTACTTTATGGGTCCATGGATTATGAGAGTCTTGCGATATGACCCGCCCAGCTCTACTTCAAGCTGCTTACCCTCTCAGCTACATCAGTTATCTTGGACTTATCTTGGACCTTTCTCGAATTTCTTCATTAGTCAACCTATCCCTTAACGATATTCCTAACATCCTCTTTTCCATCGCTCGTTGAGCTACTTGTAGGCGATTTATAATTTCTTGAATCAAAGCGCACGTTTCCGTTCCGTATGTCAATACTGGCAACAGGCATTGATCAAATGTGTTCCGCTTTTAGTGTATTTCGGACATTGGAAAGGAAGATGTTCCGCAATCTGCCAAACGCCGACCAAGCCAATGATATTTTCCTTGATAAATCCACTTTCAAGTTTTTGTTGGATATTACTATTTTTTGTCCAAGATATACGTATGAATCTGTTCTTGGGATTTTCGTGTTTTCAATGTTCAGAACTGCTTCTTTATCACAGTCGTCATTTGTCATGAACATGGTTTTGGCGATGTTTATCTTCAGACTTATCTGTCTGGACTTGTTAAGTTCGTTCAGCATGTCTTCCAATTCTTCTTTGTTGTTAGATATAAGCACAATATCATCCGCGAATCGCAAATGATTGAGTTGTCCTCCTCCTATAACTATACATGTCCATGGAAGTCGTTTGAAAAGGTCTTCTAGCTCCAACATAAACAATTTCGGCGAGATGGTGCGGCTTTAAATGCCCGTATGTTTGAACTAACTTAACCGATCGTCATCAATTTTTCAAAGTTTATTTCTCTCGAACAAAAATTTCAATTACTCAAGAAAGGCATGCTGTATGTTTATTTGCTCGATATTGCGTTTAGAGAAAACAAAAAATGTATAATACCACCATCTATTTTAAAAGTATTGCTCGATGTAATAATAACTCAACTTACTGAAATCTAGTATAAAAATAATTTCGGTCATCGCTATAACCAAGAAAAATTGAATTTGGTGATTAGGTTAACACGTCCGTATTTAGATCTTTTCACTGAAATCTTGGCCAATCTGGCATTATAAAAATAATTTGTTTTCATTCAAAATAATAAGAATAAAGCTAACGTATCTTAGAAAATTAAGTTACATTTTATATAAATCTTTTTTACTCCGTTGCACATAAGTCCCTAAATTGAATGTTCGATTGAGGGACTTTTCAGGCTCTAGGTATGTGGGTTGGTACCTGCGCTATTCGAAACGACTGGTTATAATAATCAAGTGTGCACATGTGGCTCTTGACACCTATTGTTAATAGAGCGTCGAGCAGGCCAGATTCTAAGCTTGTTCTGTTTGAGTCAGACAGGCAGATTCAATTGCGCTCAAATGTTTTGTATTTGAAGTTAATTTAATATCGTGAAATGAATTCTCCGAATAAAAGTGAGTACATTTAAACGATATAAATTGATTATAATAAAATTTGATTATCATTTAATTATTGTAACGTTTAAAATATCACTTTTTAGAACTTTTAGTTTCAAACATCAAAATTAAAATAAACATAAGTTTAAAAGGCCCACGACATCCCACTGTCAAACCAATTTTATCGTGTTTTCTAACTATTTTTTAATAATATAGAAGCAAAATCAGCTGCCCGCACTTGCACATTTTTTTAAAATAAATTTTATGTAAAAAAGTATGAATAATGTTATATCTATCTTTATAATACATAATACTCAAATCCGTGTTAATTTTCATTTAACACTAGTTAACTGAAACATTTTGTTTTTCATATTTTTAATTTTAGATCCTTATCGGCGACATCGAAAAGCCCTATAGTCGAAATTTCATGAAAATATGACAAAAATTATCATTTTTGTCCGCATATCAGATCCCCGCCATTTTGTTTTTCAAATTTTTAATTTCAGATTCTTCATCAACAACCTCGAAGAGCCCTATAATCGAAATTTCATAAAAATATGACAATTTTTATCAATTTTGTCCGCCATATTGGACCCGCCATTTTGTATTTAAGTCAGATTCTTAATCAGCGACCTCAAAAAACCAGATATGTAAATTTTCATATAATTTCAATAACACCTTCATATTTTGGCCACCTTTTCGGGTTTTGGTCCCAATGTGCGTTGGTTAATGTTTTTAACAACTTAAACTGATTCGACAAATACAAGTCTTGAAAAATAAATAAAATTTAAAACTTCATTAAATCAACTGAAATTATAAACTCTAAAAGGCAAAATATCCAGCATTGTATATAGGTATTCAACCCCATTGTCATTTCAAGTATAAAATAAATAAAAATGTATATATGTCTCTTCGATACAGGTACATGGTAGGTATATGTTAATAAATCTAATAATATTAAATAAGTGACCCAGAAACAAAAATAATACTTCAGTATTCATATATAAAATATAATCGAATTCCGAATCACCTCTTTGTTTCGTCTGAGCATCTATTTCACATCAATAAATAATGAAAGCTCATAATATATATCAGTATTTTCTGAAAATAATTTTTATTAAATCCAACGATGAGCTTTATTATGTGATAACTAAAATAACAGATTTGTGAGAGAGCTTTTCAATAAATTTACCTGAACGTAATATTTTTTGTTATTTTACACTTGAGAAGCCTTACTTAGATCGAGTTAAAATAAAGAGTTTTAAAATTTTCTCCCGCTTCCGATTGAATTTTTAAGATGCCCAAAAATTTTAAAAATTATTTGATATTTTGAGCTAAATGTAACTGAAATATGGTAAGCCTTAAATAGCGTACCATTGTTACTAAAAAGACTGGTGTACTATATTTCTATTACACTTTCCTCTGTAAAATGTGCCATTATGTTATGTTTTTAGAACACAGTAAAATATAAAAGTAATAACAAAATAAACATATAAACAATAAAGTTTAAATATTTTTTTAGAAATTTATTATTATTAAATGATACTTAGTACCTAAAAAATTATCTAACCTAATATTAAATTTTCCAGAATTTATAGTGGTATTTTAAGATTGTCTTTTATTTTGTTATGACTTTATAGAAAGTTATTTAGTAAGACTAGCAGATGTAAATATTTTGAGTAAAATAATAATTCTTATTTATAGTTGTTTTAGTATTAATTTTATAGAAAATGTATTTATAGCTACTTAAATAAATGTTGTGAAATGACTAATGGATTTTTTTAAACTACACCCGAAGTATTCTATAAAATGAGAAATACAAAACTGAAACTTAATTCTATTATTAATTTACTCGGTATTTGGCGTAGTAAAACCATCTTAGACTATGTATCATCTTTTATTTGTTCTTTTAAATGTTTATCATAACAGCACAAAAAAGTACCCAACAGTATTAACACCATTCCTGTAACTAGCCCTAAAACAGAAAAGAATCACTGTACTAATATTTCATATCTACGTTCAAACATCTTTGCATTTTAACATATTTGACATATTAACGATCAGTATTTTAGTGCATTTTATCTTAAAATTTAGGTATTACTCAAAATTTGAAACACCAAAATAGTCATATTATCAGGGGTACAAGTATGAAATGCGGATTTTTTTCTAAAAAAAAACACGTTAAATTCGGAAGAATGATAAAAAATGCTTTATTCAAAGTATGCTCCATCGCTTGTTATACATTTTTCCCATCTTTCGAGCAATTTATGAATACCACGCCAGTAAAAAATCGTCCCCTTTTGCTGCGAACCATTCATCGAGCCATTTTTTCACATCTTCGTACAAACCAAAGCGCTGCTCGGCAAGTGCGTGACCCATCGATGCAAACAAGTGGTAATCGGAAGGAGCCAAGTCTTGTGAGTAAGCCGCATGGGGTAGAACTTCCCAGTTGAGTGCTTCCAACGTGTCGCGAACTGGTTTTGCCGTATGTGATAGAGCACTGTCATGAAGAAAAATGACTTTGTGTTGCCTCTTTCGGTATTCTGGCCTTTTCTCAAGCAGCGAACGGTTCAAATCGGTCAATTGTTTGTCATTTAGTATTAACCGTTTCCCTAGGTTTTAATAGCTCATAATAGACCACGCCCCTCTGGTCCCACCAAACACAGAGCATCGTCTTTCTACCAAAGCGATTCGGTCTTACGGTCGATGTGGATAGTGCGCCTGGGTCTACCCATGATTTTTTGCGCTTGGGATTCTCAAAATAAATCCACTTTTCATCCCTTGTAACTATACGATGCAAAAATGACTTCCTTTTATACCGAGTGAGCAAACTGTAATACGTGTTTTTTTGGCGGTTTTCCACGTTCCTTGTCTGCAACATCGAAGTCACCACTTTTGAAACGCCGAAACCATCGTTCACACATATCTTGCGATGGAGCATGTTCACCATAAGCTTCTCGAAGTAATCGGTATGATTCAACAGCAGTTTTCTTCAAATGAAAACAAAAAATTAATGCTGTCCGTGAATGCTCTTTGTTCGGTCTAAATTTCGACATATTGAACAACACAACACTATGCACACACAAGTATCTCTAAAAATGTATAAAAAAAAAAAAAATCTAAGTATTTCTAACATGCATTAAAAATAGTAACGGTTCTATTATAAAGAATTTTGTATATTGTTTTGACCCTAAGTACGGGTAAACTATTTTGCTGAATAAAATCGAGCGAGCGGTTCTATTGTAATCAGTAACAATTTAATATACACTCTAAAGAAAACGTACATGGGTGAATAAAATTGCTAAAAGATGCAAAGACACACATAATACTGGTCAGTCAATAAGTTTTGAAAGCGGAAATGAACCAACATTTACATTATATTACATACGAGTACATTTATTCTTCAATATAATCTCCCTTAAGCTCAATACATTTTTCCAGCATTGTCCAATTCATTTACCCCATCTCTGAAGTGGTTTGCCGGAAGACCTTCAAAATACCCATCTACGAATGCTATAACCTCATCATTTGTTGAAAAACGCTTCCCACGTTAGAAATCTTTTGAGGTTGGGAAAAGATGAAAGCAGAAGGAGCCAGATCTGGCGAATAGGGTAGATGTTCCAACAATTCGTACTTTAATCCGACCAGTTTTGCCGTTGCAAAAGCACCTCTGTGGGCAGATACATTGTCATGATGAAAGATGTTTTTTTTTCTTCTGCAAACCGAGCCTTCTCTCACGATTTTTCCCGTCCAGCTAGTCCAAAGGGCTGCAATAATACTCTCCTGTGATTGTTTTACCGGTTTGAAGGTAATTAACAAAATTCCTTTTGCATCCCAGAAAACTGGAATTTACTACTATTAATAATCCTGTTTACTACGCTTTTTTTTTATTGTTTCTTACAACTGATTAGTTGACAAAAAAAATGTACTGCTATTTAAACTGCTAGTTAAAATTGTCACGTAAGGTACATCACAGTTCTGTTTAGAGTATTCACAATTGAACGGGAGAAAAAATTGTGATGCAAAACCAGTTCAAAATATATAAGACTTATCATGGTTGGACATGTGACGCAAAAAATGTTTTTTGGTGCGCTTATGTACTATGACTTTAGATGAATTAATAGGGGGATTTCGTGAAGTTTCAATCGCTTTTTTTTACTTTTTCCTCGGTTTTGGTTGGTAAATTTTATGCATAAATATTAACGTAAAACTGTGGGATGGAGTGAGAGAGCGATAGATTTGAATATGTTTCTTCTCACAGGAGAATGATTTACTATTTTGTATTGACATTAATGCCATAATGAACATATTGGATCAGGAATATAATCCGGAAGATGGGTATTTATTTATTGCCTCGTCAAAAAGTTACTATGAAGGCTGAACTTTTATATAACGGAAATAAACTTTGTTTTGACGACTTTGACCACTCTGACTGCTTTGAAGCTAAACAACAGGGCTCAGTCCACTGTGTGGTTTGTTGTCGTAGTGTAGGATCATACTAGTAAACTCAAGTCTCATCGATAGTTACAAATCGACGTACAAAATCAGTTTTATTCTTTGTGAAACGAGCCAAATGTTGTTTAGAAAGTTTTTCTCGAGTACGTTTTTGTTCCGATGTTAACAAATGCGGAACGCATCTTGTGAACAGCTTTCTCACACCCAAAATATTAGTTAAGATCTCGTGTAATGATCCATGTGAGATGCCTATAGCCTCAGCTAAATCATCTACAGTTAGTCGACGGTCTTCCATTACTATATCTTGTACTTGCCCAACAGTTTCTTCAGTTGTTGCAGTTTTTAGACGTCCTGAACGTGGATTATTACTGGCGCTTGTATGACCACGTTTAAACTCGAGTCACTCTATGAACAGTTGGAAATGAAGGAACAGACTCCTTTAACACTTTCAATGACTTTGCATGGATTTCAGTTTTTTTTTATGGGTCTAGCACACGTGCTGCAGGGAAGTTCCTAAAGTGCTACAGGAGCGACACGCGTGCGGAAAAAGCGATTCACGTTGTTCTTGCATCGCTGTAAATTGTACTCGGTGGGAAACATAGTCCTGGGCAAATTATTCCAGAGGGATGATGTTCTCCATATAAAAGACTGCTTGAAAAGCGTTGTACGAGGAGTAACAAGCTGAACCTCATACGGATGTGAAGTATTATCGCGACGTGCATTTCTAACATGACATGCAGCGCTCTGGGAGGAATAAAGCGGACAACATCCTTCGAACACTTTCCACGAAAATACTTGTGGAATAGACTCAAGTCGCCAACCGTTCTTTGATGTTCCAACGAATCAAAGCCGCCGGTCAGTTCCGGGTCTTCAATCAGACGAACAGCTCTTCTCTGAATAGAATCCAACAAATGCAGTGTATGTTTGGGAGCGGAGCCCCAAACATGGGAGCAGTATTCCATAGTTGGTCGAATTTGAGCTTTGTAAAGAATTAACAGTTGTTGTGGATTGTAAAACTTTCTGGTTCGAAATAATATTCCCAAGTTTTGAGAAGCTCTTCTTGCTATGCCTGCAACATGTTCATGCCAGGACTATTTGCTCCCAAATTAACGCCCAACAATTTGAGTGACGATGTTAGAGGAATGGAGTGCCCTGACATAACTATGTCGGGTTCAGCAACGTTAACTTTTTTAGAAAAAACTGCCGCCTGGGTTTTTGTATCGTTAAATTCCACTTGGTTACTGTCACCCCAAGATAGAATCTCTTCCAGAACTTTGTAAAGTTGCATGACTTCCTGCTGTCTGCGGATATTTGTGTGAATAGTCGATGTCCGAGCATTCCAAGTGAATGAAGAGATAAGCGTACTGTCATCTGCAAAGCTGTAGATTGAATTCCCGGTCTTTTCCAGCAGATCGTTAATGTAAATGAGAAAGAGAGTAGAAGACAGTGTAGAGCCTTGGGGCACACCGGCGTTGGTGGTGAAGGTGTCAGAAAGAAATCCGTCCACTGCTACTCGTAAAGAACGCTCTCTGAGGAAACATGAGAGCCACAAACAGAATTTTTCAGACATACCATAAGAGCGTAGCTTAGCCAACAGTCCTTCGTGCCAAACACGGTCGAATTCCTTGGATATGTCAAAAGCATCCGGTGGAGATTCTCCCAAGTGTTCAATCGCGTTGCGTTCAAAGCAGTTGCCAATAAACCTTCCAAAACAAAGAATTTTATCACTGCACGATATTTGATTTTTTCTATTTTAAAAAAATACTTAAACATGTCTACTTTAACCAGCTGATAAACAATGAATGACTTGACAGATCGACTTGAAATTTAGGGTGTGTTCATATGATAGATGAAATTTCAAAATGGTATTCAACATTTGCTTCAAGTGATGCTCCATAAGTGTCGCTTACAAAATATAATAGGTCTCCAGTTTCATTAAAAATTTAAGAAAAACAATAAATTAATAAAAAAATCTTTACTTAAAAAAATGATTCTGTAAATCATAATGTTTTAATGAAAAGCCTTGAGATTAGTATAATTTGATGATTGTTTTCAAAATTCTTAATTGCGATTTTACTAGGGCGACAATATAGGACAAGATGCTAGAGCTAGAGCTAAAAACCATGTATATTTTCTAGAAACTGCCGCGTTGACTTCCTTAAAATATACGCTAGTTCAAATCTACAGACCCTCTAAATTCGTGTATATTTCTGAAATAGACTTTGTGGATTCCCAAAAAGTCTGCATTTTGGCTGTCACTTATAAAGAAAAAGAAAAAATATATAACCAGCACTAGTACTCTCTGCATACATATATATATATATATATATATATATATATATATATATATATATATATATATATATACAAAAGAAAATTTTCAAAAAAATAATGGTCTAGCAATTTATTATTTTCGATACCGCAAGAAATGAAATAATGGTTTTTAAAATTTTAAATTTAAATAGCAAAAAAAATTTTAAAATTTATTTAATTAAATGAAACCAAATATAAAGGCAAAAAACTTACTTTTCGTTGGAGGCTTTTCTTCTAGGAAAAAACCAGCCAAAGCAGTAAATATAAATGTTAGCGAATTGGCTATAGGAACAGACAATGTTAAGTCAACATACTGCAGGGTAACAAAATACAAAACTGAACCAAGTTGGTTAACGGCCATTGGAACAACATACTAAAAAATGTATTCAGGAAACACATGCATAGAGGATACTGCTACATTTTCGGATCGCAAAGCGTCTTCAGGAAAATTATTTCTTACTACATTTCTATAGACTACATAAGGAGCTGACGGCAATTTTATTAAAGAATTTGTTGATATGTGCGAAGCAGAAAACATATGCGGAGGATTCGAATGTTGTATTTCGAATTTGCAAAATAATGAAACTTTAGTATATAACATGACTGTGTTCGCCATTTGATATATGGTGTTAAGTATATTGTCTATCAGTAAGTACTAAACATGGAAATGTCTAGACCTCTACATTTTTAATGTGAGAAGCTGTAAGCATGTATAAAAATGAAACTCTCACAGTTATTGTGTCTATATTTTTAATATATTCTTTATTCTGTTAACTATGGATCAACAAAAGACTAGTAGACGTATATTTCCGTGATTATTTAGCTATGAAAAAATATAAATTTGCAAAAAAGATATGTTGTATATGCTGATATTTGGTTTATCCTGTTAAGGGTAATGCAATAAGCACTTAAACATGTAAAAAATAGACCTCTATTAAGTTACCTGAAACCTTTTTTTTTAATAATTTATGAGTTGAAAATAACATGCATATGGGTAACGTAGAATTGTGTTTATAATAAATTAAATATATTTAGTTAATACGAGAGATACCTTTTAAGTTTTTATAAAAACAATGAAAGAAAAAAAATTTGGTACAAATCGCCTTTAAGATCTATACACTTTTGCATGCGTTCGAACAACCAATTCTCGAAACATGTTTTAGCTCAAAAACATGGTTTCGGTAGGATTCAATTGAGGTGTGAAAATCGCTGTCCACGCATTTTTTTACATTCGGGAACAAAAAGAATTCACTAGGCGATAAATCAGGAGAATGCGAGCGGTGAGATGTCGATCGATGTTTTTCTTCGTCACACACGTGCTGTGTGAGAGCTGGCACTGCCATGATTTCACTGATAACTTCTGGCAAAATAAATTGCATTAACAGTTCTTCGATCCCCTAAAGCAATGGTTGCAACATGTCAAATATAACCAAAGAAACAAGCGATCATTTTCTTGGAAGTGCTTTGCGAACGGTTCATCTTGGAACACCCAAACAGTTGATTGTTGCTTAGTTTCCTGCTCGTACGAATATACCCCTGTTACGATGTTGTATACGGATTTTGCATGACCTCGGTCGAATTTTTTGAGCATTTCACCAATTGATACAAGCCTGTTTTTGAGTTTCGGTCAAATTATGCGGAATCCATTGGGAACAGACTTTTTTCACCGCTAAATGTTCATGCAAAATCGAATGT
Organism: Pachyrhynchus sulphureomaculatus; assembly: GCA_019049505.1. Classification (NCBI taxonomy): domain Eukaryota; kingdom Metazoa; phylum Arthropoda; class Insecta; order Coleoptera; family Curculionidae; genus Pachyrhynchus; species Pachyrhynchus sulphureomaculatus. Next base: position 84,102,168 of record CM032453.1, on the reverse strand, counting down.
ACTGCAGTCTTCGATAGGCCTAAGGATGCCTCTATCTTACGGTAAGTCACATGCCGATCCTCTTCAATCACGTTGCACACAGCATCGATGTGTTTGGAATAACAACCGATTTTTGTCGACTTTCACGAAATTCGTCGCTAACGGAAGCACGACCATGACGAAATTCCGCAACACCAATTGTATACAGTATTTTCTGATTTTCTGATAGTGATTCAGTACCAAAAGTTGAACAAAGAGATTCGAGGCATTCTTGTTGAGTTAGGCCTTTACTAAAATCATCTAACGAAAACCTTCATTTGTTCACAAAACTGTTTTTTTTTAAACGCTCACTGTAAACAAACTACTCAGCCAATTTCTGCGCTGGCACTGTTTTAATAATAACAAATGTCAAATTTTACAATTGTCGTTTGTAAAAAATTAAAAGGCGGCCCTAGTACACATTTTAGTAAAAATAATTATTATTAGAAATGATATTTACTTAAGGAATCTATTTGTAAGGCCGTCGTTTTGATAAAAACAAATTTAAATATTTAAGAAAAACCTTAACACAGCTTTGACAAATAGATAATTTTTTTATTACAATTATGGAAAAGTACTACCTTCAATTTTAAACTCATTTAATGTCCACCGTGGCAATTTTCTTTTCTGTAAATAATTAAGCCATTCAGCGTAGACGCAGATTAATATCATACACTATTTAATTTTTGTAAATTTGAAATATTAGGATTTCATATCACTCATAACAAGGCCAGCAGACGCATAGAGAAAAACGCAAGTATTGGACGTTTGAGTTCTATAAACTGAGAATATAAAAATATATTATGATAGTAGATGTAACCATTGGTCTGTTAATCTGATTATCGGATTACGTAAAGACTTCTGCCATCAGCTTCCTGACTAAGATAATTTTTAAGGTCTTAGACTATTTATATTTGACTCTTTAAGGATATTCAGACCTTAAGCAAGACATACAATATTAATTTGCCATAAGCCAGGTTCCTTAAAATGTAATGATTGACTGTAAATGCTAGCCTTAATAACCGTTTATTAAGTCCCTTGATTGAAAACCAGCCCTCCGAGCAGTATCTGCTAAGCTTGCATCAATGAAAATATTATTGTTTTTACTTTAATTGCTAAAAGAAAAAGTTGTATTAGTGAAAAAATTACCATTATTATTAAATGCCTTCATTGAAAACCAGCCCTCAGATAATAAAGGAATCTAGTAATCCGTTTTACTGCAAATACTTGAGGACCCAAATATAGCAGTATCTACTAAGTTTGCATCAATGAAAATAATATACAGGATACTCCAGAAAGTTGAGCATTTCCGCCGAAGAGAGTCCAAAGGAAAATAAAAAAAAATAGTAGTTAATATAAAACAAAATGAAATAAAGGCATTTTTTTTCTTATTTTGTATAAGGCTGCCTATAAAGTATAGTTACATTTATTTCATAAATATTGAATTAAATGTAACGTGTGACCTGACAAAATTTGGTGACATTTTTAAGATATTTCGTGAACCAAACCGGTAGAGACGTAGTAAGATTCGTGAGGTAATGGTAAAGTCAGCATAATTCTCGTTCTTCAACGATACATCAACGCTTTTAGGTAATAGTTTAACTGTTCTTAATTTGCATGGTTTTTGTCTAAACAAAATGGAATCGGTTTTTAACGATTTTTTTTTTCATTTTCGTCATTAGAAAAATAATTTCGTTACTAAATATCATTTCCTAATTCATTATAATGAAAGAAGGATAATAAAGAGGTGCTTCAGAGGGTCCCGTAGGATGTCGAAACTTCAAGAATATTTTTTTTAAATAATAAAGATATTTAAAACAAAATTTCATCAACTATTCAATGTTTTACGGCGTTGCCTCGAGTAACTTAGATTTATCCTATGGCAGCGTTTCTCAACCTTCCAGTATTTGCGACCTAATTTTCAAACATAAGTTTCATCGCGCCTCCCCCCCCCTCTCATACAATGCATGTAATAATAATGTATTTTCAGTATTTTGATGCTAAAGCTACACTATGACCTTAATTACAAACCTTACAAACTACCAGTAAATTTACATACATATCTGCTGCCTTGGCAAAATTAGAGTCGACGCCTCTCTATTGCTCTCTGTCACGTCCACCATATCGGTAGCGGCTTCGCGAGAAGTTCCGAGTTGTCTCGAACAGTCGGAAAGTCTGCCCAAAAGTGTATAAATGCTGCACCTCGTTCAATTACAGCCCGTCTCAGTCGAGTTGATCCTTCTACTGCTATCGGATTTATAGTGAATGTGTATGTTGTAATTTACGTGTTAATTGAAATTCAAGGTATTAAGCATTCACAGCAGTAAATTTATACAGAATCATGGATAAATTTTTAAGTGTCAACAAGTGCACAAACGAGCATGGTTCCGAAAATAAAATCAAGAAAATATTCTCAAGAATACTTAAATTTAGGGTTTACCAGTACCGAAGTAAATGAAGAAAAAAGGCCCCTGTATGTTATTTATCTTGGCAGCAGACAGCATGAAACCAAATAAACTTAAACGACATTTGGAAACGCTTCATAGCTAGTACCTTAACAAACCCCGAGAATTCTTCTAATTAAAATTAAAATCATGTGTAAAGCAGAAATCATTTTTTAAAAAAAGTTTGTGAATGAAAAAGCTTTACTTGCCTCTTACAAAGTTTCATATAAAATAGCCGGATGTAAAAAGCCTCACACCACCTTGTTTTGCCCGCAGCAATTGAGATTGTAGAAACTATGTTTGGAGATAATTTTGCCAAACAATTGCTATCCATACCTATATCAATTGCCCGTCGAATTGGTGCTGAAGATGTACAGCATCAGCTTTTCGGGAAATTGTTTTCAATTCAGCTTGATGAGGCAACAGATAGCAATAAAGATGCTCATTTCATTGCCTATGTTCGATTTTGTGATGGTACGTCAGCAGTAAAAGAACTATTTTTCTGCAAACAAATAAAACTCAAAGCAACATCACTCGCATTATTTGCTATCTTAAATGATTTTATAAACGAGGCAAATATGGAGTGGAAAAATTGCGTCGGAATATGTACCGATGATGCTCATTCAATGGCTGGAAGATTTCAAAGTGTTTCTGAAACAAAAATCTCCACTGTGTGTGTGCGGACACATTTTATGATCCACAGAAAAGCTCTGGCTTCCAAAAAAATGAGTCCTGCTCTAAATATTATGCTAACTACAGTTGTAACCGTAGTAAATTATATTAAAATGAGACCCCTAAAACCCAGAATTTTTTCTGCACTTTATAAAGACATGGGTGCCGAACATTCAGCGTTACTATTTAATTGCGAGGCAAGATGGTTATCACGTGGGAAATGTTTGCAACGTGTTTATGAATTAAGAAATGAAATCGAAATTTTTCTAGAAGAGGAAAAACGACCGGAAGCCGAGAAGTTTCGAGATAGTTTATTTGTGATGAAATTGAGCTACTTGGTCGATATATTCGAGAAACTAAATACCTTAAATCTTCAACTCCAAGGAGCAAATACACATATATTCGATACAAGTGATAAAATTAATGCTTTTGTAGAAAATTGGAATTGTGGAGCAGAAATGTAAAGCAAAAAAAACCTAGAAATGTTTGAAAATGTGGGTGAATGTGTTAAAACATACAAGGCTGAAGAATAACATGTGAAAGTTGTTTTAGTAACCATTGAAAATCATCTAGCTATGTGGGCAAAGAATTTTAAAAAGTATTTTCTTATTGACGACAACTTGGTAGCAAGTTACGAGTGGGTTAGGGATCCATTTCAAAATACTCCCGAAGGGCTCTCAACTTCCGAAGAAGAAATCTTCATAGACTTCACGGCAAGTGGCCAAATCAAAAGACAATTTAATAATAAATCACTCTTTGAATTTTGGGCAGGGGTGAATGATGAATTTTCTGCACGGGAAACAAGAGCATTTCGTATACTATTACCATTTTCAACATTCTACCTTTGCGAAACCAGATTTTCTGCGGTGGCTACTTTGAAAACAAGATATAGATCTCAACTAAATATAGAAAAAGAACTCAGAGTGTCTAATATTAAAGCATCCTTCGAAAATCTTGGCGCTGCAAAACAGGCCCAAGGAAGTCACTAATAATTATTAAACTTGTTTTTAATTTAGTACTGACATGTTAAATATTAGATAAATACATTGTGTAGTACTAATACAATCCTATTTATAGGTGTATTATATCAGTGTAAATGTGTATTTTTATTTTTTATGATGTCAGAATGTATTTTGTTTTGCTTACCTTTCGATAAATTATATTAAATGTTTTTAATGAATGTTTTTAATAATAATTTCTTTTCGATACGCTCGCGCCCCCCCAATAGTGTAATCACGCTCCCATAGTGGGGCGCGCCCAGCAGGTTGAGAAACGCTGTCCTATGGATTACACAGCTTTGTTTATAAAATGTTAAGAAAAGTTGGAAATAAAAATGGCTTAGATGTTATCCGGGAGTTACCCGGATATTTCCTTTAACTACAGCCGAGTTATACAAACAAAAAATGATGTTGCTTCAAACAAGCTGTAAATGTAACAAAGCAAGGTTGTTCAACATTATCTAGCCACATAATTTATTATTTGTGCGGTAAATCTTCTTTCGGCTATTCGGATGGAATATTAGAAAATTCTTATTAGCTTAAAGATTTTAAAGTTACAACGAGAAAGAAGATATCTGCTCAGTTTTTTTAGTCTGTCAAGAAAAAATTTACCACCCTCATCATTTTAAAACTCACAACAACTATCTACAAAGCGTGATGACATTTTAAGAGTAAATTAAAACTAGAAAACCCGATATTGGTTTTCTAGTTTTCCAGTGGTACTGGAAAAATAACGAAATGACCATAGCAAAAATTTGCCTCAAAAATGTTGCGTACAGAACGCTGCTAGCTCCAAAGTTTTGGCCGTTTCGTCAAAGAAGCTAAGAATTGGGCGAGGATCTTCTTTACGAATGATTTGTTGAACTTGGGCGATGAGTTCAGGCATAGTTGCAACCGAGGGTTTTTCGGAACAATCCTCATCTTTCATCCAAGTTTGGCCAACCCTGAAACCTTCAAAATGACGTACAGCTCAGGGTTACATACCCAAATACTTTCTGGATCATTTCATAGCACTTTTCCTGATTTTAAAACAAAATTTCACACACATGCGCTCCTCTTTTTTTCATATCCATTTTAAAAATCATAGACTTTCACACAAACGTACTTACAGAATAAACTGAAGAAACTAGTAGTTGAAACTTCACGCCACACTGTTAGGGATGTAAGATCATTTTATGTGTATCGTTATCTCTATGGATTTTATAGATGTTAAGAAAATGGTTACAGTAATGATGACGGTATTCTCCGAGTGGCGCTAGTACTCTGGTGGCCCCTAAATTTTGTGCATTGTTTATATAAACTATAAAAAATAATTACTGTTACTTTTAAGAGTACAGATATTCTCTAGAATATTCTCGAATTAATTTAAATTTTTCATAATAAAAATTGAAAATGAACTTTCTAAACCCGCTTAAAAATTTTACATGTTTAAGGCAAAAAATGACAACGTATTATTATTGTACACCTTATGTATAAATGAATAAGTAAGATTTCCCTTGGACCTATTTTTGAGACACATTCTGCGCAAGGGGTTTCACGTGAGCGTGCCATTTGAATTGATTCCCTTATAGAGATTGTCGGAACTTTAACTATCTTTTATAAAGTGAAAAAATATGGTATAAGGATTTTTAGAGGCATAAATTTATTTAAAATAAATTAAAGAAAAGTACATTCAGTACCTTTAGGTGAAAACAAATAAGTCAAATATTGGTGTCTGTGTCTCCAGGACATATTTAAGTATTCATTATTTTCCACCTTTTAAGTTTTTATAACATTTTATACAGTTTTTTACATACATATTTATTTTAATATATTGTATTTTTTTAAATATTTTATACAAATCAAAATGTAAATTTTTATATTTATTAAAAAGGCAAAATATTTCAGTTCCAAAGATTAGAAAATTATTGGTGTCCCTCCATTAATTTCGATCATTTTCCCGATTTAATGGCACAACTAATATGTACAGTCTGTCAAGTAAGAAGTAACGGCTCGTATTCTTGAAAAAATGTGTTTCTAGAACATCAATGTATTCTTGGGTGTGCTAAGGACTTAATAAGTTGTCCAATCGCCTCCTGCAACAATAATCTCCTGACATCTTCGAGGGATGCTGTCGAGATTTTCTGCATACTCGCGCGGCAATGATCTCCAAATTTTTCGAATCTCGCGAGACAACTGTGTCGAAGTCACTCCAGTATCTTATTGGGCCGAAGCGAGCCGCTGCGCGACATGATTTTCGCCCAGCAAAAGTTTTTTCAACGTGCTTCGGAATTTGACATCATGACCATGAAGATGTTGTCAAATGATCTTATGGGACACATTCAAACCCGATTTTCTTAATTTTGCCGCTCCTTGACGCAGCATCAATTTCAAGTCCCGTGAAACAAAGACACGATCCGTTTTTCGACTTTCGGAATGAGTTTGTCTACCGAGCAAGTCCTCGACATTTTTCGTCTCGTTAAAATGACTTACCCACTTCTTTACAAACGATACCAACTTATTAATGTATTTAGCGGCCGCGGAATGTATCATTTTAGGCTCCTTTGGACGAGACAAAGAAACACTGCCTCGAACCGACGCGTGACTCATTTGGGATTTTATGTGATTTCGACAAAAGTTCAGAACTGACTGACACTTTTACTAAAATGCGTTGTAGACAAAGGTTCCCTCTACCAATTTTTTGTTGAATCGCTAGAATCGCATCTAGCAAAAATGAATTATGAGGTTACATACGCCTCGAATTTTCAAAAACTCAATTTTTTTTTTTACGGATTTTTGTTCTCTATACCTCGAAGAATTAATCAAAAAAAAAAATTAAGAAAATTCCATTCCATTACAAAGTTATAGCATTAAATGTGCCCTGGCGTCAGATTGGGACCGCTACCTGTTTTCATACACCGTCTGCAATATTATTGTCAATTTTTAATATTTTTTAACTTTCTTTTTTTATATCTTAATAATTACTTTTTCTACAAGATGTCAAGAGGTTTTTTAATTTTTCTAGTAGACAGATTTTTATAAATAATTAAACATACATTTTTTGGTCGAAAATTGCATACTAAAGTTTCTACTCAGTATATATCACCACTACACCAAACACTTTATTTTTGCACTAGGCGCGCATTTCGCTAACCATGTTAGCTTCATCAGGAGCGATGATTGACTAAAGCTAAACTACAAATCTACCCTATTTATACTTAGCCTAACCCTTGAATTACTCAGGCGGAACTAATGACATAGGCAAGGCCATCAGTTCCGGTCAAGTAACCAGTAGAGGGGACTATAAGGAATAGGCCCTCTGTCTTTATTTAAACTACTTTTACATTTTATGATTTCCATACTTTCGTATGCGTTCAACAATCTCCTATCAGATACATTTTTTTATTAATCTTAGATTATCTAATGTTGCAGTATGATCAGCTTCAAGGGCATATTCGGCAATGCTAGACTTTTCTGTTCTATTGTATCTTAAGTGTGCTAAATGTTCTTTAAATCGTATTTTAATTGACCTTTTAGTTTGCCCAACATACTTTTTGTCACAATCATTACAACTAATTTCATAAATTCCACTTTTTCTCACAATTAGGAATCTTATCTTTGGGATTTCCTAAGATATTCCTCAGATTGTCTGATGACTTACAGACTAAGGTGAGGCCTACCTTATTAAATACCTTATTGAGTCCCTTGCTATATTTCGAATTATATGGTATGGAGACATACTTGGTGTTATTTTCTTCGCGTGTAAAAAAGGTGGAATTCTGATATTAAACCTAAATTTATGTCTATTTATTAGCTTATTTACTAAGTCATCGTCATAACCATTAACTCTAGTTATATTTCTAATACGATTCCTTTCTTTATTAAAGTTTACTCTATTCAGAGGGAAAGTGACCAAACGATGAACTAAAAAATGTAATGAGGCTAATTTATGTTGTTTGCAATGAAATGAATCATTAGGAATATATCTATCTGTTATTGTGTCCTTCCTATAGATATCAAATTCTAATCTATTATTATTTTTAATAATTAAAATATCTAGAAAAGGCAATTGTCCTTTGTTCTCAACTTCGTAAGTGAATTTAATGGAATCATACCGGCTATTTAATTTAGAAACAAAATCATCAATATTTGCATTCTTTGTATCAAAAATCGCGAAAATATCATCCACATACCTATACCATACCCTTGGGAAATATTCGAATTCTTGTCTGGCTTCGATTTCAAACTTACTCATGAATAAATTGGCTATGAAAGGTGACAAGCAATTACCCATAGCTGTTCCTTCTTTCTGAACATAAAATTGATTGTTATATTGGAAATAATTTTGTTCCATACAAAGTTTAGATAATGTTAAGTATTCACGAATAATTTCGTCTTCAAAGTCATTCATTCTAAGTAATTCTTCGAGATATTGTAAAGTTTGTGGAACTGGCACACTTGGGAACAAAGAACTAACATCAAAAGAAATTAAGACTTCACCTTCATTAAGAACTAGATTTTTTGTTTTATTAATGAATTCTAACGAATTCTTCACTGCGAAAGTATTTAATGGTAACTTCTCAAGTTCTTTTGATAACCATTTGGATATTAAATATGTGGGTGATCCGACCCATGAAACAATGGGCCGCATTGCTTTTCCAGGTTTGTGAATTTTTGGTAAGCAATACAATTTTGGTATGGTCGGATTACTCACATTTAATTTAAATTTTAGCGAATCGGAGACAAGGTTCTTACATTTTTTTAAAAGAATTTTTAACCTCTGATATCATTCTCGGTAATGAATTTCTTATTACCTTTTCATAAGGGCCAGATTCGATAAGATTATCTACTCGTTCAAAGTAATCTTTCTTATCCAATATAACAACCTTATTTCCTTTATCCGCTTTTAAGTAGAAGACATCTTTCTTTTTCAATCCTTTAACTACTTTTATGTTTTTTTCGTGAATTAGAATTTGTGTTGTTAACTATGTTTTTCGATATTTGATTGCGACATGCTTCTCTAACAAAGGATTTACTATTTTCTGGAAGTGTACTAATCGAACTCTCAATGTGAGCAACTATTTCTGATAAATTATCTCTAGGAGGGGGTACTGCAAAGTTAAGACCTTTGTTTAAGATGCGAATTTCATTTAGTGTAAAGGATTGAGATGAATGATTTTCTACAATATTTACGAGTTCCTGAGGACTATTCTTCTTCGGTAAGAGCTTTTTTAATTTTTTACTTAGAATGGAGAATTTCTTTTTTATATTGAATATCAATAACTAAAAACATTTTCCTCTGGAACTCGCTCCATACTTCATATTCAATATTGTTTAATCCTGAAGTAAGTTTTTTGAATATGCTGTATGATTCTACTTCTAACATACTACGTTTTGTGTACAAATTCTTGATCAAGCCATTTTTTTTTACTTAGAATGAATGACTTTGAAAACAAAATTATTCGTGAATACTTAACATTATCTAAACTTTGTATGGAACAAAATTATTTCCAATATAACAATCAATTTTATGTTCAGAAAGAAGGAACAGCTATGGGTAATTGCTTGTCACCTTTCATAGCCAATTTATTCATGAGTAAGTTTGAAATCGAAGCCAGTCAAGAATTCGAATATTTCCCAAGGGTATGGTATAGGTATGTGGATGATATTTTCGCGATTTTTGATACAAAGAAAGCAAATGTTGATGATTTTGTTTCTAAATTAAATAGCCGGTATGATTCCATTAAATTCACTTACGAAGTTGAGAACAAAGGACAATTGCCTTTTCTAGATATTTTAATTATTAAAAATAATAATATATTAGAATTTGATATCTATAGGAAAGACACAATAACAGATAGATATATTCCTAATGATTCATTTCATTGCAAACAACATAAATTAGCCTCATTACATTTTTTAGTTCATCGTTTGGTCACTTTCCCTCTGAATAGAGTAAACTTTAATAAAGAAAGGAATCGTATTAGAAATATAACTAGAGTTAATGGTTATGACGATGACTTAGTAAATAAGCTAATAAATAGACATAAATTTAGGTTTAATATTCGGAATTCCACCTTTTTTACACGCGAAGAAAATAACACCAAGTATGTCTCCATACCATATAATCCGAAATATAGCAAGGGACTCAATAAGGTATTTAATAAGGTAGGCCTCACCTTAGTCTATAAGTCATCAGACAATCTGAGGAATATCTTAGGAAATCCCAAAGATAAGATTCCTAATTGTGAGAAAAGTGGAATTTATGAAATTAGTTGTAATGATTGTGACAGAAAGTATGTTGGGCAAACTAAAAGGTCAATTAAAATACGATTTAAAGAACATTTAGCACACTTAAGATACAATAGAACAGAAAAGTCTAGCATTGCCGAACATGCCCTTGAAGCTGATCATACTGTAACATTAGATAATCTAAGATTAATAAAAAATGTATCTGATAGGAGATTGTTGAACGCATACGAAAGTATGGAAATCATAAAATGTAAAAGTAGTTTAAATAAAGACAGAGGGCCTATTCCTTATAGTCCCCTCTACTGGTTACTTGACCGGAACTGATGGCCTTGCCTATGTCATTAGTTCCGCCTGAGTAATTCAAGGGTTAGGCTAAGTATAAATAGGGTAGATTTGTAGTTTAGCTTTAGTCAATCATCGCTCGTGATGAAGCTAACATGGTTAGCGAAACACGCGTCGAGTGCAAAAATAAAGTGTTTAGTGTAGTGGTGATATATACTGAGTAGTATCATTGTGCCAAAGATTCCACATTCCCAACTTAGATACTAAAGTTTGAAAAAAAAACCCTTCGACTATTTTTAACTAGTACATTATTTTACAAGATTAATTTTTATTTTTGCAGATTGAATTATTTTTGAAGTAAAGTTATCCTGCAGACAAGGAGGCGCTATAATTTTCATCAGTGGTCCATTTAACCCGATAAAAAATAATGTTAACATTTAAAACCTATTTAAATTTTAAAAAATCATATAATTTAAAGTACAGTAAGAATATATAATCGCCATTCTTTTGTATTATTCACTTAATAACCTTTAATTTTTTTTTTCAAAATATACATACTTTTTGCAGCGCCCAGGTGTATGTAATCCGTTATCGCGGACACGTTCTCACTTGATAGGCTGTACACAACCAAAACTCTGTGCATTTTTTTACTAAGAATTGTGAAAAATATTAGGGTTACATAATATTTTATATTATTTATAGCTCTTACTAACCAGTTTATGGCAAATAAGTTTTATATTATAATTTTTATTAAACTACCTTAAAAATGCATCCTAATATATCTAAACACGGCAACAAACTGGTATAAAAAAACATTTCTATTACTAATCCAGAAAAACTATTGAAATATTACCCTAATTTTTTTTAAATTTTATAAAAAAGGTAAAAATCGAAGTATATGAATTAAAGGCGTACAAATAGACCCTATATTACTCTATATCGTTCATCTAAGTAGAAGTTTGATTGATTAAAAATTCTTTAAAATGATTCAGTAAAGAATTTTTTGGGAAAAAAGCAACCAAATATCCTGACACTGGATATATTTTATCGGTATCAATATAATACTACATATAATATTCAAAAATAATCGCTAAAGTAATTTACCCAGTACCCAGTAAATTAATTTTTGGATTCTCCGAATTCTGAAAAAGACGTATAAGACTTACTTACCAAACACTCTAACTCTTTCCCCTACCTCATTAACCTCCTCTATGCCCAAGATATTCGAAAAATAACCCCGTTCTTCAACTCCAAGAAGCCTGAAAAAAGCGTAGTAGAAGCAACCCTTCTAAAATCCTTCCCGTCCTTTTACCCCCATGTATGTTTCACTACAAACAAATTTTCTTAAAATGTGTCATTTTAACTAAAAACCAAGAAAAATTTTCATAATAATGTTAAAAATAAACAAAATTTATCAAAACCCAATCCTTTCACCGCAAAAATTATAGGTTCCATTTCTACTCCAAGTTATATATCTGTATACAATTTGAACTCGATATCTCATTTCGCTCGTATGGACGGACAAACCGACAGACTGACGGAAATGGGGGGATTAGGTCTTTCGTCATCAAAGGGTCCTGAAATGTGAAGAAAAGCAAAAATCTCGGAGGGCAATTTTTTCACTAATGCAATTTTTTCCTTTAACATATTTTTAAATTTGTTTTAGATTTTTTCCCGATACCGATGGCACCATTACGAAACTTCCCCTTGAAGATTTTGTTTGAATCTGGTTTAATAAAAATTATTTTGAATACAAAAAAAAATCGTTTTTATAAACTACATGTTTTACCTGTGATGTATCACAAAGCTCACTTCTTCATTTTATATATTTTAAGACTCCTGAATATGCCTATTTGAAAAATATAATAATTTCTAATTTAAATCTTACCCTTAAATTTGTAGCTAAATATTTCACTTCTAATAAAAACTGCTTTATTTTGGAATCAGATCTGATTTTTGTAATAGCCTTTGAATTCCTTTTAATAATTGGATTTGTAAAACCCCATAATGCTGACACACAAATCAAAGCAACTAGAAGAAAAAAATAAGAGTTCCTTTATTATATAATTTAATATAATGCACTATTATAAACGAAAGAATTATGAACTGCACTAGTGAGCAAAAAAATCGGCTCAAACTATTTGGCTTCATTTAACACGAATCCTAGAATTTAGTGTTTATATATTTTTACGGATTTTAGTATCATTTGAAAGCCCATTCTATTCCCTTTCTAATGAAACCAAATTCCCTAGCATACCTCATGCTTTTTACTGATTAAAATGATTGAAAGGAAAAATTAAACAAATTTTAAGTTTAACAATTAAATTTATTGATAAAAACCAAAATCAATATTTTGTATTGCCCTTCCTAGCCCTGCTTACAGCCTTTTTTTACGAAGCAGGTGAGCCTTTTCACCACTATGGGCTTCTTCTCCACTCTTCTGCCATCGCAACCTTTAAGTCCCTCACCGATGTAGAGGCTGGATTTCTGGCTCCAGCCCTTCTTTTGAGCTCATCCACATTGAGGTCTGGGCTCAGCGCAGACCAGTCTAATGTGGGTATTCCCACTTTCGCCAGGTACTGTAGCACCGATGTAGCAGCATGTGGCCTCGCATTGTCGTGCATTCGCATGAAGCTATCACCAACAAACCCAGCGTAAGAAACGACATGTTCCTGCAGAATCTCCTCGATGTCCCGGTAAGTAGTTAATCCACCGCTACGAGTGTCACTAGTCACGAAAACCAAATCGGTTTTAGCATCCAGTGAGATGCCTCCCCACACCATAATAGAACCTCCTCCGTAGGCGACCATTCTAGTAATGCAGCACTGCACATAGCGCTCCCCAAGGCCCTTATGGACTCGTCTTCTTCCATCATTGACATGTAGGCACATTCGGAACTAGTCGGAGAATAAAACGAAACGCCATGGCTCTAAAGTCCAGTCGAAATGTTCTCGGGCAAATCAAAGTCGCGCTTATCGATGAGCTGCTGTCAATTTGAGTCCGTTAGTTGGTCTCTTCGGAGTTAGGTTAGCTCTTTTAAGTCTTCTTCTGACTGTCCAATGACAACGCCGGTCAAGTGACGATTTCTTACAGTTGTGTTGACAATGAAGCGATCGTGTCGCTCCGAGTTACACCTTCTTCTTCCTGATCCTGGTCTCCGTGTAAAAGCGCCAGTCTCTTGGTAACATCTGTAGACTCTGGAGACAGCTGACTAGCTATTTCTTCCGGGGTAGTATCCATTTTACGATGAGTAATTAGTGAACAGGTATAGCAGAGATGTTGACGATTTAAGTTCCGATAAAGGGATAATAGGAAAATGCAATCGCATGTATTTTTATAGGGATGACAGCGAGTACATTGCTGAGCGAGCAAAAACGATTCTATTGAATAAAACCGTTTTAATCAGTAAAACTTTTTCGAAATCCAAATGTTTTTGGTATTATTGGAAAAAGTAGAAAATCAGCATTCTAATCATACAAAAAATAATACCATTTGAAAATTAAATTCAAGGGTCGGTGCTAAATAAAGCAAAATCGTTTTGAGTCGATTTTTTTGCTCACCAGTGTATTTCTTTGATTTATAGTAAACTATTGTATTCTATGCCGCGTCATGGAGAGACAATCCAGACTCACAAATTTTCAGGCCCTCTACTTCTGTAGAAATTAGATGACTGACATGTAAGGGTCCCTCTCAAAAATATTTTACTGATAATGGAACTTGAAAAGTGGAAATGGAACAATAAAACTTTCAAAGCCTGACACCTAAACTCGATAACCACCATATTGCATATATAGCAAAGAGAACTTCTCAAAAGCTGGAAAATATATTTTGAACTAGCAAGCTTTACACTCCACAACAACTGTTAATTCTGTCATCATCATATCCAGTTTCATACTGTTCTACGCTTTCCGGTTACCAGTCGCCAACCTCTTCTATCTTCCCAATCTCCTAGTCTTAAGTTCCTCTCCGACATTGCTTTCTAGATTCCGCCAATGCAGGTTGTTTTCGGCCTTCCCCTTTTTCTTCTTTCTAGAGGTGTCCATTTTAGAACTAGTTTTAGGATGTGCTGTTCTGTCATTCTTTCTATGTGCTCGTACCAGACTAATTGTTTCTGTTGGATATCATCTATTATTGTTCTTGTTACCTTCATGATTTCTCTTATTCTTCCATTTCTGATTCCATCCATTCTTGATACACCAGCCAATCTTCGGCAGTAGTCCATTTCGAGAGCAAGAAGTTTCTGTTCCAAACTCTTGGTTAACGCCACGCTTCGCAGCCGTAGAATACAATGCTTTTAAAAATCGCATTGTAGATGTAGTGCTTCTTTTCTTTTGAAGTGAACACACGCCCCAATCACCTGACCATCATTTAAAGTAAGGCTTCCCTGTTATCCACCGATACACAGATATTTAGTTTTTATATAGTTTACTGTTAAACCTCATCTTTCATAGTTTTCGAATAGCTTATTTGTCATAAGTTTTAGGTCTGCTTTGGCCCGGGCAATTGGTCGTCTGCAAAATAAAAAGTGTAAAGCGTTGTTTCATCATTCAACTGTGCTTCCATTCCACTAGATGCTCTCCTCCAACTCTTTAAGGCTTCATTCAAGTAAATTTTAAACAGGGTGGAAGACGAGCAGCAACCTTGCCTAAGTCCCTTCGTTATGAGGAATGCATTAGATAATGTATTTCCTAGTTTTATTCTTGAATATGGCTGATCGCATAGTTGTTTTATTGCTGTAATTGCTGTATCGTTTATAGGTAATCGTTCCAAAATTTGCCAGAGTTTCTTAATTGGTACGGTATTATAAGCTTTTGTTAGGTCCACGAATAATAAGTGAACTTCCCTATTTGTCGCTATTTTTTTCTCGTTGTGTTGGGCTATGCTGAATATGTTATCTAGACAGGAGTTGGAAGCTTTAAATCCTGATTGCTGCTCAGTTTCATGGGGGCTGCATTCGTCTTCGATAATATTACAGAGGATCTTCCCATAAATTCCGCGTAGGGAACTAGTTACCGATACACATATGTAATTTTGACAATCAGATTTGTTTCCCTTTTTATGTAAGGGTGTTAACTAGGCTTCCTTCCAGATTTGCGGAATGGGTATCCATTTACGTAGTGTTCGAACAAATGTCTCAACACTTCTGTCAGTTTTAGGGTTCCGTTCTTTAATATTTCGGCGGAAATACCTTCAGATCCGGCAGTTTTTGAATTTTTCATTGATCCGATTGCTTTCCAAATCATTTTCGCTGTTAGTTCAATTCGCTAGCCTTGAATTTGATACTAAGTTGGGAATGTAGAATCTTTGGCACAATGATACTACTCAGTATATATCACCACTACACCAAACACTTTATTTTTGCACTCGACGCGCGTTTCGCTAACCATGTTAGCTTCATCAGGAGCGATGATTGACCAGTGCAAAAATAAAGTGTTTGGCTGAATTTGATAATTCGTACGAGATTGGTTCATGTATTGTTCTCTATTCTCAGAAAGTTCTTGAACGTAATGCTGTTGCCAGGTCTTCAATTTTATAGGATTTATGTTTAATTTATTTATATTTTCTGATCTTAGTGATTTGATGAACTTCCAAGCTTCTGATGATTTGGTTCCTCCAAGGTATGACTTTAGTTCACCACACTTCCGATCCCAAGTTTCGTTTTTCTTCTGGATGTTAAATCTTTTGAATTTTGCTAGCTCTTGTCTGTATGTTATGTTGTCGTTGTTGTCTTTTGTGTTCAATTATTATATCCTTATTCTTTTTTCCTTTTATGTTCTTCCGTTTCGTCGTTCCAGGTGAGCTGTCCTTTATATCGTGTTGCCTTCTGTCCCTTTCCAGCTTCATACGCAGCTGAGTGTAGTGCTCCTATAGGGATTTGGTCTGGAAATTGCGGTAGTCTTTATTGAATTTTTCGTCCAAACGGTTTTTGTAAAGTAACTGCCTACACCTTTGGTGTAGGCTTTTCACATTGTACCGAATTTGTTGTATCTGTTCTCCTTCATAGGATGGCTCGTCAACTTTATCTCTATTGGATTTAAATGATATATACGAGCTTTTACTAGGTAATGGTCTGAGCCCAACTCCGCCCCCCTGTACGCTCTTATATCTTGAACTTTTCATTTGGGGTCTTGCTTCATAATCAATTTTAGTCTTCTGCTGCTCAAATTCGACCAACAATGAAATACTGCTCCCATAATTAGGTGTAATCCGTTTACTTCCTCCCAGAGCCGTGCATGATAGGAATATACGTCGCACTAATACGTCAGTTCCGTATGAGATTCTGCTTGTCAGTTCTTATACAACCCTTTTCAAACAGTCTTCTATATGGAGAACCTCATCCCTTTGGAATTATTTGCTCAGGACTGTTTCCCACAGAGTACAATTTACAGCTATTCAAGACCAACGTAAACCACTTTTTCCGCACATGTGTCGCTCCTGTAGCGCTTTCGGGAGTTCCCTACAGCACGTGTAGTATACTCATAAAAAATAAAAAAGTTATAACCAAGATTGGAACAACCAACAAATAAGAGTCCTTCAAGAAATACCGCTTCCACCCATAAAAAGACATCGAGTAAACCTGGAAAGACTGGGTTAGACAGGAATTTCCCGGTTTCCTCCTACCTCGTCAGTCTCGACTCTATGTCTACATAGACCACTAAAGTACTGTCGCTCAGTGGTTAGACATTATCAATTTAAAATATTTCCTAACATATATTATACACCTGCTTATAAGCTCAAACTAGTTGTTAAACCATTCTTCAATTTTTTTTCTAGTACACATTTCTTTACAAGCTACCAAAAATTCCTTATCTGCAGGAAATTCGCATATTTTCGGTCAATTTATAACAATCACGACTATAAAGAGAACAATCTAACAACCTAATACTTGATAGCTACGCAATATTCATTGCTTGAGCAGACCAACAAGCCTGTATACTGTTATGATATAATATGGGCAAATCCACTGTTGACATTTTAAAGGCTATCCCGGAGTATATTGAAAAAAAAAAACGAGAATCTGATGCAGAGATATTCAATTTGTGTATATTGGATTCAGAGATTTTCAACAATGCCCAAACCATTGATGCTATCAAAGTATGAGTACTTTAAACTACAAAACATTCAACATACAAAGATGGAGGTTTTTTTGTGTTTAACTTGTTTTTTAAGGATAAAGAATAAAGAAGTTATGAGAGATAACTTGCTGAATTTATAAAAAAAGGAAAATGCCGAGATTTTTTTTTAAATTTAGATAACAAATAATTAAAATCAGTGATAAAGTTTTCCTCAATAATTAGTGTTTACGGATAGTTTTTAAAAAAATTACAATGATTAAAAAAGTCTATAGTGGAACCAGTTTGCCTTATATTACTAAGACGTTAAGAGGAAAATGTTTATGTAAAAAGTGTCGACACACATTCGTGCTGTTTCGTGGTAACAGCAAGGTTTTAAATAGTTCATATAGTTACTGGGCAAGATATTTAAAAATATTCTGTATTTATGTACATGTTGGGTCCTTTGCTACATTTGTCTATTCTTTCCTTGACTGTGTTCTATTATCACCATTTTTGGAATAAACTAATAGGCTAGGCGAATAATCTTCTAATGGTTATTTGGCTTTACATCCATTGCCCTGTATAAAGCGCAAGCACTCTTTGAATTTGCCATAATATGTAAAAGTATAAAATGTTAATCATTCGACGCGATACCTTGTTCAAAGCTTTTTTAAATTAAGCTACAGCGAATCCTCGAATATATCTTACTTTAATTATAATAATTAAAAAAAAAGTCCAATTAAAGCTTCAAGATATTATAAAATTTTATCCTCCAACATCTCTTATTTTAATTATGTTATAATAACTTTAAAAAAAAAATCAGTTTAAGCTTCGAGATATTATACATTTTCTTCATTTTAATAAGGTTTTTTCTACGTAACATTTTCTGGCTTTATGTGGTAATACTAAAATTATTCACACAAACATTATTTTTTAATTTTCTTCTTTTATTGTTCAAAGATCAAAAACATTGAACAATCTTTAGATAATTCAATGAAAAATTAAGGAAATTTTTGATGTTTACAGAAAGAGCTTATTTACGATATCAAATACGCGTAGCGTGAAGGGAATTAAGACTGGTTCTCCACTAAGGTGGGGGAAACGAAGAGATAGATCCCCTACCTGCAAGCGAAAGTACGCGGGTACTGTGGCTTTATGGTTAAAGTGCAAAGATGTATACTCTGAATCCGTGAGTTCGAATCCCATGGGCATCGAGAAACTATTTTTTTGATTATTCATGTGTTCAGTACATTTAACTCACATCATTTTCTTTTTTTAGTATATGTGTATTTATATATATATATATATATATATATATATATATATATATATATATATATATATATATATATATATATATATATATATATATATGTATATATATATATATACATATATATATATATATATATATATATATATATATATATATATATATATATATATAGATATATATATATATATATATATATATATATATATATATATATATATATATATATATATATATATATGTATATATATATATATATATACATATATATATATATATATATATATATATATATATATATATATATATTATATATATACATATATATGTATATATATAAATATATATATATATATATATATATATATATATATATATATATAATATACCGGATGTTTTGGAATTTACTGCATATATTGCCTCTTTGTAGCAAAACCGATTGCAGAAAATTCACCTTAAATAACAGATCTCAATAATAAAGGAAAAAATCGACCCTAAACAAATAACGACATAAATATTTTTTCACGCCGCCACTGGTGTACCATACAATTGCACAATATCGCAGAGCATTAACCAGAACGTCAAATTCAAATTCATAAAAGCTCTATTAATACTCAATAAAATTTACAAGGATGGTTTACAGTTTTTGAGTTCAGTGGATACAGCATGCTTTTTAGTACATTCATCCACAGTAAGGCCTTGCGGCTTGCTGGTGTTCTGCATAGTTGGTATACCAGTCCTTACATACCCCATAATCTTTCAGTCATTTCCGGATGTCTATCCTCTAATGACTACTATTATTTGTTTTTTGTGAAGGTATTTTGACTATTGTTGTTAAAACTAAGGTAATTTTTTAATTTAGTCCGCTGCGAAAAT
Source organism: Pachyrhynchus sulphureomaculatus (assembly GCA_019049505.1). NCBI lineage: Eukaryota > Metazoa > Arthropoda > Insecta > Coleoptera > Curculionidae > Pachyrhynchus > Pachyrhynchus sulphureomaculatus. The sequence goes on along the minus strand of CM032453.1, from coordinate 84,082,319 downwards.
ATGTTAATAACTAACCCATATTTATATATTTCAATATTTTATTCCAAATAAGTAAGAATTTTAACACATGTAATTCACTAAAATTTTTATTTGCGTGATTATAAAACTGACCTTACCAGCCTAATAAATAAATTAGAGTAGGTCGAAAGTGGCTTCTTCGGCTTTCTTTCGTTTCACACAAAAAAATGCTTTCCATTGATCGGCGCACCGCCGCAGCCCGCGAAGACATAAACGAAATTTTTTTTGGGTGCCGGCTAAATGTGGCTTTTTATTTGAGGTTTGTAGGAGAGGCTTAACTATATCGTATTAGTTTTGTATCGTGTCTTTTTTTGATTCCTTCTTTTGTTTATTGACGTCTACCATTTTTAAGGACTTGATGTGATTTCCAGTATTTTTTGTAGTATTGAGCATAAATATTTTACCATTTTTTTTTAAAGCTTTAGCGTTAAATCCCGAAGTAGACGGTTTACTATTTAAATGTGGTATTCTATTCAGAGGCATCAAGTTGCTGAGTAATTCGTTTGCTTTTATTATTGATAATAATAGAAGCGTCTTGTAAGATCGATGTGTTTTCATTACTTGAGTTTGTTTGAGAGAGAGAACAGTTATATTTTCAACTGCTTTAAACAAATGTTTTAGGGAAAGACTTTTTTTTCCGTAGGTCAAACACCAGCTGCTTTAAATCCGTTCATAATGGTGCCAATGACAGCAGCTCTTTGGTAAGCTTCTGCAAATAAACTTCCAAATTGATATTGCGTTACTTGATGACCTGGATTTGTCATGTTGCATGAATATAAAAAAGGCGTCCAGCAGCTGAAGCCATTAAATAGTAAGGCCTAGCAGTTGTAACATCATTATAGCCCATTAGTCTTTGCTATGTTCAACACTTCCAGGTTTTTCGAGTGTGTTTTATTTCCATCAAGCAGTTTATTTTCAGGGGATGGCTTTACAATGCTTATAAAATGTTTCATCCATTTTACAAATAAGTTTGAGTTAATATAGCCAGTGTCTGAAATAGTGGCAACACCCTCAGAAGGTGTGCCATTCGCCAATTCAGGAATTTGGCTCATTCTTTTCAATATAAGCATTGGTGGCACAAACTGTCCAGCCACACTAGCACAACACAAGGTCTCTTTTTTCACTTATAATTTGTTTCTGCCTTTTTAATCCTAAAACTTCTTGCATGTTTTTTTCTGAACGGTGGGAAATCCACTTTCAACATTAAATATTTTAGTAGTAGATGTTAATATATTTTAATATATCATTCTTTCAAGATAAGGTTCGATTTGCCCTACTCTCATCTCTATGCCATTACCAAGAAATTATTTATCTTTATGGCTACAAATTTTATTTGCTTCATTGTAAATCGACGACTTTCAGGGGCGGGTTAATTTCATAAATGATTTGGTAAAATGCAGTTTTGCCCCTTTTTTTAATTTTTCAAAAATTTTCGAATTTGAAAAAGAGTATTCAATGTGCTTCTACTTGACCCCATGAGTCACCCATTTCAATATATGCAGTGAATTTCATAACATCCTGTATATATATTTATCTTATAACTTGGTGTGTGCCACTGATAAGGCCTAAAAAGTCTAAAACATGCATACAGCACTTCCGTTACTTTCAACAGCATTCCCAATAATCATCTCGTATTACTACAGTTGGCATTGTCTTTTCTATTCAGTTAGTAATTTTCATATGGTAGAGTCTAACACAGGTTGCTATTGTGGCCTTCCTGGATATGTTAGTTGTTCCCAGATCTGTGAACTCCCTTAATATTTTTAACTCCCAAATTTTTCTATCTTATAGCTTTGTGTGTACTACTGAGCAGAACTAAAAAGTGTGATGTGTTGATAGAATTTCCATTACTTTTGACACAATCACTGATGATCTTCTCAATATATTATCATAGCACCCTAAATTGACATTAGCAATTGTCACTGGCTAGACGAATAATACATTTTACTTCAAAATCATAGTTTTTTAACAAGAATTAAAAACTAACAGTAAGAAAATTAAAACAGTTTTAACTTGTTAGTGTGAACAATAATTTCAACCAAATTTAGCATAAAACGAATTTCATTGGTGTTAGTGTTAACTTCTGAAGTATGAACCCACCATTAGATCCTACCAACAAATCCAGACAACCTAAAAACTGATCATATGTATCAAAATACCTCTCTACACATCAAGCAGAAAATTCAATTTAAAGGCAAGCATCTGTAGTAACAATAAAAAAATTTAATTATTCTTTAAGTTGGTTTCTTGTTACAATTTAGATTTTCCTGGGGACATTTTTCATAAAATTATTATCGACTTTTATAATTTAAATATCAAAAAAATAAAATTTTAATTTATGTAGGTATTGTTGAAGTTTATACTTACAAGTTTCATAAAGCATGGCAAAATAACAACCAATATAGAATTTTTAAAAACTTTTCCTTAAAAATCAGCAAACAAATTTTTATTTCCTCTGAAACTTTTCAAAAACAAATCCTTTAAAGTTCAAAAGATATATAAAACAAAGTGAGGTTAAGGACCAAGTAAATCTGATAATGACTGTGTTCAGGATTGGACCAACCGCAACCTGGAAAAAGGACAGGGAAATACAGAACGATTAAGTAAACCCAGGGCAGATTTCAGACGGTAGCAAATCTTTCTTATAATAACATTAACTACATTAACTACGGATACTCCGGGTCCAAGAAAATTGACACTAACGTCACATCAGTCACACAGCTGCAGTATACAGGAAGAAAATCAAATGCTAGTTGCAGTTGCATGGTTAAATCAAATATTACTTTAAAAAAAATTATAGCAACATAACAATTTAGTGTTATGATTCGCAATGAAGCTTTTTAAATTATCCTGTTTCGTCAAATGTTACATTTTTTTAGGATAGACTTTGAATCGCGAATTATAAAATTAAAAGCAAAATTCTCTTCTTTGATGTCAACTTGTTAATTATTATTATTTTTTTTTGTTCATTTACACTAATACGCTTTTCATAAATAAGTTATGAAATTAGCGTATACTTTATGGAAACCAATATCCGATGTACCTATAGGATGTGTGATAATATTTATGTATATTTTGTGCGTACGGAGAGATAATTAGCAATAATCTTAGAATATATTAAATGTATATATACGCATAGAATATACATATAGACATTGATATATGAAAGTTTAGTATTATAGTACAAGATACAACCAATCACATCTTTTATTATATTTGTGACGTAAGATTTGTTACTCATTGAAATAGATAATTATGTGGTAAATGTAGCAATAGTAAATATTATCAAATTCTTGCTACATTACCAACTCTGCTGTACATCTGGATTAAAACTTTTAATAGAAGAGGAAGAAATATGTAGTGAGTAACATTTCTAAACGCAGTCCTATAGACCAGATGATGTCAAAACATATACTGTTGATACTAATCGAATTAAAAAAAAATCGAATAGGTTGTCGATTTCTTTCCTAAATTCAACTCTTCACAAATTCAATTTCGACATGTCTGTATTACGTTTATTATCCCCGATTTTTTTCGTCGTGTGGACTTATTCGTAGGCTCCGCTTTTTTTCTTTCGATGTAACCCCACCCTTAGAATATCAATAACCTGTCACGCATGCGTCTTCTAGTTGTGGTGTCACCTCCATTTTTGCTTGTTTCTTGTTCTGTTTCCTATTTTTAAACATATATCGGGGATTATCTAGAATTAAAAAAACTGTAATTTTATAGTGCAGAAAATATGAGATCAAGGGCTGGCAGGAGGTAAGAATGAAATTTATTTTATTGCATGTAGTTATAATGAAGTTTGGGACTGTATTTAGGAGGACTGTAGATATTTATAACAATTTTTTCCTTTCGTAATTATTATGTTTGTTCAAGAATTATTTTAAATTCTTCATTTCAAAAATAAGCCTAAGAAGCCGTTTCACATATTAACTCTTTGTTTTATTAAGAGGTCACAACTAGGGTTCACTTATGGTAGGCTTCTGTCACAGACATTGAAGGTCAAAAAATCATTTCCTTACATTTTTCAACTAAGGGCACAATTCAAAATTTTATATTTTTAGTTTTGTGACGGGATTGTTATTATATAGTTATAATGGTTACTCTTTTACTTTTATGCAAAGACCCCCTTACATTTTAAATATAAATAAGTAATTTTAGAAAGCGGTACCATTTCACAAAATTAGCCACAGAAGTCAAAAAGTGTCAACATATATGAATAATAAATGTTAACCATAATATAACTAAAACTATTGTTTTTTAAAATCAAAATTTTTATTATCAATTAATTGGACTGGTCCAGTAGACCTATCGATTGTTAACTCACATTTATCATCAACAGTGTTGAAAAAAGTCTGAAGTAATAATAGTTTTTGTTCTTCTCACTTTGCAAAACATGTAAAAACCAGAGTCTTTAAAAAGGTCTAAAAGTTAGACCCAGTCTAGTTGTGATAGAATCTTAAACCTCTAGATGTTCAGTTGATTTTTGTTTTTAACAATTTATCTGTTGTTTTTTGAATATCTTTTTGGTAAAAGTTCGGTACGCGGGCTTTTCAGAAAAAGGGAAGTTTCTTTTTTGGAATAGGCCTAAAATGGCCTAAAAAATCAGGGGGAGGCCATTTATGTTAACCCAAACTAACCTCAACTAACTTGGTCTCCAATCACTAATATAGCACATACATCATTTTTTCACATTGAGGTAGGACAGTTTTTTTCATTATTTATTGTATTTTCTATTTACTGATTATTTAGTTAAGGTTAGCTCCAGTTAGTTCAGGTTAGTTCCAGTTAGTAAAAACAGCCTCCCCCGATTTCTTCTCATAAAGCTTTCAAAATTAGGTCATTTTAGGCCTATTCCAAAAAAGAAACCTCCCCCGTGTACCAAACTTTTATTAAATGTTTTCCAATTATATTCTAATCTTATTACAAAATTGATTATTAGTAAAATTTCCGTACGCGGGCTTTTCAGAAAAAGGAAGATTTTTTATATAGGCCTAAAATGGCCTATATTTGAAAAATTTATGAGAAAAAATTGGAAGGTTGTTGTTAACCTAAAACTAAAAAAACCTTGTGATTTGTTCTTGTGTTGTTTTCCACAAAGAAAATTTCACGGCAAAGTTGCTTATTGGTTGGAATTTTACTATGACTATAAATGTAGCAGTCATCTCGGCGCATGCGCATAAACGAACTGAGTTCTCCCTAGCAGTTTTGATCAGTGGTCGTTAATAGCATAGTAGACTTTCATACGCTTACGTATCAATGTTTATATGCAAAAAAAAACGTGCAAAAACCCTTTTTCTGAAAAGCCGGTGTAACGAAGTTTTACTATCTCTTTTTGGAACAATGTAATATTTTGTATTGGCAATATTGCCTAACCTGAACTAAACGTTTTTATAAATAGATTTAATAACAAAAATCAGGAGTTAAGACCTTGGAACAGGTAGAAAATATAAAACAATAATAATTTTTTAATAAATTTAATAGAATTTTAACACAATTTTTTTTTTTATCCGGCTAATCAAATGTACCCCTGATCATTCTAATCACATACATAGGAATCTTGAATTTTCACTTCAAGTAGTTGTATTAAATTGTTTGTATTGTATTGAATTGAATCTGATAGAATTGATATGGACACAAGTAAAGGGGAAGTCACAAGAAACTATACAATATTTAAAATGACAAATGTCAAGTCCTTATTTGCTGTTGCGATAAGTAATGTGAAGAAGGAAAAATGCGTAAATCGCGTTATCGGAGAAGAAAAGAAAATGTAGAAATTCGATAACATTATTAATCAAATAATGGATCCGATAATTGTTAATGGTGAACAAAGTTCTTTTTCTGAGTCTGACATGGGATAGCTTATTTTAATAGGATGTAGTGTTTGAATAGCCAGCAACCTCATATACCTAATTATTTTCCTATTCATAATTCATTTTTGTTTCTTAGAGTTAATTATTAATTCCCCTATTTTAATTATTGTAATGAATTATAACTGAATTCAATCATATTTTAATTTTAATTATTGTAATAAAATATAACTGAATTAAAACATTTTTTTTATTTTCTTATTGCGATCTTATATACATGCCTATGATTACATTATTGCCCCGACTAACAATGGGTTGACAATGAACAGAGCTAACAATTTACCTTATTATAGGGTGAATCTACCTAAATCGAGGAGAAGTAAAGCATACTCAATACAAAATAATAAATACACAAAACTTTAGATCCTTTTTACCTACTTTGAATGATTTTCCCCTTAATTCATAGTCTGTGCTGTCATCACCCCAAAGATTAGCATAGGAAACTTCTTTGCTTTTGGGTGATATGTCCTAAATGACCATTGTGCATCTGTACATGAGTCAGAATTATTGAATTTTCATTTTTTGGCAGAACTTAAGACTAGACATAACATTCATGAGCTCCTTTGCTTTTTGGAATTTATTGCAAAAATCTTCTGTGTTAATGTTTTTGGATCAAAATTGACCAGTTGTTGAGTGCTATAGCTCAGTTACATAATGCTTATTTATAAGTTGGGTAACCAGGATCATATAAAAAATTATCAACCAATTACCATCATAAGTATTATGCCCAAGCTTTTCGGACACATAACAACTGAGTTCTTAACTTCTTAATTCAACAACAATGAAACACTGACCTTAATCTGCTGATTTATATAGACCTTATATTAAATTCCTTGGAGAGAGGCACTCAGGTGCATTCAATTTATACTGACTTTCCAAGATATTGGATAGGGTAAATCACGTTATTCTTCTGTTCAAGCTGAGAACTGAGTGTTGGATGATTGATTGACTGGGGAATTATTTGACACGATGCTTACCGGTTATTTGCTTCAACAAATTACTTTTCTAAGAGCATATACATATGTCTCTTTTAACATGCCACTGGAAACTTTTTTTTGTTGATCTGTTAATTAATGCTTTAGGTCTTCGATTTGAGTACAGTGAGTTTCTCATTTTTGCTGTCGATTTGAAATTGTATTTATGATTGGTATAAACTTTAGTCTGACCTGGATCACCTTGTATGATCTGAGGACAATGGTATGGAGTTGAATGCTTCTAATGCCATTCTATCATTGGCCATAGATCTAGTATTGGAACATCAATACTTGATTGAGGCTTGAATTTTGCACATTCAAAACTTAATCTCAAAATCCTGACAACTCCTAGACTTATATCTTCCATGTTACTGCGGTCAAGCAGTTGTAATGCTTATTAATTAGATTTTGTTGAGAGTATTCATCTAGTGTTAGGAACCCTTGCTATAATGTACATGTCAATATTATTGAAAGAGTTGAACATAAATTTTTAAATTTAATAGACCCTGAATAACTTACTCCCAATTTGACTCTGCCCTTCACATCAAAACTTTTAAAGATCTCTGAAACTTAATAGATCTTAAAATGTAAAAAAGTAGGCATGCTTGTTCTTACTCGACATACTCTTCTTAAGCACACTTTTTCTATATGAACCAACCGAATCAACTGTAAGAGTAATAATTTTGCAACAAGGTGATATCAGCTTGCCAACAAGCAGCCCAATCTTGGTGTTTCAGAGACTGCTAAATACAATTTAGTTTCTGTTGTGTGTTTGTATTAATCTCTTAGTGCAATTTTACTCTGCCTTAATGTTTAGTCTTATGAACTGTACTTTTATATGTAATTAAGCATAACTTGTTAATAGACAACATTAAAAAATAATAGAACTTCTTCAACAAGTTTCGTTTATGTTTTATAGGATCTTAGTTTTTGAATCATGACTATGATTATGTCGAGCTCTTTAATAAACCCAGAGCCTAGTGGTGTAGCTTAACTAATAAATATAATGTTACATGTAACTTTTAAATAATTTAAAAAGAACATTTAAATGATAAATAAACACATCTAGAGAGCGAGCAGGCTTTTATTTACAAATTTCAATTGATGATTATTGAAATATAAAACAAAAATATCCAACTACAGTGTCTGGTTAACTAACAAAGAATAAAATCAAACATCAGTTCTTCAAGTAGCTGTTGTATAAGTTACATCGGGCAAGGACCGTTTCGCCATTTTGACTTTTCCTAATTTTTAAATGTTAAGCATTATATTTTTACTTCCCTTCAGGGTTCTAAATATCAAGGAACACCTTGTTTGTCGCTTTGTATGTCTGTCTTTCTATCAGTTTCTGTGTATAATCAAACATGGATGTAGTTAATGGTGTGAAAGAGGGGATTAAAGGGATTGCTTCATACACATCGTGTTTTGTGTCCATTTTAAGTTTCTTAGAGTCAAGGAATCTGAAAATTTTTATTTTTTCATTACTTATAATTTTAAAAGAAATAGTGTGTTGAGGGAAATGTCAGATTTTAGTTCTAAATATACCTTCATCTGCTGAATTTTTACTGTTTGCTAAAGAAAAGTATTGCTTTCGTGAAAAAATCACTCTCCCTTTTTTTATTACATTTTAGGGTCTTTAGATCACAAAAAGCATAGTCATCCATTTATTTCTGTCAGTTGGTCTCTTGGCCCGATAATTCTCGAACCAAATGAGATATCAATTTTAAATTTGGTATACCAATAATACTCAGAGAATATAATATAAGATAGGTGTCGATAAGTTTTTTATGGTTTTAATAGTATTATGGCGATTTTTTCTGTTTTTTAGTGTTCCGTACGGAACACTTATAAGATCACTTTGGTGTCGGTCTGTCACACCCGATTTTCTCCGAAACTATTTGACATAGAAAGTTGAAATTTGGTACTAATATAGAAATTGATGGCCTCATCACAGCCGTGTAGTTTTGAGAGTTAAATTTTGACTTAAGGGGTTAGTTTTGAGGGGTGAAATCCGAAGTGAAAAAAAAAAATGTTTATTAGGTCATCGAGTGTGGTGTCAAATGAAAGCTTGTGAAAATACGAGTAAAAAATATATATAATGTAATACTTGCGCACACCTTTCTTTATATTATTTTTAAAAAATCGCGAAAAATCGCTGTCTCCCTACTTTATCTCGAAAAGTATTGATCAAAAAATTTTGAAAAAATTCTGGAATATTCTCCACTGGGTATACATTGAACGAAAATTATCACGAGCGCATTACCTTTAATAATTTATCTGGTATATAAAAAAAAAAAAAAAAAAAATTCAAGGTCATCAGTTTTCAGTAAAGATTGGAAATAAACTTTGTTGAAAACTCATTTGGGGTGTGTTTTGTGAAGTCACTGATTATTTTATACCACCGTAACAAAATTTTTTATTTTAAAGGCAATTACATAGGGAACACTAATTGTGCAAGTTCAACTTGCACTTGACCGGTTATTTTTTTTAATGATGCCTAATTATTTGTAGTTAAACTTGTAAGGATTTAAAGGAGTGGAGGAAGAAGTTAGAAGGGTTACTTCATATTTACTCGTATTATGTTATAAGTCCTTGTCAGTGTTGTTGGAATCACAAAATCTGAAAAAACCCGCCATGCGCAAGTCGGACTTGCGCAATTAGTGTTCCGTACGTTGATTGCTTTTGAAATAAAAATTTTTGTTACAGAGGTATAAAATGATCAGTGACTTCACAAAACACACCCCAAATGAGTTTTCAACAAAGTTTTTTCAATCTTTAGTGAAAACTGATGACCTTGAAATTTGTATTTTTTTATATCATAAATTACTAAAGGTAATGCACTGGTGATAATTTTCGTTCAATCTACAACATGTGAAGAATATTTCAGAATTTTTTCAAAATTGTCCAGGTTCTTGGTTAACATAACGGACTAATTACTAAACAAAACATTTCTACTTAACTTGTACAGCACATTTTTTTCTGTTGCTTTATATAGTGGGTTACCTGTAAATAAATAAATAATTTTAAGCTTATTATTTATAGTAATATATATCGAGGGTTAAAGGGAATGGGAGGAGGTTAGAAGGATTGTTTAATATATATCACGTTATACATCCTGTTTAAAGTTCTTGAAGTTGAGGAATGAGAAAATTTTTTCATTACTTTATTTTTTTTTTAATATTTCAGCATAAGGTGGATTCTATTCTATTACATTATTCTTTAGTGTGAGATTGTCAAATTTACTGTTTATTTTAGAACTGCATGTTTGCTAGGCAAGTAATGAATAAATCACTACCAAAATTTTTTTGTAGTTATCTCACTCTAAAGCACCTATTATTCAAAACATCCCCTTGCAATCTTTGAATCAAGTTATTCCTTAGTGTGAGAAAGTCAAATTGAGTATTTATTTTAGAACTACATGTTTTGATTTGATCGATTTTTTATGTTTAAAATATTGGAGTTTGGTGCGACTAACCAGTACACTAATGTAAAAACAACTTGAAGAACTGATGCCTTGTTTTATTCTTTTTAGTTAACCCAGCAATATTATCGAGTTTTTTGTTGTCTGCAGTAATTACTGTCAATATTATTTTTGGTTAACTCCATTTCTCAGATATGTTTTCAGTTATATAATTTGAAATTCTTCTACGACTACCTTTAATTTAATTTCTAACTTGATAACTTAATCTAATGTTTAATAAAATACAGCCTTATTTCAGCCATCTTTAATTTTTAGTCTAATTAAATAACTACCGCCTCTCGCGGCGTTAAAAATAATTATTTAATCACACTTAACAAAATCCGTTCACTGTAGGAAAGAATATGTTTTTTTGTAATCTTGTCATGCTTTTGGCACACTACATTTTTAGTGTTCCGTACGAAACCCTTATGGGATCACTTCTGTGTCCGTCTGTCTATGTCATTCACACCTGATTTTCCACGAAAATGTTTGACGTAGAATGTTGAAATTCGGCACAAATGTAGCACTTGATGGCCCCCGTGTAGTTTGTTTCTGAAACTTAAATTTGACTTAAGGGATTAGTTTTAGGGGGTGAAATCGGAGGTAAAAAAAAAAGTTACCAAGTCATCGAGTGAGATGTCAAATGAAAGCTTGTGGAAACACGAGTTCAAAACTATATGTGATGTCATACTTGCGCACACTTTTCTTTGTATCATTTTTAAAAGAATGACCACCCACTCTATCTCAAAAAGTACTGATCAAAAAATTTTGAAAAAATGTTGGAATAGTCTTCATAAAGTGGGGTAAGGCCACTCCAGGTCCCAGGAAAAAAGGCTAATTTCAGGAATTTTTTTGCAAGAGTATAATAAGAGTAGTCGAAAATTTATTTGAAGTACTGTATTACACAAATATTTAAGTGTACAAAATTTTTTTTTATGTTTTTAATTCAATGTGGCCGCTTCAGAATACAAGTGGACAAGGCCCCTTTTATGCGATGCCTGAAACGGGCGAAACGATTGTTCCCGTAAATTTCGTATGTGTCAAAAACTAGTAGCTAGCTTACGGATTTTGCGATAAGTTATAAACTGCCTTTATTATAAACAATTTTTCGTGAAATTTTTGGGCGAAAAATTTTTGTTCAATTCTACACCATTTTTCGAAAAAACGAGATTTTCAAATTATATATATATATATATATATATATATATATATATATATATATATATATATACAGCTTTGGCCAAAAGTATTAGGCACCCTACAATTTACTTCATTTCTTGTGTTTCAGGGTAAAAAATTAAATTAGTATGTTTTGGAAAATCGTATATTGAGCTAAATTATGAAATAAATTAATATTTGGTGTGTCCGCCCTTAGCTTTAATTACAGCAGCAATTCTTTGGGGCATGCTGCGTACAAGCCTAGTACATTCAGTTGTACTTATGGCATCCCACTCATCCATCAAAGCGTTTTTTTAGCGCTGCTTTTGATGTTATGCTATGCTCCCGTATCTTGCGCTTCAGAATACCCCAAAGATGCTCGATAGGGTTTAGATCTGGAGACTGCGCCGGCCAATCCAACAAGACAATGTTATTGCCGCTAAACCAGCGCATCGTAGCGACTGATTAATGACAAAGTGCATTATCTTGCTGGAATTTGATGTCGTCTAAATTAGTGTCGCCAAAAATGCGCGTTAGTGAAGGCATCAGTACGGTTTCTAGTACATTTATGTACTTTTGGCTGTTCATGCGGCCTTCACAAACGAACATTTCGCCGACACGTTTAGCAGCCATGCAGCCCCAGATCATAATGCTGCCTCCTCCGTGTTTTACAGTAGGTACCACGCAACCTGGATGGTATTCCTCGCCGACACGCCGCCTCACTAATGTCACACCTAACGTTCCAAATATTCTTAACAGTTTTTGAAGTATTCACAAAACAAAGTGATGACACTACATATTTATCGAGATTTTCATTTTTCTCGGGCTGGAATGTCAGCAATTTTTTATTGACATCCTGTTATACATTTTGTGGTATCATTCAAAAGATTTTATTTTTGGCAAGGTTTAATTAGGTAGGGGCAAATTATTAATATTTATTATTTCCACGGTCAATAAACAGGCAAAATCAATGCCTTAGATTAGTGATCAAAATTCTATGTTCTGAAAATAAAAACCTGTAATAGCCTATCATTTGAACTTTACCAATGTAGCAAATGGCCGTTTTTTGTATGAGAACCAAATTAAGTTGGGCTTGTATCCAAATATCTTTAATGTTTCTATTTTAGAAGGGACCGTAGAAGATCTAGGAGCAGAGATCGTGGCGGTCGTGATAGGGGAAATGGTGGTACAGGTGGCCGTAGAGGCCAAGCTGGGGCGACACTTCGAAAACCACGTTGGGATTTGAACCGTTTAGAACCCTTCAAGAAAGAATTTTACGTTCCCCATCCATCAGTTTCTGGCAGACCATTTTATCAAGTTGAAGATTGGAGGAAAAGTAAAGAAATTACTTTAAAAGGAAAAAGTGCTCCTGATCCTGTGTTTAGTTTTGAGGAAGCAGGGTAAGTGCTGTTACACAAGATAAATTTAATTATGATTTAATTTGAATTCTATTGTAACCTAGTGGGTATGATATAGGTAAACTCATATTACTGAGGATATTTTTATATCTTTGATAATTTTGCCAAAAAAGATTGAGTATCTTGCACTAAAGAAATATTTATATACAGATTTCCAGATTACGTTATGTCTGAACTTCGTAAAGTAGGTTTTAAAAACCCTACGCCAATTCAATCACAAGGCTGGCCAATAGCATTATCTGGTAAAGATATGGTTGGCATTGCTTCAACAGGTTCTGGCAAAACACTTAGCTACATTTTACCGGCTATCGTACATATTAATCATCAATCTAGATTAGCAAGAGGAGATGGACCAATTGCACTTATTTTAGCACCAACAAGGGAGTTGGCACAACAAATTCAGCAGGTAAATACGTATTCTTACCTCTCTTTACTTAAGTTGTTTCTAAAAAAAATTAAGAGAATATGATTTTATTTGTATTAAATAAAATAAACCATTATTTCAGAAACAGCTAAAGCATTGTGCACATGAATGGAATAAACCAAATATGCTTTGTTAAGCCAAGATTTCTATAGCAGGATATTTTTAATATTCCATACAGAACACTTATGAGATCACTTCGGTGTATGTATGTCTGTCTGTCTGCCTGTAACTCCCGATTTTTTTCCGAAACTATCTGACATAGAAAGTTGTGGTTAGTTACAAATATAGGAATTGATGGCCCAATCACAGCCCTGCAGTTTTGAAAGTTAAATTTTGACTTAAGGGGTTAGTTTTGGAGGGTGAAATCGGAAGTAAAAAAAAAGATTTTTTGCTATGCCATCGAGTGGGGTATCAAATGAAAGCTTATGATGACACGAGTTCAAAAATGTATATGATCTAAACTTATGCAAACTTTTCTTTAAAAAAATTGCCAAATATTGCTAAGAGTAATAATCAAAGAATTTTGAAAAAAATTGTGAATATTCTCCATAAGGTGTAGATTGAGTGAAAATTATCTGCATTACCTGCATAACCTATCTGGTATAAAAAAAATATACAGTGAAATCTCCCTTGGGCGGACACCAACGGGACCGATCGAAAGTGTCCGTTCAAGAGGTGTGTCCGCTTAAAAGAAATACAAAAAAAAATCGTTTTTTTAATGAAAACTGTAATTAAAGAATTTGGGACATTTAAAACGTATACTTATTTATGTACATATTTTTAAAATAAACAAAAAACTTAAAACTTAAGAAAAAACAAAGATTTGTTACCTTTAGATACATATCAAATATAATAGGATAGAGTTATACATATGAAATGAAATGCCCCTTTAATGACGCAAAAATTCATATATTGTTTGTCTCCTCTTTTTCTTTAAAATGGCGTCCGCAAATCGTATTTCTAATTTGGAAAGAAGCTCTAAAGACTGTTGCATCTCCGTGATCTTCGGCAAAACTTTTAAGCTGCTTGATTAGGGTAATAGCTCCACCATAATTTAGGACAGCATATGTTGGTACTGGAACCTCATCGACATCAGAATTTTCGGAAAGTCCTTGTATTTCAACTGGATTTTCAATTTCTTGTTCTGAATCTGGAGTTTTCACATACAAATTTTCATTTATGTTCAAAAAATCATTAAGGTTTTCATTATCAGTCAACTCCAACAAATTCTTATTTTTGAGGATATCTGCAAGTACGTCAAGTGGTAAGTCATCTTCTGGGTCAGATGTAACAGCCTCAGTTAACTGGTAATTCCCTGGTCAAGTGGTTGACAAGCTAATGTACAGTTAGGGGGCAGAACCAAGATTTTTATCTTTTTCAAGCGGGCGTCTTTTGGATGAGATCCTGGATTGTCTAAAAATAAATGTTTCTTTTTTCTTTTGTCATTTTCCGGTCAACATCTTGCAACCACTCTGTCATAATTTCCCTGTCATCCAAGCTTTCTTATAATATTTCCAAGTTACAGGCAGGTCGTTTATGTTATTATTTTTAAATGCTCTGGGTTTAGCTGCCTTACCAATGACTAAAAGTTTTTCTTTTTCTCCCGCCATATTTGCACAATGCAAAATTGTAAACCTCTCTTTAGGATATTTACCACCAACACATTTTTCTTTTTTTAATCTCAGCGTTTTGTTGGGTAGAGCCCTAAAATACAGGCCTGTCTCTTCGGCATTATAGATGTCTCTCAATGAATATCCCTTAATTAAAGAAGAGAATTTTTCCCAGAATGATGAAACATCTTCAGCAATAACCGAAGCTCCTTCTCCTGAAATCGCTTTAAAACTTTTGTTGTGGCGGATTCTAAATATATTAAGCCAACCAGAAGAAGCACTGAATGTAGAATGTGCCAGAGACTCGGCTATTGCTTTTGCTTTGCATCGTATTAGCGGACCTGAAAAAAATATTAATAAGTTTTTTACATTTTTGTCAGGACAAACCTACTGATACTATCTATCACCCCTTTTATCCATTCTTTGTATTGATATGAAAAGAAAATCAACGCACTAATTCCAGAAAACCTTATCTAAACAAAATAATTCATGCGTATACCTGTCAAAGGAATCCTCTTATGGCGAGCTGCTATAAACCAGTTATAACACAACTTGTCAATTTTGGTACCATCACCAGTCAAAAAGCTTCTTTTTTCATTCAAATTGCTGTTTGACATCTACTTGTTTAGAAGGATTTTTTGTTTAATTTTTTTTTTATCGCTCTTTTACCCTTTTTCCATATCCCAAGGATATCCGCGGATATCGGCGAGGATGTCGTAATACCCGTCAACGTTGTCCAAGTGCCGAAACATACATTTTTGTATTTCACGGCACCTTTTTTTTAACAACGCGGTAGTGCTGCCACGGACGTTATTTGCATTTCTGCAAACTCCTACCAGGCCAAATATACTTAAATAAATTAATAAATAAGTATACCTACCTGCAGGATTGAAGCCTCGACCTTCTGCACAGCAGCAAAGGACTACACCACCGAGCCACGGCCAGCCAGCTTGTGTTTTTTCCGATATTAAAATGCTTGGATAAGTCCCTTATTGTGAACTTCAGCAATCTCAATTTTTTGTTTAAGCGTGAGAATTTTTCTGTTTGGAGCCATTTCTACAATGAATGTGTCGCCCAGTGTGTATCTTTTTCGCATAGGCGTCAGACTAATCCCCGCGTGTACAGAAAAAATTGAGGTCGGTAAATCCCCGGTTTACTCGGGGAACTCCTTCAGTGAAGGCAGGCAGCGACGTTGGCGCGTGGCTCGATTGGGAAACGCAACAGCGATACCCGCCACAGAAAAATGAGACAAGGCTTTTTTTATTATTGTTTTTGTCCGGTTAAGAGAACATTTTTTTGTGTCCGCGTCCGTTCAAAGAGAATGTCCGTCCAAGAGAGAGTTAACACAATGCCAATTGTATGAGAGTCGGTCGGGACCCTAAAAACTGT
This sequence comes from Pachyrhynchus sulphureomaculatus, assembly GCA_019049505.1. Taxonomy (NCBI): domain Eukaryota; kingdom Metazoa; phylum Arthropoda; class Insecta; order Coleoptera; family Curculionidae; genus Pachyrhynchus; species Pachyrhynchus sulphureomaculatus. The sequence continues at coordinate 84,065,995 of CM032453.1, read as the reverse complement.
CCGTTCAAGAGAAATGTCCGTGTAAGAGGGGTGTCTGCGTATTTCACTGTATATATTTTGCTTGACAATATAATAGAGATTTTTTCCTGCAAAATTGTGAATTGAACTGGGATTAAAAGCTGTGAAATATCAATATGTACACGTTTCATATTCGGTGCAATTAGTAATATACTTTTCAGTACATTACTGCTTTAAGCATTTAGCCAGTCACAGTTAAAATAAATTTCCATTATGTTCGGTGACTAACGGATAGATATGGAGACAAAATAATTTTATTGTATTTGTTTATAATTAAACAAAGTAGTAATTATTTATTTATTTCAAATTTTTATTCAAAGATACCTCGGTTTTAATATATTCTTACTAATTCTTATATTGAAGATGAGTGTGACTGCATTTCATAGAATACTTCAACAATCATGATTCGGAACACTAATTGTGCAATTCCGACTTACACTTGACCGGTTTTTTTGAGGGGTAAGGCCACTCTAGGTCCCAGGAAAAGAGGCCAATTCCGCGAATTTTTTTCGAGAGTGTAATAAAAGCAGTCAAAAATTTATTTGAAATACTTTATTAAACAAATATTTAAGTTTTTTTTGTATGCTTCTAGCACACGTGCCGCAGGGAAGTCCCTGAATCGCTGTAAATTGTACTCGGTGGGAAACACAGCCCTGGGCAAATTATTCCAAAGGGATGATGTTCTCCATATAAAAAGACTGCTTGAAAAGCGTTGTACGTGGAGTAACAAGCTGAACTTCATACGGATGTGAAGCACCAGCGCGACGTGTATTTCTAACATTCACCGTTTTGGGAAGAACACTTCCCATGGAAATACTTGTGGAACAAACTCAAGTCGCCAACCGTTCTTCGATGTTCCAGCAAATCAAGGCCGCCGGTCAGTTTCGGGTCTCCAATCAGACGAATAGCTCTTCTCTGAACAGAATCCAACAAATGCAGTATATGTTTGGAAGTGGAGCCCCAAACATGGTAGTAGTATTCCATAGTTGGTCGAATTTGAGCTTTGTAAAGAATTAACAGTTGTGGAGTGTAAAGCTTTCTGGTTCAAAATAATATTCCCAACTTTTGAGAAGTTCTCCTTGCTATGCCTGCATCATGTTCATGCCAGGATATATTTGCTCCCAAATTAACGCCCAACAAATTGAGCGACGATGCTAGGGGAATGGAGTGCCCCGACATAACTATGTCGGGTTCAGCAACGTTAACTTTTTTAGAAAAAACTGCCGCCTGAATTTTTGTAGCGTTAAATTCCACTTGGTTACTGTCACCCCAAGATAGAATTTCTTCCAGGTCTTTGTTAAGTTGAACGACCTCCTGCTGTCTGCGGATATTCGCCTGAGCAGCCGATGTCCGAGCGTTCAAAGTGAATGAAGAGACAAGCGTACTGACATCTGCAAAGCTGTAGATTGGATTCCCGATCTTTTCCAGCAGATCGTTAATGTAAATGAGAAAGAGAGTAGGAGCCTTGGGGCACACTGGCGTTGACAGTGAAGGTGCTAGAAAGAAATCCATCGACCGCCACTCGTAAAGAACGCTCTCTGAGGAAACATGAGAGCCACAACAGAACATTTCAGACATACCATAAGAGCATAGCTTAGCCAACAGTCCATTGTGCCAAACACGGTCGAATGCCTTGGATATGTCGAGAGCAATCGCTTGAGATTCTCCAAAGTGTTCAATTGCGTTGTTCCAAACATGTGTTACATAAGTCAGAAGATCTCCTGTTGATCTATGTTTACGAAAGCCATATTGGTGATCGCTAATAATGTTGAATCATTCAAGATATTTGAAAAGATGCTGATTGATAACCTTCTCCATGACTTTCGATATTATTGAAAGCAATGCGACTGGTCGGTAGTTATTTGGCAAGGTTTTCTTGCCTTTTTTAGGTATCGACCGAACTGTAGCACATTTCCATCAGGAAGGAAATATTCCCTTTCTGTAGGAGGTCTACAGAAAACTGGTGTTAGTTCCCTCGCACAGTTTTTGAGAACTATGGCAGGTATTCCGTCAGCGCCAAAAGCCTTTTTGCTGTCTAACTTCATTAAAGTGTACAAAAATATATTTTTTTTATTCTTTTTAATTCACTATACCAAGCCTGAAACGGACGAAACGATTGCTCCCGTAAATTTCAACCTAGAGCAAAAAACTAAAAAATTTCATTGATATGTCAAAAACATACGGATTTTGCGATAAGTTATAAACTTCCTTTTTTATAAACAAATTTTCCTGAAATTTTTGGGTTAATAATGAACATTTTTTTTCAAATGTGCACCATTTTTCGAAAAAAAACGATATTTTCAAATTTCCATAAATTATCCAGGAGTTTTTGACCTATAGTAATGAAATTTTTTGGTTTTTTTGTTCTAGGTTGAAATTTACGGGAGCAAACGTTTCGCTAGTTTTAGGCCTCACATAAAAGGTTTCTTGTCGTCTTGGATTCTGAACCGGCCATTTTGAATTAAAAAGATAAAAAAATATATTTTCGTACATTTAAATATTTATTTAATAAGGTACTTCAAATAAATTTTCGACTGCTTTTATTATACTCTTGAAAAAAATTTCCGAAATTAGCCTTTTTTCCTGGGACCTGGAGTGGCCGTACCCCTTAATATCAATCACTATATGTAGGACAATATACATGATTTTACATTGTATCATACTTACTGTTTTTCTACATTAAGTTTTGAAAGCATAAGCATTTTACAAACAGTTTTTTTCTTAAAATTTCTAGGACTCACTTTTTTTGATGCACAATGCATATTTTTTCAATCTGAAGCCAGTAAACTAAAATTCATTCAATGTTTGATGATCACTCCCACACTTTTTATTTACTAAACCCTTTCGAAACTAAAAATAAAAACCAAGGATAATTTGATTTATGTATCTTTTACTAAACTGCCCCAATAAGTATTAATTCTTCTATATCATGCTGATATTGGCGTAGATGCTGGGATACTCTTTGAGATTGTCCGTGTAGTAAGCTCAATTGTACTTTACGCAAAACTTTCTGGGCAACGCTGTAGAGTTACCAAGGGCACTATTATATCTCTCCAATAAGTACAACCAGTATATTAGCTACCTACCTTACTAACCAAAAACATACTACCAGTAGACAGAAATTCGTTTTCCACCAGTAAATGCGGAAAACATAAGTAGAAAACACTGGACAGAAATACAACCCTGTCTTATGTAAAAAAATTACCTTACTTACACTTCCGTGCAACACCGCTCAAAAATTGAATGATCGCTCATGATCTTATGTGTGGTTACTTATTAAAGTATAAATTTAGAAAATATTCAGCTAGCCTAGGTCTATGCTAGTCACTTAACACATGTCGCTAAGCCGAAGCACGCAAACGTGGAGCAAACTTAAAATTATTTTCTTTTCTATTTTTATAGGTAGCAAGTGATTTTGGAAAAAGCTCTCGTATTCGTAACACTTGTATTTTTGGAGGGGCACCCAAAGGACCTCAAGCTCTGGATCTAATGGATGGAGTTGAAATTGTCATAGCAACTCCTGGCCGTCTTATAGATTTTTTGGAAAGTAACAGGACGAATTTGAAAAGATGCACCTATTTAGTATTAGATGAAGCTGATAGAATGTTAGACATGGGTTTTGAACCTCAAATAAGGAAAATTATTGAACAAATTAGGCCTGATAGGTATGATGTTTTTTATTAAGTTTCTTTTATATAACACTTTCTAGTAACTGTTTGACATGTACAGGCAAAGGTGCATGCAGCTTTACATACTGGTATATGGCAGAATATCCCATCATACAAATCTTACTTCGATTTATTAATTTTATAATTACACTGACATCTTTATTAGGGCACCATAAAAAATTAATTATTGATGATATACATAGAAGCTTGTTATTTTTTCAAAACTGATTTTCAAGACCATTCATCTACCCACCTAACAGCATGGTCTAAGATTCTTTAACGGCGGAATCTATAGAACCATGATAATCAATACTTAACTAACCATGTGCTTCATTACCAGTATGGACTTCTGACTGAATGGGTTCAAAACTGGTCTGTCTCAGTCACAGAGCTACTGCTTCAAAAATTAACCAGTTTTCTTTACCCATAAGTTGAATATTGTACTCTACCAAAAAGGATATTCCTTCATCATTATAAAATAATTAAAAATAAAACAAATATGTTTAATCAGACTGTTATTGTTTGTAACACTAATACTCGTATTGTAGTAACATTCATTTTTACTAAATTGTAAGTACATATTACTAAACCGTTTTTTATTTTTAATAATAATAATTGTTAACATTTGTTCCCGTGTACATGTCAGAATCTTAGTGCATTTTCGATATTAAGTTTACCAGTGTAGCTAAAACTGTAGTAAGCGTAGGTCTTTGTTATAATTATTTCATTTGTCTTGAGAAAGAGAATCCTTGTCTATCGAGTTTCAGATTCAATACACCTATCTCATTTTTATACTCCATAAGTGAACAAGTTTGTTTTAGAGATTTTGCTTCGACGAAGAGAGTGGTAAGAAATAAAACCGCACAGCTTGTTCGGTAAAGGACTTTTTCCATCTTTCATAAAAATTCTGCTCATCTTGAGACATCTTAGGTCAAATTTTGATCGGTTACCCAGATGTAGGCCAGGGGATAGTGTGTGGATAATATTGTGCTAAGAAACCCAAGGGAAAAGGCCAAGCTGAAGGTCGGCAAGTATACCGTACTTGAGTCCTTTTTCACAATGTGTGTAACTGAAACCATTCTTACCACTTGTGTACCTGAAACTATTTTCACCATGAGTGAATTCACACACATTTTTACACACACTTAAAGCCACTTTCTAAACCAGAAATAAATACTATAACAGAAACTATTTCCAAACCTTCAAACCTCTAAGTCAGAGACTGTCAGGGAACCTATACATCTTTCACCCCATTTTCTAACCTAGCCCAAATCGGCAGTGCCCAGTTGCCTTGCAGTACCATGAAAACTGCAGATTATCAGTCCGAGGTCCAGGGTTTCTACCTGATGATCCACAATGGTTGAACAACCATCATCTGAAGCCCAAACACAGGCGGCTGTTACCTAGGCTGCCTGTCGTAACTTAAAGAATAGGTGGGACAGGTAATACCTAAGTATTTACACCTATTTTACCGAAGACCTTTTGTTTAGTCCTGAAAAGGCCATAACTTGTTTCATTGCATCAAATTTTTACTTTAAAAGAATATTTAATTAGGTTAAGTAATTATAAGGGTGGATTTAGTGTAAATATGTCTCTTTATGTTTGTAAATATATTTTGCTTTGTTTTAACCTAATGTTTCGCTGAACTCCCATTCTATTTTACAGGATATTTAAGTTATACCTCATTTAATAACCTATCTACAACTAAAGCTGTAGAGGTCATTTCACAAAAATTCCCTCTTCCCCACATCTTTACCAGTATAACGAGGTAGCATTTGTTATTAGAAAATTTTAATAATTCATTGATAGACATCTGTCTCTAACCTGAACTGCTTAGTAGTTAGTTAGTAGCAAAAGTAGACAAACTGATATGCCTGGGTCTTGCCAAAGCGAGGACAACGGCCTCGACTGTCTTGGATGTTTCGGTACGGCTATGTACTCCATCCTCTTATATCAAAGGGGAAAAATGATATTGAAATAGTTTTCAAAATGGGGAATGGGTGTAGTGTCCTTACTAACACTTAAATTAGTTGCCATACAAGATCATTTGAGGTTTAATAGGTCATATACTTGCATGTATGCAGTAGGTAGGTGAAAAAGGTATTATCCCTCCTAATTATCTGATTTAATTTTCGAGAGCCAGCGTACAATTAAAGAAATTTAAGATGCTTAAAGTATTTCTTGTAAAAAAGCAGTTTTGCTTGGTTTGAGTCCGATGCCCTGCAAGGTGAAAGGCTGACATTAAGGTGGATCCAACATATCCATCGTCTCTGTATATTTTATATACCTATAAAGCACTGGAAATAATGTTTTCGTACTATCACGATCTAAAATGAGAAGGCTAGCACCCTTATTTGAAGATATTCTAATCTTAACTTTGCCTCATCATTTGTAGGCTTAAATTGTTTGTGTTTATATTAATATACATCATTAGTAATAAAAGTGAATTTATATTGATACTGTGAACCATTAGTTAACTGTAGAACTTTTTATTTTATTTAATTTTTACTTATAGCTACTCTTTAATATTTAACAATTGCTGCTACTGTCATTTTAAATTAGATTAACTGTTAAAGCAATATGTTCCATTTTTTTAACTAATGTGGTGGCATGTAATTTTAAGTGTTAATTGATTTACCATTTCATATAACTTAGAACAGAGGGTGGGATAAATAATCAACCGTGTTCAGTCACAGCGAATCCATAAAAATAAAAACACAAGAAAGTTTACCTGGAATACCGTTCAAATTGAAGAAGAAAAATCATAAGAAATAATAAACATTTTACCAATAAAATGATAACCAATATATATCTAAGTCGTTTCACAAATGACTGGTTATCAGATTTTATAAAAACCTTTATTTAAATGACTACTTATTATCAGTCCATTTAAACGTCGTGTCGTACCATTAATTGTTGGATATTAATATTTCTGTATCTATATATTCGGAGATAAAAAGAAAGTACCTAAACACCGTTTTTTAGACAAACTCTTATGTGGTCTGCAACATGGCCAAAGGAAGTGCAGCAACTCGCAACAGAATTTTTAAAAGATTACATACAGATTAATGTAGGATCCCTGCAACTGTCTGCTAATCATAACATTTTACAAATCATTGACGTGTGTCAAGAATATGAAAAAGAATCTAAGTTAAGCACCTTATTAAGGGAAATAATGGCAGAAAAAGAAAATAAAACAATCATATTTATGGAAACTAAGAGGAAGGTAGACGATGTGACGAGAAAAATGAAAAGGGACGGGTATGTAAATTTTTTTATATTCTATACCAAATTTTTCGATTATAGATAAAAGGTCATTTACATTTTTGTTTTCAATTTTGGTAAAGTAAACTTAAATGTGAAGGTTAACTAAAAAATTGTCTGTAGAAAATTATCTCAAAAGAGAAAACTGGGAATACAAATTAGCAGAAACCATATGCAGGGCCTTAAAATATGTTTCTTACGTAGAAGCAGATTTCTGACTAACTTTTTACTTATAGAAAATGTTTGGTTGGTATAAACTATAAATTTTGATTCTAAATGAATTTCTACTTGACAAAAGTCACATTTGTGAATTATATTTGTAATAAAACCCACTTTTTGTTATATCTTCCACATTTTTTTTAATACAAACCGTTTTAAAGTTGTTTTTACAAGTTTTGGCATTATCAATTTACATGCTAGAATCTGTCTGCCAAAAATTTTACCTTTGCTTGGAACAAAACCTATTATAGGTTTTATAGCTTGTATAATATATACTAATATTTTTTAGCTGGCCCGCTGTATGTATCCATGGAGACAAAAACACAACAAGAAAGAGACTGGGTTCTACAAGGTAAGTGTAATATTTTGCATCTTAGGTGAATATATTGTTTTTTGTATAAAACGTGAGTATGATTAGTATGTTTATTTTTACTAGTCTAACGTGAAACTTTCAAAACCTACCGCAATCTTAGATTTAAAAGTGGTTTCGTTCAGATATTTGACTCATCATTCTTGTTTCCTCAGTCGTTTAGGGCGGTTACCATATAGCCATAACGGAACGTCATTACTTGTGCAGTACTTAAAGCACTGTGCTCGGTTAAATACATCAGAATCGATTCAGTAACTTTATTATATCTCGGATACGGCGCTCCCCTTTCCACGTAATATTGGAGTCAATGAAAACATATTCACATAAAAAAATTTAAAAAGAAAAGCAAAAAAGTAATTCCTGTCAATTTTTTTTTTCAAATATTACCAAATTTAATTTTATCGGAAAACTACTAATTTTCTATCGACAAAAATATTAAAATTAAGAGCCACTTAAATTTTTAAATAAATTTGCGTCGTAAAAATTTCAGATGCTTTGGTTTAAATGCAAAAATTTTAAATTTGATAAAATAACAAATTTGGTAAAAAAATACTTTTTTTATGGAGAGGTGCCGCTCTAGAAATATTACTTTTTTTCACAGATGTTAAAAATAACTGTATAGAGTATCTATCTCTTGTTAAAAATATACTCTGAACAAGGATTGCCTGGTAACCAGTTGATTGTTCACCCAGAGTTTTTAAAAATTACTTGATTTTATGTCTTAATTTTTCAGTTTTCAATTCCTCCCGCCAAAGCGCGACAGTCGCGATTTCACGCATGCGCGTCATTTACAATGACTCATTAGAAAGGGACATTTTGAAACAGGCTATTCTGGTGTATGGTTTGCGGTGAGTGTTTACAATGATTCAAAAAATTGAAATTCTCTCCGCTTACGAGTTCAAGTCTGGATACGCCTTTAAAACGCGAAAAATACTGTATCAATTGAAACTGAACTAAAAATTTGTGAAGTTTATGGACCAAATGCATAGAGTGATGGGTGTAATTTTCAATGATGGATGTAAAAATATGCATGATGACGTAAGAAACGGGTGCCCATCTGTGGTTAATGATAATGAGGTTTGTCGCGCATTACACTGCGAACGTGACGCAACAACTCCTACACGACTGTCGCTAAGAAAATATTGACCATTCCCTCTTCATTCCAGATTGATGATGATTTTTACCTATTCTTACATACTAAATCGTTTCTTTAATACCACGAATCCAACGAGGTAAAGAATGCGATTAGCATATGATTGCCGTCGCAGGCGGGATCATTACAATAGTTAGAATCACTATTATTATCTGATTTAACTAATAGATCATTTTTTGACAGAAAAAATATTAAAGTGGTGTGATTATCACCCGTTCTTAAAGCTCTTTAAACATATTAATAAATACATATGTTTAAGTTAGTTCAAGTTAACATTAGACAGGTTTTTGAAAAAGAAAACGGCAGATACTCCAATAATTGATTTGTCAAAATCTTTTGAGTAAGATCAATAATAATTTTCTTCAATTTCAGATATATTTTAGTATAAATAACTTGCAATTTCTTATAAATTGAAGGAGGGTATTGCATGAAAAAAGTTACAATACACGTCTTTTATTTATCGTATGTAATGCGTTTTTACAGTACACTTTGTTTAAAGAAAGTCTATGTAAAAATACTTTTTCAGACTTCAGAAGCGGAAAAGCCCCAATTCTTGTAGCCACCGATGTAGCAGCAAGAGGTTTGGGTAAGTTTTTAATA
>CM032453.1:83959203-84051703 GCA_019049505.1 Pachyrhynchus sulphureomaculatus | reverse complement strand
TATCATTCGTTTAAAATTCTAATTTATCCAACATCATATTATTGTAGTGTTAATTTTTGATCACAGTCATCAGATAAAACCAGTGAATTAGTTTTAAGTTGAAGCATTTGTTGGAGGAAATTGATGTATTTCATTAAACGACGTTTGTTACCAATAAAATTTAAGCATTAGTGAAATGTTTTATATATAAAGAGCAGAGGCGAAATAGTCAAGAACCACAGAGCCAAATATTAAAAAAAGTTTTCTTATATAGCATGTAGGCTGAAAAGTTTTTGGTCTATTACTTAAAACACATTTTTTTTTTTTTTGCAAAATTCGATTTTATTCATCAATATAATCTCCTTCAAGAGTGATAGAATCAGTGCAATGCTTTTTTAATATTTCTATACCTTTCTTGTAGAAGGATTTCTCTTTGCCTTCGAAATAGGCCTTAATTTCACCGAAAACTTCTCCATTGGAGCCAAATCTCTTTCCCACCCCATTGACTTGTGACACGGTGCATTGTCTTTATGAAAGAGCACCTTTTTCATGTTCATTTGGGGCCGTTTCTTTGCGATTTCTGCTTTCAAAAGCACCAATAACTTTATGCAATATTCGCTATTAATGGTTTTTCCTTTCTCAGCATGGTCGATGAAAATTATTCCATGCGCATCCCAAAATACAGAGGCCAAAACCTTCCCAGCCGACTATTGTCTCTTTGATCGCTTCGGGCAGCTTTTACCGGCTGCTGTCCACTCAGCTGACTGCCGATTTGATTGTCACATGTCGCATGAAAAAATCCTTTTTATTGCGCTTTTTGGTCGACTGTGAACAATCGCGGTACCCATTTCGAACAAAGTTTTCTCATGTCGAAATGATCATGTAAAATGTGACCAACACGTTCTTTTGATGTCTTTAGAGTGTCGGCTATCTCACGCAATTTCATTTTACGGTCATCCAAAACAATTTTGTGGATTTTTTTTAAAGTTTTTCGGTGTAACCACCTCATTTGGGCGTTGAGAGCGTTCAGCATCATTTGTATCTGTACGACCACGTTTAAATCCAGCATACCAGTAAATGAGTGATTTTCCAGTGGCAGAGTCCCAGTAATACTTATCACGCCAATGCTTTGCTTGAACGGTATTTTTTTCCATCAAAAAACAGTGTTTAATCAACACACGAAATTCGATTTTTTCCATCATTTTGAAAATATCAAAAGTAGCGTCACTAAAACCACTGTAACTTGTAAACTAATCGTCGAAATGTCATGAAATTTTGACACGTATCATATGAATGTTGGTACTTCCTAAAAATTATATTGATTTTTTTGTACAGGGCGACATCTATGTGTCAGACCAAAAACTTTTCGGCCTACGTGTTAATTACTTATTTAGAGAAATTTGTAATAAATACAGTCGGTCAAGTAAGAACATATCTCGCATTGTTCATTAAAAATGTATTTATTTAAAATTTAAAAGATTTTTACATCATTCAACGGTAATGGATTGCCATTAAAATACTAATGATACAATAGTTCGTCCAATCCCTATCAGCGTCGATGATCGCCTGGCATCTTGAGGGCATACTTTCGACGAGATTTTCCGCGTATTCTTGGGGCAAAGATTTCCAGATTGCCCGAGACAGTTCATTGTATGTACCTTTTTACGTGTACTACGAAGCTTCTGCTTGATATATGACCACACGTTTTCGATTAGGTTTGCATTGGGCGACTGAGATGGCCAATCTAGTGTGACGATACCAGATTCCTCTTTCTCCACTCCTCATTTTTATTAACACACCATCGTTATGCAGTCGATACTAATGCTTTCTTGTAAATCTGGAACATTTTTTCAGCATTCAAATTGTAAATAAAGATGAAGAGCCTCCCAAAACCTTTTTCCGAAAGACATACCCAAACATGGATCTTGCCCATATACTTAGCAACCACTGTTGTAATTTCGGGCACAGCCTCGAAGCGCGCATGGTATGCAGCACTCATGTTCGATAACGTACTTTAATCATAACTAAGATTAGAAATGCCAACAATAACCTCAAAAAAAAGAAATTTCGATTACCGATTAGAGATTATATGCGACACTTTCTACTTCAGTTCTTACTAGACCGACTGTACATAACGGAATAGCATCGTAATAATACACACCTTGCCAACTAGTAGATTCGCGTATAAATCTAAACATTACCTTTTTTAAAGTCAACAATGACTATAATTTTAAACTAACTTTCTCAAAGTTGCCATGCAAAAATTATTTTCTTAACATTAGAGAGATTTTGCAACGCTTATTTTTCACATGGCTTTGTCCTTATCGTTATCTCATGCGCAGTATTAACGCGAAGAAATTGTAAGGTTAGTTCATTCATTTCATGGTTAATCACACCAGTTATTAGTATATGATGGGTCAACGCAAGTTTCTAAATTAAAGTCGGATCTAGCATGTTTCTATCACCTCTTTCAATATTTTCAAGGTAATACAAATGTGCGATAAATAAGATTCCATTTGAAGTTAGCACTACACACACTGAAATAAGAGAAATCCTTATCCTTAATAAAGGTTTCTCTTATTTTGTTTCAATACTGCGTAAGCTCCAAATTGTGGGCGCATGCTTCAAATAACGATAACAGCTGAGTTTTTTGTATTTAATTTCTTCTCTTTACTTCTTCGCAAGTTCCAAACGGTGGGCGCATGCTTCAAATAAAGATAAAGACACTAGTCTACCAAAATAAGCGTTGTAAAATCTCCCTATTGTTTAGTTTACACTAATTTAATACTTATTTTTCACTTTTTCCAATATTTATTTTTACATAAATAATTTTATTGGAATAAGAGAGCGTGTTCTAAGGTGTTCATTTAAATCTCCTTGGAGTTGCTCTGCTTGCTCTAAATACACTATTTTTAGCACTGGAAAAAATCATATTTATTATTAAAAAGACCAAAATAAGTTGCTCGTTTCTATAGCAAAAATGCAGGCCATGACAAAATTAAGTAATAATCATAAAGAAAAATTTAAACATATTTTATTTTATTGATTTCTGTATAGTAATATTTTTTCTAAAAGAATATAAATCAACAGAGATCATGAAGTGAAAATATGAAGTATAAGTTTCTCATTTTAAATAATTTTTACTTAAGCGTAAATTATAATTAGTAGGATCTTATAAATTATTTCTAATAAAATATAATTTTCTCAGTGCAGCTTGTCACTTCATGAGTCGCATATATTAAGTACAAATGCTGTTCTTACAAAAAATCATCTTAAACTAATAAATTGTCTTGTTTATACAGTGGTTTATGTTTTAAATATCTTAATGCGTTTTTAATATTTAATGAAAATTCGCACTCGTCGGTGTACAACTACAAAAATGACCAAAAAAGCTGTTTTTATTGTACCCTGTATTCACTTCATCGTTATGACAATAATTCTTGATGCTAAATGTTAAATTATGATTATAGGTAACTTAATACAAAATTAAGGGTATATGTATATAATCTTATTTTAAATTAAATTACTGACGAATTCCATGTATCTGTAAAATGTTTTCTGGAGAATAAAAATGTTTATTAATATTCTTATGTCACTATTACTAACAAATCGTCTAGCGAGCAGCAAACAAATTAATAACTTTTCATATGGACTGACATTTAAAAATAATTAAAAACTGCTAGCTTAGTTGCTAATACCCTACACAATAATGGCAACGCCAGGTTCCAATGTATGTCCCAAAAATATTCATTTTCGGTTATACTGGGATTGAGATGTAAAATAATGTACAGTGAAGTCCGTTTATAACGAACTCCAAAAAATCACTAAAAATGGTTTGCTATAACCGAAGTTCGTTACAAACAGTAAACAAAATCTAATATCATTTTTCACTACTTATTTATTTAGATTAGGCGCTAATGCTTAGAAAAATGAATCATAGTAATTATTAAATTAAAAGAAAACGTTCAAAGTAAAATAACATAAGTCGCACTAATGTTATTATTATGTATGTTGGTACATATACGAGTATAAACGAAAACATTAAAATACGTAATTTCTACAATAAAATCAGTAATTTTCGTTTATACAATTTTACTTGAAAAAGAAATTGTGTTTATATAATTGTCAAGCTCACAAAAACTACTCGATATATGTTCAGGAACTTCACGAGATTCCAAAAAATTGCGAATTTCAGTCATTTTCTTAGTCATTTCTGAAATGGATAGAACATAAATATTATCTCCTTCTCCAAGCTCGTCTTCGTCGTCATTATCGCTTAAAATCTTTCCAGAAGTCACTGATGTCACAATTTGATCATCAGTTAATATTTCTCTCGTCATTAATTCATTATCAGCACATACATATTCTTCAAAATTAAAGTGATTAAAACATCTTTTTAATCTCGATTTCCACTGTACTTTGTTGAATATCAGCATTGAAAACAAATTCTAGACAATCGGTAGGATCTTCTCGATGTTTTTCAATCCACTGAGTCAACGGTAGCTCATCATTTGAGTCATATCTACATTCCTTCCTTAAAAATCCACCATGCTTAAAACAGTTTGTAATGGGTTTTCTACTGACCCTTTGCCAAGCCATATGGATAAAGTTTATAGCGTCCAAGAGAGTTACAGAAAAAAAGGTTACCTTTATCGATCGTCTCTAATATTTTCATAAGTAAAATCTTTCTATGGTATAATGACATTTTAAAGAATGTATCACACCTTGATCCATAGGCTGGAGCTATGCACTTGTGTTTGGAGGCTTAAAAAACCAATTTTATTTGCTGTAGATCAACTTCAGGGTGCGCTGGACAGTTGTCAATTAAAAGTAATATTTTTCTGTTTGTGAATTTTAATTCTTTGTCCCATTCGATCAGTTCGTTTTTAAATATTGCTGATCTCATCCAAGCTTTACTATTTGATTTGTACTTTACTGGTATATATTTGTTTTTAAAACATCTGGGATTGGCGGACTTTCCCATCACCAACAATTGTCTTTTCTCTGTTCTAGACATACTTGCAGTTACCAATACGAGGCTGGTTTGAAAAGTCCGTGCAAAAATAAAAACTACTTATGTGTTTGGGGTAAACCTTTTTTATTTTTCGACTTAGTCTCCTTTTAGGCTTATAGACTTCGTCCAACGATGTTCTAGTTTGTTGATCCCTTCCGAATAATAGGATTTGTCCAAGTCTGCAAAATATCCATTAGTGTCTGCAATTACCTCCTCGTTTGAATAAAATCTTTGTCCCGCCAGCCCTTTCTTCAAATTGGGGAACAAATAGTAGTCCGAGGGAGCCAAGTCTGGAGAATAGGGGGGATGTGAAACGAGTTGGAATCCTATTTCCATTAATTTTGCGACCACAACTGCTGAGGTGTGTGCTGGTGCGTTGTCGTGATGGAAAAGGACTTTCTTGTGGGCCAATCGCAGGCGTTTTTCTTGCACCTCGGTTTTCAAACGGTCCAATAACGTTGAATAATATTCACCTGTAATAGTTTTACCCTTTTCCAGATAGTCGATGAGGATTATCCCTTGCGAATCCCAAAAGACAGTCGCCATAACCTTTCCGGCCGAAGGAACGGTCTTCGCCTTTTTTGGTGCAGATTCCCCCTTGGTAACCCATTGTTTAGATTGTTGTTTGGTGTCAGGAGTATAGTAATGTATCCATGTTTCATCCACAGTGACGAAACGACGCTTAAAGTCCTCCGGATTCTTCTGGAACAGCTGCAAACCATCCTTGCAACACTTCACACGATTCCGTTTTTGGTCAAGCGTGAGCAATCGCGGCACCCATTTTGCGGATAGCTTTCTCATGTCCAAATATTTATACAAAATATTATGTACCCCTTCAGTCGAGATGCCCACAGCACTAGCAATCTCACGCACCTTAACTCTTCTGTCATCCATCACCATATCATGGATTTGATCAATGATTTCTGGTGTCGTAACCTCCACAGGCCGTCCAGAACGTTCAGCGTCACTTGTGCCCATATGGCCAGTCCGAAAATTTTGAAACCACTTATAAATTGTTCTAATCGAAGGTGCAGAGTCACCATAATGTTTATCGAGCTTCTCTTTAGTCTCCTGAGGCGTTTTGCCTTTCATAAAGTAATGTTTAATCACCACACGAAATTCTTTTTCGTCCATTTTTTTTAAAAATCACTCGACTTCCTTGATTCACACGAATGCCAAACACAAAGAAATAGACCAATATGGCTGAAACTTGGTGTGCGTTCATTCAAGAGATGCTCCTAACTAAACATGACCTCGATACGCGCCGGTGGTGCCATCTCTCGGACTTTGCACGGACTTTCCAAACCAGCCTCGTACAGTAATCCTTACTTTTGATAATTTTCCACCGCACAATTGTCTCCGATAAACTTTAATGTCTTATCAGGCGTCATCTTGTAAAACAAACCCGTTTCATCTGCGTTAAAAATATCCACATATTCATAACTTTCTCGAATTTCCGGCCATACATTGGCCAACCACTGATCAACAACAGTCATATCCATTCCTGCAGTTTCTCCTACTGTCTTACCCCCACTAATATTATGTCACTTTTTAAATCGTTCAATCCAACTTCTAGAACAGTTAAACTCGGTGTTCTCTATTTTCCTTCCCAATTCTCTAGGTTTCTCTTGTAAAGTATAGCCGGTAATAATAACATGTTCATGTCATTTTTGACTAAACTATTTAAGGAGTCCTTTACCGACTTGGTCATGTGTAGATTTTCTTATTTTTTTACAACTAAAGTTTCTTTTATCATAGATTGATAAGATTTCTTGCCTCTTCTTCCATATGGTAAAAACCGTAGATTTAGTTAAATTCGACTGTTTGCAAACATCACTTTGTTTAACTCCATTTTCTATTTTCCTTATAATATCGTGTTTGTCTTTTAAAGTAAGCGCTTTACGTTTTTGTGTACTCATTTTAAAATAAAAACTTAAACATTCACTTTGCTACTTTGATCAAATATGCATTAGAACCGCATAACACAAGTGATTTGAAAATAATACTGCTCTCTATATCAAGTCGCGCGACATCGAGCACAGCGAGCGACAAATTCGTTATAAACGGACACAAAACATCCAAATTTGGTTCGCTTTATCCGGAAGTTCGTTATAACCGGGTTCGTTATAAGCAGACTTCACTATAATTTGCATTATTTAAAGGATTAAGGGAGGTGCTATTAAGTAAATTTGCGTTCAGCTAGTTACATTTTTGTCAGTATATCCCATTTATTTTTAAATTGTGCCTCTCTCCAGCCACAACGAACTTTTTTTAAAGAATCTTTTTTTTTGTATATTGAACAGAATATATTGACCGCTTATGCAACTTAAGAGAAATATTAAATATTCCAAAAAGTCACAAAATTTGACACTTTCTATTTCCTGTTTGTTTCCTTAAAATTATTGTTAAGAATGCTATATTTTCTTTATAAAAAGTCACTTTTCGCGGTTTAAATTATTATGAATTCTAATTCATGCATCCTCAAACCAGATTCATTTATGATTTTGTTTTCTAGTGAATATAATTACCAATATCGATTATCGTGATTTATAATTCCACTTCCATCAAATCATTACCTTTTCACAAATATGTCATTCTTTTTTCTCATACTGACGTCATTTTTAGAGAGTGAAGGTGTATATTTTTTGAGCATTATTAGAGATCATTATTGTGTGGTTGTCAATAATTAATTTTATTTTATGCTTTAAGGTCCGGCGCTCAAAGAAAATAAAGCAGTAAGTAACCACGCCGATTTAGCAAACGAAGAATTAAACGAATATATCATTGCGGTTCTTTAGTTCTCGCAGCTTAACGCTGTAGAATAAACAGCGAGTTTGTCGCAGTTTATACATATTCGACCCGATAATTTAATAAATTCCCTGGTTTTTTTTATAGTAAAACTAAGATGATAAAAACGGAGAAAACATATTCGTTAACTAATGCATCTAGATAAAAATAATATTCAATAAAATGAATATTATTATTATATGCTTACCATTTCAAGGACTCAGTCTATTTCAGTTAGCATAATTCGATACCATTTGCTTAACGTATAAATTTTGTCAAATCAGCATGGTTACAATATCATTTTATTTGTAACTTCTTATTTTTAAGTAATAATTTTTACGATGCCGTCGACCTTGACAAGAGTCAAATAATTCGAATATTATAGAAAAGCATTACGATTAGAAGTTACAATATTTATCCTTACTCTGCATATAGTGGTGATGTTATAGATTTTTAAGTATCAAATAAAAATTGATAGATTTTTATACTCATAGTAATTATATTACTTGTCAATATACTACTTGATCCGTCTTGGTATAATGTTATGATATTGATGTTATCCTGCATCGTAAAGTTACTTATCGATAAGTTAAAGAAAATAACTGAAAAGTTGGTAATATCACCAACCTATGTAGGCTTGATCCTTATTTAATAATTTAAAAATTTATTCGAATAATTTCATCCTTAATCATATTCATATAAATTATTTAAAACTTTACTAACGTTGTATATAACACAATTTAAACTTACAGACGTGGAGGACGTGAAATTCGTCATTAACTTCGACTATCCTTGCAACTCAGAAGATTATGTACACCGAATCGGTCGTACGGGACGTTCTCAAAAAACGGGAACCGCATATACATTTTTCACTCCTCAGAATTCGAACAAAGCTGCAGATTTAGTGGCTGTACTTAAAGAAGCCAAGCAAGTTATTAATCCCAAATTGCAGGATATGGCAGATCACGGCGGCTCTGGCGGAGGAAGAAGTAAGTATTAGCAATTTTTTTTTTTTGCGCTATACTGTGTATCATACGTATCCACATAAGTAATTTAGTTGCAGGCAGTATAACTACTGCACATTGCAGGCAATATAACTATTATGCATAAAAAATTAATACACAAAATTTATATTTTAGTACCTGCTGCTCATAAGCACAAGTTTATTTTATTATTTTGTATTTTAAAATGTAACCTCTAACCACGTTTTTTCTCATGCCTAGCCTCATATTTATTACAAGCAGAAACGACAAAAAAAAAATGTTAAAATTACTTATACCCGTTGTCGTAGCTACGAAGAAGGGTTTGGCCCAGAAGTTTTAGAAGAAAGAAAATAATGAAATAAAATTCATTCTGTGTACTATAAGTTTCGGCCATTAATATTTTTAAGTTTAACGGGGCTGTTGACTGAAATCGAATTACATATCAAGTCACTCAATTAATTGACATCCAGTTTCATAATAACTAAAAGAATAAAGCAAGTAACAGCTCTCCGACTTGGTATTATATTAATTTACCAGTTAGCTACAGAGGTAGGGGTTTTAAAAAAAATACAATGAATGGCATAAATGGGTAAAAGGTCACTACATGGTGTGACTATTTGGTACAATACTATTATTTTATTTTATTAAGTTAACATAGTATATAATAGGACATAAAATTATGTTATTTATTTATTTCATGAACGTGTGTAACCAGAACATACCTAGATTGTAAATATCCACTGAACATTATTAACAAGAACTTCTAGTTGAAGCAATAATTACTCTGTGTTAAGATTACATTTCTTAAGAATACTACGAAAAACTTTGAATATTAGGAAACATACTATAATTCATATTTTCAGTATAGTTCCATTGTTAACAGGTCGATGGCGCAGAACTGGCGGTGGTGGAGTTGGCCGCGGTGGCCGCATTGGAGGACCACGGTCTCCTTCCAGATCACCAGCCCCACGTAGAGGTCGTAGAGAAAGAGAAAGAAGTCTTAGTAGGAGCAAAAGCCGCAGCAGGAGCCGTAGTAGGAGCCATTCTAGGGACAGACGGCGCAGAAGGTCTTACTCATATAGTAGTAGCTCTAGTAGCAGGTGAGTAGATAAATGAGTTGAAAATTGGTAAAATATTATATTCAGTGTGTCATTGTTTGTTTTTTTTTTTATTTCCGGTAATTAAGGAAGCATACGGCCAAAAACCTTCAAAATTCAATATTTTGTTCTTTAAGACCATGTTGTTCACTGATATTTTTTTAAAATGAAACTTAGCCAAGAACTCCTTTGATCATGTTATCAAAGTTTTTGATACCGTTAGAATTTTTTATGTCTGAATATGATGTGATAGTCTGCCAGTGGAACTTGAATATGTAGGCCATGTATGAATACTCTTTATGTAATATATGACACTAATATTGAATCTTGGATCTAAGGAATTTTCTTCAAGCCTTATTTTTATCAAAAATGAACAATTTATTCTGTTACATCAACCCTTAATATAGTTTCCCTATTACAAGCTACTAAAAATTAGATAATTTACTAGTAGGTGAAAATTGCAATTTTCGTGTTGATTTTTAGGTGCTTATAGTAATTAAATAATAGCGAATTGCGGTATCACCTTATCAGATTATCCAATTTTTAGTAGTTTATAGTAACTAAATAATAGCTCATTTAGGTTTATTGTAATGAAAGAAAATATTAATTTTCACAACAAAAATAATAAGGCTATCCTGTAATTCTCAGAATTTCTGAATATAAAGATTGTGAGATTGGAAATTGTTTCAGTAATGTGGCGTAATATTCGGTTTTCTAAAAAAAGCTCATAAATGTGAAAATACGTAACAAATTTTGTCATTTAATCATCCTTGAATGATCAGAATTTGTATTATTTAAGATATGGATGGTAGCCCCCTTTTAAGCTTAAATTTAGAGTTTCCATTTGCGACTTACCGTCTTAAATATATAATTATATGTATAGTACCTGATAAATTTTGGGAGATTATTTATCACATCAAATAATGGTCTATATTAATAGTAACGTCACCATATACAACCAAAAAGTTTCATAAGATTTTTTTTTAAACTAACTCCACACTTATCTGCTAAAGTAAAAAAACTGACATCAAAAATTTCATTTCGCTGTCTTATGTATACTAATTTGATCCAAATAGCCTTCAGCTTTGTTAACTTTAATATTTTCTAACAATAATCTAACATATACAGTGAAATCTCTCTTAGACGGACACCAACGGGACCGACCGTTCAAGACTGTAATTAAAGAATTTGGGACATTTAAAACGTATTCTTATGTATGTACATATTTTTAAAATAAACAAAAAACTTGACACTTAAGGAAAAACCAAAGATTTGTTACCTTTAGATACATATAAAATATAATAGGATAGAGTTATACATATGAAATGAAAGGTCAATTTAATGACGCAAAAATTCATATATTGTTGTTTGTCTCCTCTTTTTCTTTAAAATGGCGTCCACATATCGTATTTTTAATTTGGAAAGAAACTCTAAAGACTCTGCTTGGTTAGGGTAATAGCTTCACGATAATTTGGGATAGCATCTGTTGGTACTGGAACCTCATCGACATCAGAATCTTCGGAAAGTCCTTGTATTTCAACTGGATTTTCAATCTCTTGTTTTGAATCTGGATTTTCAACATACAAATATTCATCTATGTTCAAAAAATCATTAAGGTTTTCATTATCAGTCAACTCCAACAAATTCTTATTTTTGAGGATATCTGCAAGTACGTTAAGTAGTAAATCACCTTCTGGATCAAATGTAACAGCCTTAGTTAACTGGTCTTCACTTTGCGTATTTTCTTGCTTAAATCCCGCTTTACGGAAGCAGTTTTTAACTGTTTCCTTGGTTACTTGTTCCCAAGCGGTTTTTGCAAAGTAAACTGCATCTAATGGCGTAATTTTCTTAATTAACTCAAAAGCTGTACCAGCAGTTTCAATGTTTACTATCAGGTGTTTTAGTATTAGACTTCGGTAATAAATTTTAAAATTTTTTATAATTCCCTGGTCAAGTGGTTGACAAGCTGATGTACAGTTAGGGGGCAGAAACGAGATTTTCCATCAACATTTTCCAATCGACATCTTGCAACCACGTGTGTTAGACCCATAAAAAAACACTCTGTCATAATTTCTCCTGTCACCCAACGTTTCTTATATTTCCAAGTTACAGGCAGGTTGTTGATGTTAATATTTTTAAATGCTCTGCGTTTGGCTGCTTTACCAATGACTAAGACTTCTTTTTCTCCCGCCATATTTGCACAATGTAAAATTGTAAACCTCTCTTTGGGATATTTACCACCAACACATTTTTCTTTTTTTAATGTTAGCGTTTTGTTGGGTAGAGCCCTAAAATACAGACCTGTCTCATCGGCATTATAGATGTCTCTCCGTGAATATCCCTTAATTAAAGAAGGGCATTTTTCCCAGAATGATGAAACATCTTCAGCAATAACCGAAGCTCCTTCTCCTGAAATGGCTTTAAAACTTATGTTGTGACGGATTCTAAATTTATTAAGCCAACCAGAAGAAGCACGGAATGTCCCAGAGACTTGGCTATTTCTTTTGCTTTGCATCGTATTAGCGGACCTGAAAAAAACATCAACAATAAGTTTTTTGCATTTTTGTCACGACAAGCCTACTGATACTCTCACCCCTTTTAGGTATTCATTCTTTGAATGGATATGAAAAGAAAATCAGCGTACTAATTCCAGAAAACCTTATTTAAAAAAAATAATTCATGTGCATACCTGTCAAAGGAATCCCCTTATGGCGAACTGTTATAAACCAGTTATAACACGACTTGTCAATTTTGGTACCATCACCAGTCAAAAAGCCTCTTTTTTTTATTCAAATTGCTGTTCGACATCCACTTGTTTAGAAGGATTTCTTTATGTTTAATTATATCAACAAAAAATTGAAATCGGTAAATCCCCGGTTTGCTCGGGGAAATCCCTCAGTAAAGGCAGGCAGCGACGTAGGCGCGCGGCGCGATTGAGAAACGCAACAGCGATACTCGCCACAGAAAAATGGGACAAGGCGTTTATTTTTTATTGTTTTTTGTCCGGTTAAGAGAACATTTTTTTTGTGTCCGCGTCGGTTCCAGAGAATGTCCGTCCAAGAGGGAATTAACACAATGCCAATTATATGAGAGTCGGTCGGGACTATGAGAAACTGTCCGTGTAAGAGGGATGTCCGCGAAAGGGAATTTCACTGTATACATATAAATAAATAAATATATATATATATATATATATATATATATATATATATATATATATATATATATATATATATATATATATATATATATATTGTAACATTCATTTTTTCCTAGATTTTAAGACCATGTAATGTTACTGATTTTTCACTTCAAATTGTACTTATTTTCATTTTTGTATCGAACGGTATATTAATCAAAGATTCCAAGCCGTTCGGTATATTAGTGTGCTGTGCGGGTTTCTGACCGAATCTTTCGGCACGCCGGGATTGGTTGAAAATGTGTATCCGGATTTTTGGTTCCGGCGTCGCGAGATTACCGAGAGAAGGCCCACGACTTATTTAAGGGTCGAGAGAACTACGGTCGTGGCTGAGTACCATCAAGCCGCAGCCAGGCTAATTTTCATCGGAGCCGCCAAGTAGGCTTCCTTCCACAGAGCTGCAGTAAAGGCTCATAACAACAATCATGAGAGCTAAATAAAGCACAAGTTTTTTAACGAAAGGCCGTAGTGGGCTCTCTAAGTGTTTGCTAGAGAAGTGTGAAATCGGTCGTATTCCATCAAAGCCGGAATAAGAACAGTAAGTTACCAAAACATCCTTCAATAGACCTATCCCTGAGTAGTGCCTTAACAGCAATTTAAAACTGACTAAAAAGTGAAGTGAAAAGCACTATTTTTCGTCTTCGGGGGTAGTCATAGTTCAGAATTTAAATGTAATAACTACTAGTTAGGCTAGAATTTTTTTTTGTAGAACTGCAAAGGTTAGAACTTTTTATTTTTAAAAACATGAATAAATTTTCTTTTTGTTGATTAAAGCTAGTGTCTCACTGAATACCTATTTTTCTTTTCGGGATAAGTTGTACTAGACTAATTCTTTTTAGTAATACCCATAAAACCCTTCAGTATTTTTTCATTTTTTTTAACTGAAGTTAGATCCTTTCTATTTTAAAATGAATGGTGCCCAAAAAAACTTGTACAACTGAAGCTTTTTAAAAATAGAAAAAAATTCCAAAAAGACGTACAAAAATTATCTCTTACCCATATCTCTCTACCAAGGAAAACTGAGCTAGTGTGTGTTTAATTTCTTTAGTTCTTTTAAAATCAGGATTCACTCGATTCATTATCAGAAATTAAAGCGGGGCTGTAAGAAAATTGTGCTCAAGCTTGGGGCGTCCAATATTCAAACGGTACAAAATGACGCAGTGTACGTGGGGCGCAATTAAACACTTTTTCATAGGCAACAAAATTGCGCTCAAGCGTGGGACAAACAACTTCTCACAGGGTACAAAAAAAGATGCCTCAAACTGAGGACAGTTTTGCAGGTTACAAAATGACACCACAACGTGCGGGCAAGTTCCAATGTTACAATATATATATATATATATATATATATATATATATATATATATATATATATATATATATATATATGTACACATACATACATACATACATACATACATACACACACATACATATATACTAGGGATAGTCAGACAACCAAAAATGGCCAGGTTTTTCCACGACATCCCCTTACAGTTAATTATCTATATATTGATAATATTAACAAACTTTTAGAAATATCAACTGCTGGCCAAGGTTCTAGTCTCTTAACTGGTCACTATTAAATAGTTTTAAATAATAGACATATGATAGAAATGATACACTACTCCTTCACCAGAATGCACTGAATGGTAATTTTAATAGAAATGTAAAAAACCAGATTTTTAATTTTAAGATCGAATCTAATTTTATTCACCTATGTTAATAATTTCGCATTTCTTAGTTTTAAAATTTCTTTACTGCCGGAACACATAACATGCTAACTAAGTTGTAGGCTGTATATTCTGGCAATTTTCTATTTGGCATATAACATATTTTTATGCTTTTTCTAAGGGTCATCTACAAGTACATATATAAAAATACTACATATAAAAACGCTTTTGCTTCATCTTTCATTGTCATCGATCTAAATAAATAGACACTATGACTCGAATCTCTCTAATAGCTGATGTTTCCTGATATGCACTCCATTTTGAATATTAATGAAAACTGTGCTTGGTCCTGAAACTTTCCTAAGATAACTATTTAAATATACTATTTTTTTCAAAAATTAGAATTATTTTTTTACTTCAAAATTCAAACGTGACTTATAGGTACGTAAGTTGAAAAAAAAGGTCAATAAATTCTATATAATTGCCTAATTTTTTAAGTTATATGCTTTCTAAAAGTTAATTTAGGATTGATATATGAACCATACTTATAATAAAGTAATTCATTATATTTTTGAGTATTTGTTAACGTAATAAACAAAATTCTTATATCAAACAATTAATGAAATGTGTTTCTTAATGACATTTTTAAAAAACATCTTCAATGAATACTCTAACTAGGTAACAGTCATAAAGATTTGATACACTTCACGTTAGTCTATTTCCAAAGTCTCGTTTTAAAGTAACTTTTTTAAGGGGAGACATGGATTTAAACCTACTAGAATTAAATTTAAGAGGTTAGGAGCACAACTTTCTATCTGAAACAGTTTACATCAAATAATGTTTATAAAAGAATAATAATTTATTATTAAGATAGTTAAACTTTCTGTTTAGTCTGTCAAGATCCCGAAGCCCACCCTATAGAGGAAGTCAAAACAAGCCGCCATCTCCACCCCTTCCGAAGCCGCTAGCGATCTCCCAGCTACCGCCATTGCAACCACTTCCACCCCCATCACAATCATCACAACAAAAACCTCCGTTACCACCACCTCAAAGCCAGCAGCCGTCTTTGCAACCACAACAAATGCAAAATCATTTACCGCCACCGCTACCACCGATACAACAGAATCACCATCAGTCACAACCGCCGATTTCTAACCAACACGCGCTACCACAGCCACAGTTGTCAAACCAGCAGCATGGGGCACAACAACCGCAAATGCAACAGCAACAACAAATTCAAAACAATCACGGGCAACCGTCGCTAATGCAGCAAAATCATCATGTTCTACCACCACAGATGCAAAATCATGTACCTCCGCAACCTCAGATCCAAAATCATCATCCGCAGCCGCCTATGATGAATCATATGCAAGCGCATTTAATGCAAGGACATCAACCTCCTTTGCCGGGTCAACAGATTCAAATACAACACGTAAGTTGTTTAAATCACTACCTAATACTTTTTTGTTGATATAGTTTCGCGCAAAATATTCGCTATTTGTATGCTCATTAAATATAGAAGGAAACATGCTAACCCCAGTTTAAATTTATTTTTAATGTTTTTTTTTCCGCATCAGTAATTAATATTTCGTATTTTGACATTTTTTGATATCAAACTTCTTAGTTATAATAAATATTAGTACTTTTTTTGCCAGCCAAACTGTTAATGGAAAATAACATAGTAAAAGTTAGAAGGCATATTCGAAAAGTAAGAGCCGTTTGGTCATAAAAAAAATATATTCGTTAGAAAAAGTTTTTATTGACGGTTTTAGTTTCCTACAAACCTAGTTCACTTTTCCACATAATCGCCGTTCACTTCTAAGCACTTTTCATAACGCTGCACCAGCTTCTTTAATCCCTCTGCATATAAGTTCTCCGCCTGGGAATTGAACCAGTTGCTAACGGCGGACTTAAGTGCCTCGTCGTTTTTAAACCGCTGTCCAGCAAGCCACTGTTTCAAGTGCAATTGTCGATCAGGTGTACATTTGTGCGGCCATTTTTGAACTCCCGACACCATTGTCCAACCTTTTTTTCACTCATTACTGTAAGTAATGTAACTAAATAATATCGAAAGTCATGGAAAAGGCTATCAATCAGCATCTTCTAAAATATCTTGAAGGATTCAATATTATTAGCGATAACCAGTATGTAACTTATGTAACACATGTTTGGAACAACGCAATTGAACACTGGACAATTTCGAGCGGTTGCTCTTGACATATCCAAGGCATTCGATCGTGTTTGGCACGATGGACTGTTGGCTAAACTATGCTTTTATGTATGTCAGAAAAGTTCTGTTTCTGGCTGTCATGTTTCCTCAGAGAGAGTTCTTTACGAGTGGTAGTCGACGGATTTCTTTCTAACACCTTCACTAGCAACGCCGGTGTGCCCCAAGGCTCCACACTATCTCCTACTCTCTTTCTCATTTACATTAACGATCTGCTGAAAGAGACCGGAAACCCAATCTACAGCTTTGCAGATGACAGTACGCTTATCTCTTCATTCACTTTGAACGCTCGGACATCGGCTACTCAGACGAATATCCGCAGACAGCGGGAAGTCGTTCAACTTAACAAAGACCTGAAAGAAATTCTATCTTGGGGTAACAGTAACCAAGTGGAATTTAACGCTACAAAAACCCAGGCGGCAGTTGTTTCTAAAAAAGTTAACGTTGCTGAACCCTACAGAGTTATGGCGGGGCACTCCATTCCTCTAACATCATCACTCAATTTGTTGGGCGTTAGTTTAGGAGCAAATATGTCCTGACACGAAAATGTCGCAGGGATAACAAGGAGAGCTTTTCAAAAGTTGGGAATATTATTTCGAACCAGAAAGCTTTGCACTCCAAAACAACTGTTAATTCTTTACAAAGCTCAGATTCGACCAACTATGGAATACTGCTCCCATGTTTGGGGCTCCGCTCCGAAACATACATTGCATTTGTTGGATTCTATTCAGAAAAGAGCTGTTCGTCTGATTGGAGACCCGGAACTGACCGGCAGCCTTGATTCGCTGGAACATCGAAGAACGATTCGCGACTTGAGCCTATTCTACAAGTATTTTCATGGAAAGTGTTCGAAGAATGTAGCCCGCTTAATTCCTCCCAGAGCGGTACATGTTAGAAATACACGTCGCGCTAATACTTCACATCCGTACGAGGTTCAGCTTGTTACTCCTCGTACAACGCTTTTCAAGCAGTCTTTTATATAGAAATCATCATCCCTTTGGAATAATTTACCCAGGACTGTGTTTCCCATCGAGTACAATTTACAGCCATTTCAAGAACAACGTGAATCGCTTTTTCCGCACACGTGTAGCGCTGTAGCGCTTTAGGGACTTCCCTGCTGCACATGTGCAGGACCCATAAAAAAAAGTCCATAAACTAGACACAACTCCTGATAAATTTGAGCAGCTGATTATCCTTTTGCACACAAAAATCGAATCACAGCACGCACTTCGCCACTAGCGGGTGCAACGATTTTCATGGAAATTGTTGTCTACATTCACCGACAGGCAAACAACTAGTGAATCAACACAATAACTTCAGTGGCTTCGGAAACAATAGATGGCGCTGCATGTGTACAACTTTGTTCAGACCCGCCAATATTTAAATATAAGCAAACGGTCCTTACTTTTCGAATACGCCTCGTACTATAATAAAGAGGTGTTACAACGCTTACTTTTCACATGCCTTTGTCCTTATCATTATCTCAAGAATGTGCAGTATTAACGCGAAGGAATTGCACTTTCAGACTATGTCAAAATTGCAATAAAATAAAGAGAGGCTATTAGTATTTCATGGGTGAATACAAGTTTCTAAATTAAAGTTGTGTATAGCAAATTTCTATCACTTCCTTCTATATTTCCAAGTTAGCGATAAATAAAATTTCATTTAAGATTAGCATTACACACCAGTAATCCATCACCACTGTAGCAAATTGTGATGAATTTTGTTACAATAAATGATTATTCACGGTAATTATTAATTAGAAAATTTGGATAATTCGAGATCGAGATTGTAGTCTAATCTTTATATAGTAGTACTGATATATGTATCTATTTTTATATATATTATTATATTTGAATGTCCCGATTGAATTTCCTACTTTTCATTGCATTTTCAGCAGGATTTGAAAATATATGTTACCTATGACAGTATCTGTGCGCTATACATTGGATTTATATTACTTTTGGCTGTTTATTTTAGTGTGTTTATACAGATGTTTTTAACTAATTTTATTTTTTTTCAATATCATTACACTTGTTAATGAAACATGCAGATATACCATCAAGCGATATAATTGAACCAAAGACAAGAAAGAACAAGGCTCATTGATCTTGGCTCTGTTTTGCTCCTTAAACAGACTTTTGAAGTATAGTTGAAGTATATTTAATTATTAAATGTGTAATATTTAAAATTTTCTTTACAATGATTCTATCTAAAATTTTTGATAGAGAAAATTAAAATTTCGTTATAATATTCAAATTTCCTTACATTATCATGAGATTTTTTTAGCTAAATTGAGATTTTTAGTATATCTCACTTGATGAATTTTATTATTTTTTTTTTTAATTTGATTTGGTCTAAAATAGGCCTATAGTACCAAAACCACAGCGTTACAGTATTATCAGTTTAGATGTTATTAAATATACACGTCTTGGCCATTTTTTTTATTTTTGGGTATTTTTTCTATTTCTGTATCTCTATAGTGCTAGATTCCATTTTTTTTTTTTAATTTTCCATTACATTTTTTTGTCTTTAACATTCTATACGGTTTATTTTAAATTTGACAGACAAAACACAGACACAGATTTATCAACATGTAGAAAGTTTTTGCTCATGGAAAACACCAAATTATAGAAAATTATTATTAATCCATCTAAAAACATTTTAACGAAGACAACTAATTCTTTTATTTCTTCTAGTAGTTATCATTAATTTTTTAAAAATCCCGCGGAAATTTTTTAACGTTTACCAGTGTCTGGTCTTTAAAAAACCTCAATGCCTTAAAGATAAAATTTTTTAATAATACATGACTTTTGCTAAATCTTAAATTTCAGCTCACTTAAGAATCGTACTTTCATCATAGTGGAGCTCACAACAAGGGATTGTTAAAAACTAAAATATTGAATACATTATTTATGAGTATAATTCTTCTGGATTTCTCCTGTGTTGATTAAAAATGTGATGTCGGCTTTTTCTCAGACATTTAGGCCAAAATTAACGTCGTCATGGCCGAAATTAGCTGACTGATTTTTATTTGTATGTTTTAAAATAAATCCCCTCTAAAATTAAAAATTTTGTATTAAGAAATCGGACTTGATTAAATATTAGATGTAACACATATGACATAAGAATTTTCACTATTTTTTAATAAATTTATGGCTAAACCTTTGGTAAGTTTAAAATACTAAGGAGACACTTCAAATTTTTTTTGTCATAATGTAAACAAAACAGTGTGTTATTGGGCAGTTGACATGGCCTATGTGATGTTTATCTTCTTATCGCCTTGCAACGTGTGGTGATGTTCAAACCTATGGAAAATAGCCGGTCAAGTACAAATTGAACTTGCGCAATTAGTGTTCCGTACGTTGATTGCTTTTGAAAAAAAATTTTTGCTGCGGGGGTATAAAATGATCAGTGACTTCACAAAACACACCCCAAAGTTTTTTTCTGATCTTTACTGAAAACTGTTGACTTTGAAATTTTTGTTTTTTTTTTATATAGCAGATAAATTATTAAAGGTATTGCGCTCGTGATAATTTTCGTTCAATCTACACCCTGTCGAGAATATTCCAGAATTTTTTGATCAGTACTTTTCGAGATAAGAGAAGGGACAGCGATTTTTCGCGCTTTTTTAAAAATAATACAAAGAAAAGTGTACTCAAGAATTACATTATATATATTTTTGTTCTCGTGTTTTTACAAGCTTTAAAGTTTGAGTTAAATAGGAATTAAAGGAGTCCAATATGGTGGTCATATGCCACGTATAACTTAAAATGAATTGAATTCCTCATTGAACATTGTTTTTAGGCTTTAAAAGTTGTTCGTATTGCGCCAATAAAAATGTGGAGCAAAAACCCATTCGAATAGCCACACTGCATTTTTCCTTTCACAAATATTTTATCTTATAGATGCAAAACCAACAAATGCAACAGGCGCAGATGATACAACAACAACAGCAACAAATGATGCAAAATTTGCAGCAACATTTGCAACAGCAAATGCAAGGACAACATAAACAGGTATAATAAAATTAAAATTAGTATTTAAATGGGGTTATTGTTATGATATACCAACCTCTTTGTCAAAGCTTTGAAGCCCTCTAAACCCCATCTTAAAGTGAGGAACCTCAAGGAATTTGTCTGAAGCCTAGTTTATTAGATGTTGATTAAAAAAATCTAATATATGACTTTCCATCCAATTTAAAACCTTAGAATTAAATTCAATAAAAGGAATATATTCCCAATATTTAACAAATAAGGATGGACAACCTATTTTCTATTTTTTTTTTCGAAGCTCTTTTACTGTACTTCTATCACTTGACGGTTCTTACCAGGTTTTTTTTGTCTTTCACTAATATATGATCCACATAGACATATGTTTCATTTCTAACAGTACTAGTAGAAGAATCGAGCTTCTCTGGTAGAATAATTCTTGAAAGCATCTGTCATTAACTGACATGAACTGCCCAGGATTAGATATTTTGCAAAACCATTGTAATTATTTAAAATTTTTGTAAAATGTAAGTCTAGAGCTACTAAACTGACTTCCGATTGGTTCTGTAAAGAAAACTAGGTATCCTTAATCTTCCTTATATTTTCCTCTTTTACATGGTCAGTGCTCATAAGCATCATGGTCAGGGTTAGGGTTTGATTATTGTGAATATTCATATATAGATTATATAGGGGGAGTAAGAGAGAAGTGAAGTTTAAAAAGAGGAGTGGAACTTCTTAACTAGTACAGTTTCTAGATTTAGTGGAACCTCTAGAATGGGAGTGAGATCGATGACCCAACTGTATTAAAAATGGCATTCCAGCTATACAGCATGTCATTCTTGGTCTAATCTTCAAATCTGATTCTCTGCAGCATTTAACGAACCTTTTTTTTGATATTTATTCATGCTATAATCTCTATATATGCATCCAGTTTAAATTTGAATTAAATTTAAGAATGAATTACCTGAGCTCGTGAGAACTATTGAATGCCTCTAGCACAAAGGGCAATATGAGATAGCCAAAATAAAAACTGAATATTTTTATTTATGTGTAGTATTTTATTTATTATCGAAGCATAACAATCACATATAGATAACAGCATATAAACTTATTCAGGCAGTAGCAGACAGTAGTTCGTATACTTAGTCTTGGAGAGAACTAGTTTTAATTTAAGGAAATCATATTTTATAAAAATATAGTATAATTCATTAGGGCCCTTAAAGGTTTGGTCTGCGATGTATATTTTTATTTTTTTTCTTTTACTCTACTATATGGACTAGTATTACTAACACTACATGAACACCTTGTAATGTTGTGAAGTGAATATCCACTTAGTAAAGCAAGTCTCGAGAAGCATGTAACTAACTAACATCAATTTTCAGTCACATCTTCAAAACGCTCACGTTCCACCGCCATTAAATCATATGCCTCCTTTACCACCATCTCCACAAAAAACGGCTCAACCACCACTACCACCCGCAAATGTTCAAGCACCCCCACCAACATTGATGGGCTTTCAGAACCACATACCACCACCGGGAGTACCCAGATTTCAGGTAAATATTTTTAAAAGAATATTGCTCTGTTAGTTTAGGTCGATCTATTTTTATTGTATTAAGAATCCCCCAAGCTTAAAAAATTGATAAAAAATATAATTGATAGTTATTTAGGAGCAGATAAAATTTTAATATTTATTGGTTGAACGTTGAACTTGACCTTACTAAACGTTTTATAATTTGTTTCATATAACTATATCGAGATCGACAAAACTATCTAGAACCAAAATTATGAAATAAACTGGACTACCAAGAACTAACCCGAATTAATCCAAATGATCTTAAACTAAACAAAATTATTAAAAAGACAGTTTAAAATTTTCAAGAAACTTATATGAAACTTTTCTAGGAGATACTAATAATCTGAAAATAATAATTTGCCCTATCAAATCCTTTTTTACTATACTTGCTAAGGGAAAGTACGGTGTTCATGGAAAAAAACACTTTCCGAGATTTTTTCACATTTTAGTAGTTTATTGAGTTTTATTAGTACATCCACCTTACTAGATTGATTTAAACTATTCATACAAATCACAAATTCTGCCTACTAAGTGTCTGAGTTTTAATTCTTTCACATCAAATACAACATGTGTACCAAATTTGATATTGATATATCATTTCTTTCAGAAGTTACAGCAATAACAAACAAACAGACCTACGAAAATTGCAAACTTTATTTTTCGTGATTAGCTGAACCCTCAAATGTAACAAAACAAAAAAATTCAAATTGTGAGTACAGTACTTTCTTCCAAAGTTGAGGAGTTCACGACTCAATAGCTAGCTATTGCCCAGCTCGATTAATAGAGTTTACAGAATAAGACTTTAAGAGAAATTATTAAAAATCGTGTATTAAAAAAGACGCTTAGGAAGGTTTAAAAGATTCAGTTTCTTTACAAGAAGTAAAGTTTTTATATAGGTGCACGAGAAGAATGTTGTGACATTAAACACTGCTTGAATACTATGAAAAATGGTAAACAGCGATGTTAAGAAAGAGGAATTTTGGAAGGTTAAGAAAAAAGTATGATAAAAAAACCTATTAAGTCTCGAACCATCTACTATTGTAATCGCCCTGAAGTACATTAGTGAAATCTTCTTCTCAGCTCTTGAGGCGATTCTTGTATGCCATTTGTGCCTTTCCAGAATCTCGTATCCGTACATAATAATTTTTGCGTAAAGAAATAATTGTAAAGTATAATTTTACAGTATTTTCAGAAGTTCTTTACCCATTAATCGCATCTTGGAGAGTAATTTTAATTAATTGTTGTATGATTTTACGTCGGCGAGATAACTGTAAAATGTACTATACTCCAATAGAAATATTATTTTCACCTAATGGTCTTGATTACATCTTACCGTCAAATTTAGATAGAAGTATAGATTTTTGCAACATACGAGGTTTAAACTCGAATATAAATTCAGTGCACCAACACCTGCAATCACATAAACCTCATGTACTCGCTCTATGTGAAACCAAGGTCAATTCATCGACCAGCACAGTCAACTATCTTTATCCTGGGTACGACTTCTATTCCCGATTTAGGCGTAACTTTGGAATCTGTCTTTTTGTCAGAAGCAACCTCTCTTGCCAACGAGAAGAGGCTCTGGAGCCCCCTAACTTTGATGTTATGTGGTTAAAAATAACGACTCAACAAACCACAAGGTTCATCTGCATCCTCTATCGACCGCCAAGTGATACTAACTTTAGAACACTTTTCACTTCTCTTGCAGACACCATCGATCATTTACAAATTAACTATCCAAACGCCGAAATTGCCATCCTGGGCGACTTTAATGTCCACAACATCAACTGGCTTAAATATTCAAATACTACCGACGAACGAGGTCGTGAGGCTGAATCATTCTCAATCAGTTGTAGCTTAACTCAGCTTATTGACGAACCAACACGGATTCCTGATCGAGACGGGGAGTTCGCCAGTCTTCTTGATCTGTTTTTAACTACCAATCCGGAGATTTACAAGGTCACCATAAAACCGCCGTTGGGTTCTTCCGACCATAAACTGCTTTCGACATCGAGTGGCCTATTAGTCATTGACAGAGAGGCGCCTAAACCGCACAAGATTTGATATTACAAATCTGCTAAATGGGAAGATCTCACAGAATATTTTCGAACTCTCCCTTGGTTAGACGTTTGTTTTCGATCCGACGACCCATCTGACTGCGCCAGGGAGGTTTCCGATGTTATCTCGTTGTTCCATTTTCGAAGAAATGTCCTTCTAACGGCAAGCCTTGGTTTGACCGAAAATGCAAAGAAGCTGTTGCTAAACATCTTGCCTACCGACAATGGCGTGAAAATCCTAACACCATAAATCGTATCACCTTTGTTCGTGCCCAGAACAGATGCAACCAAATTATCGACGAAACCAAGGAGGCACACAATCAGCGAATTAGAAACAAACTTCTCGCTTGTCCCAACAATTCCAGGTCCTTTTGGTCAGTCGCTAAGGCAGTTAGTCAAAATTTCGCCAAATCCACGATACCACCACTCACACGGCCTATTGCAACGACACCTGTTAAGAAAACAAACTTGTTGGCCGAACTGTTTGCTTCACATTCTACTGCCGATTTCCAAGGAAAAACGCCACCTACTATTCCCATAGTGCAGTCAAGGATGCCCGATGTTCTTCAGACAGCATATCATAAAACGTATTTTAATGGAGCTAGACACCAAAAAAGCTTCTGGCGCTGACGGAATACCCGCCATAGTTCTCAAAAACTGTGCAAGGGAACTAACACCAGTTTTCTGTAGACTTTTCAACCTATCCTACAGAAAGGGAATATTTCCTTCCTGCTGGAAATGTGCCACAGTTCAGCCGAAACCTAAAAAAAAGGCAAGAAGACCTTGCCAAACAACTACCGACCAGTCGCACTGCTTTCAATAATATCGAAAGTCGTGGAAAAGGCTGTCAATCAGTATCTTCTAAAATACCTTGAAGGATTCAACATTATTAGCGATCACCAGTATGGCTTTCGTAAACATAGATCAACAGGAGATCTTCTGACTTATGTAACACATGTTTGGAACAACGCAATTGAACACTTCGGAGAATCTTGAGCGATTGCTCTCGACATATCCAAGGCATTCGACAGTATTTGGCATGTTTCCTCAGAGAGCGTTCTTTACGAGTCGCAGTCGACGGATTTCCTTCTAACACCTTTATTGTTAACGCCGGTGTGCTCCAAGGCTCCATACTGTCTCCTATTCTCTTTCTCATTTACATTAACGATCTGCTGGAAAAGACCGGGAATCCAATCCACAGCTTTGTAGATGACAGTACGCTTATCTCTTCATTCACTTTGATCGCTCGGACATCGGCTGCTCAGGCGAATATCCGCAGACAACAGGAAGTCATTCAACTTAACAAAGACCTGGAAGAAATTCTATCTTGGGGTGACAGTAACCAAATGAAATTTAACGCTATAAAAACCCAGGCGGCAGTTTTTTCTAAGAAAGTTAACGTTGCTGAACCCGACATAGTTGTGTCAGGGCACTCCATTCCCCTAGCATCGTCACTCAATTTGTTGGGCGTTAATTTGGAAGCAAATATGTCCTGGCATGAACATGTTACAGGCATAGCAAAGAGAGCTTCTAAAAAGTTGGCAATATTATTTCGAACCAGAAAACTTTACACTCCACAACAACTGTTAATTCTTTACAAAGCTCAAATTCGACCAACTATGGAATACTGCTCCCATGTTTGGGGCTCTGCTCCCAAACATACACTGCATTTGTTGGATTTTGTTCAGAGAAGGGCTGTTCGTCTGATTGGAGACCCAGAACTGACCGGCGGCCTTGATTCGCTGGAACATCGAAGAACTGTTGGCAACTTGAGTCTATGCTAGAGAACATCATCCCTTTGGAATAATTTGCCCAGGGCTGTGTTTCCCACCGAGTACAATTTACAGCGATTCAAGAACAACGTGAATCGCTTTTTCCGCACACGTGTCGCTCCTGTAGCGCTTTGCGCTTTAGGGACTTCCCTGCAGCACGTGTGCTAGACCCATTAAAAAAAAAGTCACAAAGAATAATTTATTATGGTGTTAAAAAGTATCTTAATAGTTTCCTTTGCAGTTGTATAAGAATATTCAGTATGAATATTTTCCTCTGATCTCAACATGACCAATGTTGCATCCCACCATCAAGCCCCGACAGATATTTAAAGATAGCGGTGAATTGTTGAGTTTGTCATAACCTAACTGACAAAATATTAGTTAGGCGACAAAGAGAAAACCATATGCGTAGGTGGATACAAGCTAAAAAGACTGTCCACTTTATAATTGATAAATATACGAGCAAAGTGTAATGTCTACATCAAAATATTAATCACATTTAATTAAACTGACTGTCAATCCAGATTAACTCATTAAACTCTACAATTTACAATTATATATTTTTAGGCATACCAATTACCAGCTGGTGGACTAATATTTAATGCACCCCCGCCACCACCTCCAAATACTGGCCCTCAACCCCAGGGAGGTCAAATGTATTTTCACGCTTATGGACCACCACCACCTTCGTCTCGATAAACAGTCAATTAAAAGAAATTTATTGACACAAACTGTTTTGGTAAGTTATTTATATCTAATTATGACAGTTTTATTTTTTCATATAGGCGATATAAAAATTTTATGTCCTTTTTAAACTTGATGAACTTATGAAATTCTGTAGCTACAGAATTAATCTAGTAATAACTCTGGTTTATCAATTAATTGTAACATTTTTAGTGTTCCGTACGGAACATTTATAAGATCACTTCGGTATCTGCCCGTCCGTTCGTCTGTCTGTCACACCCGATTTTCTTCGAAATTATTTGACATAGAAAGTTGAAATTTGGGACTAATAAAGGAATTGATGGCCTCGTTAAAGCCGTGTGTGGTTTTGAAAGTTAAATTTTGACTTAATCGGGAGTGAAAAAAAAATTTTTTACTAGGTCATCGAGTGGGGTGTCAAATGAAAGCTTGTAAAAACACGAGTTCAAAAATATATATAATGTAATACTTGCACACACTTTTCTTTGTATTATTTTTAAAAAATCGCGAAAAACCGCTGTCCCTCCACTTATCTCAAGAAGTACTAATCAAAAAATTTTGGAATATTCTCCACAGGGTGTAGATTGAACGAAAATTATCACGAGGGCATTATCTTTAATAATTTATTTGGTGTATAAAAAAAAATCAAGGTCATCAGTTTTCAGTAAAAATCAGGAACAAACTTTGTTGAAAACTCAGTTGGGGTCTATTTTGTGAAGTCACTGATCATTTTATACCTCGGTAACAAAAAATTTTACTTTAAAAGTAATCAACGTACGGAACACTAATTGCACAAGTTCAACTTGCACTTGACCGATTTTTATTTTAATTTAATTCATTCCAATTTAGATTGAAGATCAATGGGGTACTTAACGTAGTCTAAAGATAAAAATAAATGTATTTTTTTCAATGAACAAAATGTATGTTGATTTTTATATTTTGATACTTTAAGGATGTGAATAATAAAGAATAACTTTTACTGTTTTCATATCTTAAAAGCAGGAACATTTTAATTCATTTAAAAATAAAGTTAAAAATTATTATAGTTACTAAATTTTGTGAGATAACTCTGAGAATTACGTATGAAAATAAAATATTCAGAATAAGATAATTTAGAAGCAAAACATGAAAATATTTTTTTTTTTTCTAGATATACGTGAAAAGTTATTGTTTTTCAAGGTACGCATTTTAATAATTTCAAATATTTACTTTAACAAATATAAGAACAATCTTTTAAGTAATTTCGACTTGACCACCAATAAAATTTTAACTCCATTATTTTTTCCAGGTTTACAAGATCGTGATAAAAGAATCAAAAGTGATCGTAAGGAAATCTCATTATTCTCACGTGTTAAAGTAAGCATACGGCAAAAAAGCGTTTTACATTTTGTAATAATAGTAAATATAATGGGAGAAAATCTGAAACCTATAAAATAGGTTTTTTGTTATCCTGTTTTTTAAAATTTCACATAAGTGTACATGAAGAAACTTTATTTATGACGGCGAAAGATTAGAACTAGTACTTTTTATAGACAGTTATAGATAATTTTGTATAAGTTAAAATAATTCCATTTTATTGTTTGAAAATGTCTGTAAATAGTAAATATTGTGTAATATGACGGATTTTTTTTTCTTTTCATGTTCCCATTACCTGTTTCAACATTGATCTAGAAAAATTAACACACATAAAGATAAATTAGTATACAATTTAAAATTATGAATAGGTTACCCTAGTCATGGTGGAGAGTCTATCCAAGTTTTTGTAAAGTCCGTTCATACATATAGTGAAGTGACTAAACTTAATCCTTAAAGGGTAAAAACCATAAACCATAAATAGACAATGAAATAAAATTTTATGGTTTTCTTTGGACACTTCAGAAGCGGGTAAATCATGAACTGTACTTAAAAATATGACATCTATTCGTTTTACCTGCTTGTAAATAACAAAGGTGGATCTTAAATAATTATTAATGAAATTTTAAAATGATTTTTAATGGTGATTAAAAAACATGGGCATTTACCCGAAAATAACTTGCATAATCCATATTGGCACTGTCTAGTAATATCAATACAGCCGCCACTTACTTTAAGCTTCGTAATTATTGTTTCTTCGGGTGCGATAGAGCAGCTTAGACATGGAAAATATTTGCGAGTCAAGCGTATCTCAACAGGTTACCTCGTGCAAAAGTAGAATAAAGAATGTTTATTCAACCCTAATGGGACGTGGTAATGTTAGCAAGCAAGCAGCGCTAGAAGAAACGGCCACATTAACGAACATTCCAACATCAACGGTATGGAAAATTGTAAACAACCCTATTCTAGTGAGGAAGAAAAGAAGTGATGCTGGCATTTTCTCCAGGATAGATGGAAGTGATCAAGATATAATACGGCGTAAAATTTACAAGATATACTAGGAACAAAGTATGCCCACATTAGATAATTTAATGAAAAGGCTTGAAAGAGATGACACCGTGATTAAATGTAGGACAACATATGGAAGTGTATTCAACACATGGGTTTCAAATTTAAAAAACTTAATAAAAGACAAGTTTTAATGGAGTCCAAGAGAATTCAGGAATGGCGACCGAAATATTTAGAAAAAATAAGGTTTTACAGAGACGAGCAAAGGCCAATTATTTACTTGGATGAAACATGGTTCGACACATACGGGAGGGATTAGGTTGACTCAGGTGATAACTGTAAAACAAAAGCACCATCAAACAGGTAAAAGGATTACGATTTTGCATGCTGGATCTAAAGACGGATGGATTCCGAATGCACTCTCCCTGTCTGCAAAGAACATAAAAGATTCTTCTCTCGATTACCATGGGGACACCAGTGCCGAATTATTTGATAATTGGTTAAAAAATAAGCTAATTCCGAACATATCTCCAAATAGTGTAATGATGATGGACAACGCAATCTGTCATAGTGGGCAGTGCTCAAACGATACAAAAGCAACAATTCAAAACTACATGTACGATAATGACATTTACTTCCACGAAGATTATACCAAACAGCAATTGATAGAAGTTTTGAAAGAGAGAGAGGATTTAAGGGGTTAAGGCGCGTCGACTGCAACGGTCATTTAGCGCCCGAATGTATTAGAATTTTATACTTTAAAATTTATTTCCTTTAAGTATTCACCAATTTGTCTGTGAATGATGTTGTAGGATTGGATGACAGATTTTAGGTTGGGAGGAATGTGATACTTTTCACGGATATCAGATAAATGTTGTGATTCGAATATGTGTTTAACAGTAAGTGGTAGATGACATGATGGACAATTGGGGGGATCCACTTTGTTCAAAAGGAAAGAATGGGTCTGATATGTATGTCCAATGGCTAGTCTTCTGACAATGGTGTTTTCCTTTCTATTCAGTGTTTGATGATGTAATGGAGGATAGACGTCAGTTTTGAGGTCCCAGAGTTTTTTGGTGGTGTCCTCAAGATCCCACTGTAATTGGAATAATTTCCTAAATTCCTGAGATAGATGTTTTATGTAATCTCTGGGATGATTTTCGCCCAGAACAGGAGCACCAGAGAGAGAGGCCTCCTTCGCAAAAGTATCAGCTTTGTCATTTCCCTCAATGTCTCAGTGTCCTGGTATCCAAATGAGTGTAAAGGATTTGTTTTTTAGTCTAGCAACATATAGTAAATCCTTTATTTGTCTGATGTAAGCGTCATCAAGGTTCGCGTGTTGAATGGATTTAAGAGCGCTCTGAGAATCCGAAGCAACTAGGAATTTGAAATTAGGAAGAGTAGTAATCGCATATCTTATGCTCTCCCTGATGGCAAGAAGCTCAGCTGAGAAAATAGATGAGTAAAGAGGTAATTTGAAAGTTTTCTGAATATTTTGAGCAATAAAGGCGGCGCCAACCCCTGAGCATGACTTGGAGCCATCTGTATAGATAGCGAAGTAATCAGAATATTGGTTTTTTAATTTATCATTGAATATGGAGTTGATAATTTTATTCGGAGTAATCTCTCTATCCAGTGTGCACATGGAGAAGTCTATATGGGGGCTTGA
This sequence comes from Pachyrhynchus sulphureomaculatus, assembly GCA_019049505.1. NCBI lineage: Eukaryota > Metazoa > Arthropoda > Insecta > Coleoptera > Curculionidae > Pachyrhynchus > Pachyrhynchus sulphureomaculatus. The sequence continues at coordinate 84,020,615 of CM032453.1, read as the reverse complement.
AGATTGCCAAGGAGGAAAAGATGTGGTAAGAGGGTATTCAAATCGGGGAGGGGTGAAATTGTGTAGAGTCAAAAGGTGTTTGAGCCTGGAAGGAATGGAGTTGGATGATAGCGATATAGTACGAGAAAGATGAAGATAAGTTAGATTTAATGAAGATTTAAAGTGAGGACGGTTCATTGAAAGAGCATAAAATTTCATGAGAGAGAATTGTCTGTTAAGATAGAGGGGTGGAATAGAGGAAACACACTGTAAACTGGAGATAGGTGAAGTTCTAAAAGCTCCCGTGGCTAACCGCAAAGCCTGATTCTGAATGGTGTCTAGCTTTTTTTTGATTGAGTGACTCGCTGAGTCGTATATGAAATCTCCATAGTTTAGTTTAGATAAGATAAGGGATTTATAAATGATTATGATTGAGCTAAATTCAGAACCCCATTTTGAATGAGCAAGTAAGCGCAGTAGATTAAGATCTTGGACTGTGCGTGATCTTAAGTAATTAATGTGTGAGTTCCAAGTCAAACCCGAATCGAAAATTAGCCCTAGGATATTGTGAGAGTTTTGCATAGATATGGGAGATCCATTGATATTGAGAGGATTGAGTCTAGGGCAGTTTCTTTTTTTACAGAAATGTATGAAAACAGATTTTTTTGGGGAGAAAGAGTACAGTAATACCCCGCTTAGCGCGACCCCGTTACGCGCGGTTTCACTATAACGCGAATTTCAAATTTCGCGCTCATGTAGTCATTAACTTCTCTATGGTCGCGGGGGGATCCCCGCTTTCTCTGAATATTCTCTTTGAAGAATTGGGAATTCCCTGTCCTTCGACTTTGTTCTATGGGGATTTCCTCGTTCGTTTCGTGTGTTCATTTGTTCCGTAATGTTAGTTCGGTCGGCTGGCAGTTTTGTTTTAATATTTATTGGAGATACATACATACATAATTTAACCCTACGTTAAAAAATGCCGCCTGTAAAGAAAAAAGAGCGTAAAAGCGTCACTTTGGAATTGAAGATGAAAGTGTTAAGAAGAATGGAAAATGGAGGCAAAGCAACAATTGTTGGGAGAGATTTTGGACTCTCAGAATCGACTGTGAGAACGATTTATAAAAATCGGGAAAAAATTAAAATCTCCAGCGAAGGTTCAACACCTATAAGTGCAACAAAACTTTCTCGTTCGAGATCATCTGTCTTAGAAAGAATGGAGAAATTACTGTCAGTCTGGATCGAAGATTTGAATAAGAAGAACACACCACTAAGTCAAGATCTCATATGCACAAAAGCAAAATCTTTGTATGAGATGCTGAAAACAAAAGAAGGAGAAGGGAGTGCCACTCCGACTTTTGCTGCCAGCAGAGGCTGGTTCCATCGGTTCAAGCAGCGTTCTAATCTTCACAATATCCACATAACAGGCGAGGCGGCCAGCGCGGACATTCAAGCTGCAGCTGAGTTTCCAGACAAGTTTCAAGACTTCGTTAGACGAGAGAAAATTCCTGCTTGTCTCATCTTCAATGTTGATGAGACCGCACTTTACTGGAAAAAAATGCCATCTCGAACATTCATTTCTAAGGAAGAACGTCAAGCCAGTGGTTTCAAAGCTGCGAAAGATCGACTAACACTTCTGCTGGGTGGTAATGCCACTGGTGATTTCAAACTGAAACCTTTACTAGTGTACCATTCAGAAACACCCCGTGCAATGCGAGGCACAGACAAGACAAGTCTACCAGTTGTGTGGCGATCAAACAGAAAGGCGTGGGTTACACGGGAAATTTTTCAAGAATGGTATTCTAATAGTTTTTGCCCATCAGTCAAATCATACTGTGACAGAAATGGGCTTGAACCTAAAGTTATATTACTCTTAGACAATGCCCCAGGACATCCAACCTCACTTGATACGCCCAGAGACTTAAAAGTGTACGTAAAGTTCCTTCCACCAAACACTACGTCAATATTACAACCTATGGACCAGGGAGCAATAGCAAACTTCAAAGCTTATTACCATCGCCGCACTTTTAGCCAACTAATTCATGAAACTGACGGGGAAGGAAGACAGTCTATGCGAGAGTGGTGGAAGTCATACAACATTATGAAGTCTATTCACAACATAGAAGAGGCTTGGAAGGAAGTTAAAATGAGTTGTATGAATGGGGTGTGGCGTAATCTTTGGCCAGATGTAGTGGAAGCACCTAGAAGAATTGTCCAGATGCAGAGACAAGTGCTTGAAGACATTGCTGCAATGATTGAGGGGTCTGAACTTGAAGATGTCACGGTAGAAGATCTCGTAGAACTTGTAGCAACGCACGACGATCCTATTAGCAATGAAGATCTGATCGAGTTACAGAATAATCCTATCTACGATGAGGAAGAACAAGTAGAAGAGAAAGTTTTATCTTCAGGGGAAATACAAAATGCACTTTCAAAAATTTATTCAGGTTTGGACATATTGCAGAGTATAGACAATAATGATGACCGTGTCTTGACCGTGTGTCAAACAATTAAAAACAGTGTTGGGTGTTATGAACGTATTTTACAAGAACGTAAACAAAACGTTACCCAAAAGACAATAGATGTATTTTTCCGTAAAAAATAAGAGTATGTATTGCATAAAGTGTTCTTAGAATTAAAGTGATTGATTAAAATGATTTGTATTTTTTTGTATTAAATTTTGACTATGTTTAATCATAAACCTCGATATACGCGAATTTCAGTTAACGCGATTTTTTTCGGAACGTATCCCTCGCGTAAAGCGGGGTATTACTGTAACCATAGGTGTTGGACCATTCGTATAGAACGTTTAGAGTTCTCTGGAGATTGTCTGTGATGTTTGAGGACGAGGGTGAGGAATAATATAATATGATATCATCGGCAAATAATTTGTACTTTATATGATGAGGAATCACATTGGTGAGAGACAGCATCGCAATGTTGAACAGAGTAGGACTAAGTACCGAACCCTGAGGAACTCCAAGAGAAAGCACTAAAGGATCGGATAGATGGCCATTTGCCCTTACTCTGAATGTGCGCGGGGTGAGAAAGCCTTGTATGAAGTTAGGGAGGGAACCCTCCAAGCCCATTTCCTTTAATTGCGTAAGAATGGTATTTTTGTTTGTGGTATCAAAAGCATTAGAAAGATCGAGAGATAGTAATCCTAGATGATGATGTTGATTAAATGCAGATCTTATATTGGTTTCCAATGATGAAAGGTGGTCCATGGCAGATCTGTGTTTTCTAAAGCCATATTGGTAAGGAGACAAGTGATTATTTTTTTCAAGAAACCATGATAGCCTGTGTAAGACCATTCTTTCCATTATTTTGCAAAGTTGATTAGTTAGGGAAATAGGTCTGTAACTATCAGGGAGGGATCTGGGCTTACCTGGTTTATGAACAGGTATAATGGTGGAATGAAGCCATGAAGAGGGAAAGCAGGAGTTCAACCAGAGGTGATTGTAGTAGTTTAGTAGCGCTTTTAAGGTGTCCGAGGGAATATGTTGGATCATTAATGTGTGAATATAATCAGGACCGGGGGCAGTTTTTTTTTGATTGAACTATTGCAATGTTTAGTTCTAGAAGAGTAAAAGGATCATTGTAGTGATGTTGAGTAGAAGTGTTGAAAGAAAATGAAAGGGAGAGAGTATCAGAGTTGAGAGAAGAGGTGACGGATTTACTTTGAAAGTGTGAGGCTAAAGTGTTGCAGATGTCTTGATGATCAGTGATGAAAGAACTGCCAATTTGAAGGGACGGAATGACGGAAGGGTTAACACCCTTCATTCTTTTTATAGATCGCCAAAGAAGTTTGGAAGAGATGGGTTGCTTGATTGCGGATGTGAAAGAGCGCCAGGAGTTGGTTTTAGCCTCTTTGATTATTTTTTAGCCTGGGCTCTTGCTTTTTTAAAATTAATGAAGTGCTCTTGATTAGGGTGTCTTTTAAAAAGATTTAGGGCTGTTTTCCTCTGACGGATGGCCCTGGCACATTCTTTGGACCACCAAGGAACAGGTAGCTTTGAGTGATGAGGATGAACTTTTGGAATAGAATTATTGGCAGCGATAAGTATGTTGTTTGTAAGTTGGGATATGAATAGGTTGAAATCTTGCACTGGAGAAGTGGGGAGTTTAACTAATGATGAAAATTTGGGCCAATCAGCCTTTGCTAAGTTCAGTTTTACAATGGAGTTTATATTATTGGGAATTTGAATAAGGGAGCGAATAATGATTGGGAAATGGTCGCTTCCATGAGTGTCGTGAGAGATATCCCATTGGAAGGACGTGGAGATGTTGGAGCTACATATAGAGAGGTCAATTGAAGAAAAGGATCCAGAAGACGAGCATATAAAAGTTGAGGAGGGCTGATTTAAAAGAGTCAGAGGGTGATTAGAGAGAAATTCTTCAATGATGGTGCCTCTGGGGGAGGTGTGAGATGATCCCCAAATGGGATTGTGGGCATTGAAATCTCCCAGTAAAAGTATTGGTGAAGGAGTTGGGAAATTAGGGAATCGAGAGCACTTAGCGAGAGGGACAAAGATGGAGGAAGATAGAGAGAGCAAATAGTAGGAGTTTGAAGATGGATCTGCTCAAAATCCATAGAGTTGTGTATATATAATGCTACGCCACCTGAGGCTCTTAATTGATCAGTCCTGTTGCAGGTGACTGCCTGATAATTTTTGAGTTTAGAGCAATGGGTATTTTTAAAATTTGTTTCTTGAAGGGCAAGTATGGAAGGCTTGATAGATTTTAAGAGTAGTGATAGATCCTCAGATCTTGGTGAAAAGCCATTCAAGTTCCATTGAATAATGGGATTGAATGTGTATGAAAAGGATTAAGTCTTCTTCTTAGAAGTATTTTTAGAAGAAGCTGAAGGATCTAGTTCCATTAAGTTATCTGGTGTGGATATCTCCAGGATAGACTCATTGGACGAGGAAGTGTTAGATTTGGTAGTTCTAACTAACTTTTTTTTTTGTTGTTGTGAGTGTTTTGGTTGAGTGATGGGGGATTTAGAGGGGGAGGGCTTGGTGGGGGTTGGGGTTATGGGTATATTGAGGTTTTTGAGTATTGATGGAGGTTTAGGGGGAGGAAGGGAAGAATGGGAGGTAGGATGGATAGGGGCGGGAGTAGGAAGGAGTAATTGGGGCGAAGGGGTGATCGGGGTTTGGTTGGTGGGATAAAAAGCGTCCTCTGAAGATTGAGAGGAGGTCTGAGAAGTGAAGTTGGAGAGGTCACACTGAGTGTATGTAGATATCATTTTGGGTTTGATACCCTTAGTGACAGAACTGAAGGACATAGAGAAAGAGGGGTTTTGAGCTAAATATTTTCTTTTGGCGTCAAAATAAGATATTTTTTCCAAAGTGCGTATTTTTTGGATTTCGAACTCCTGCTTGTAAAGTGGACAGCCCCTGTATCTGGGTGAATGATTGCCCTTACAGTTCACACAAATAGGAGGAGAAGTACATGCGGATCCCAGGTGTTGACTGTGTCCACACGAGGGACAAAGGGATTCTTGCTCGCATTTTGGAGCAGTATGGCCAAACCTCTGGCACTGGAAACAACGCATCGGACTCGGAAAGTAAGGACGTACACGAAGAGAGTACCAACCGGCATATATTTTGGAGGGTAGTTGGTGAAGTCTAAATGAGAGTATGAAGGTGGAGGACGGGCCAGAAGCATCTTTTCTGGGAGGTAAACGAAACAGCTCTGTAACACCCTGACTCTTTAGATTATCTAAAATTTCATCATCAGAGCAATTGCTCAGGTCAGAACAAGATACGACACCTTTGATAATATTGAGGGACTTGTGGGGTTGGGTTATTACTTCATAGTTATGTAGCAAACACAGGGAGGAAGCGATCTTTGACTGTTTTTCATTAGATACTTCTATAAGAAGAGAACCATCAGCTAATTTCTTTGTATCAGACAATGTACCAAATATCGATTGAAGCGCTTTATGTAATAAAAACGGTGAAACATTTTTAAAAGAACCAGTGGACATGGTTATCTTGAAAAATCTGTCATATGTGTTTATTTCAGGAGACGAAGGATTAGACTCTTCTGGGTCTTTTGGACCCGCTTGTTTTTAAATTTAAGTTAGGCATATAAATCCCACGAGAGACCTAGGAAAAACTGTCGACTACAGCAGAGCCTGGATACTGTAGCAAGGCTGCTTACTTCCGGAGGGCGCCTGGTATCCGGAGGAACCGTTTGAGACTCATTGTGCTGAGCCACACATCCCCTCGGCACGGTATCTTACACCTTGAGATTGCAAAAGTGAACACGAAACAGGACTGACAGAAAGGACTACACCAGACATACACAACATGACTCGGGTACCTCGGGAATGTCAAATCCCGTACTAGGGGTATAGAATTACCCCTAGCCCCTGAGGGGAAGTTTTGAAGAGTTTAAAACATCAAAAAGGAATATGGATAGATATGGGCATACAGTTTTAAGGATTCCACCATACAATTGTATATTTAATCATATAGAGCATATTTGGCATCAATTGAAATCTGCCATTCGTCGTAATAATCTTTGCCCCACTGTTAATTCTAGTGTACTGAAACTTATGGAAACCGAAGTTTTTAATATACCTCTACAGAGTTAGGCGAACTCTGTCATATATGTTGAAAAAGTTGAAAAATCATATATCCATATTGCAAATAATATAGAAAAACTAATAATTAGAACCAATGATAATGATAGCGATAGTGATATTATTTTAAGTGAATAATGTAATTAATTTTAATGAGTAAAGTAATAATTTGTATTTGTAATAAAAATAATTGGTAATAATAAGATGATTTGTAATAAACATAAATAAAACATAGTAAAAACATTGTTTAATGCCTTTCCAAAAATCAAAATAATTAAATTCTAAGCCAAGTATGGACCTGTTCAATCATATTTTAATTTTACAGCTTGCACTAATAGGAATCAGTTAGTCACTTCACTATATGTATGGACGGACTTTAACTACTGATTATTAATGCTAAAAATCACAGGTCTACAATTTGGAATTAAAATAGGTGTTTTATATGTATTTTGTACTGCTGAATCTGAAAAAATAACAAAATGTGTAGGACGTAAGGTTTTTTTTGTTATATGACATTTTGAAATCTTAAAAAAAATTACTATGAATTATTAGGAAAATAAAACCTCTTTCAATTTACTAACAAAATATATAACGCTCACTAACCATGTTAGCTTCATCAGGAGCGATGATTGATCGTCAGACAATCATCGCTCCTGATGGAGCTAAAATGGTTAGTGAAACGCGCGTCGAGTGCAAAAACAAGGTGTTTGGTGTAGTGGTGCTATATACTGAGTAGAGTCATTATGCCAAAGATTCCACATTCCCAACATATATAACCTTATTGAAGAAAAAATATTTAACCTGCACATATTAATCAATATTGAATAACAAGACACTTTTACAACTTAGGTTTGATGTTTAGTTAATTTTTTTTTTTCACTTTTTCCTTTTATGTGGAGTAAAATCTTCTCTCTTCAAAAACCAGCAGTAATCGCCGGTCATTACAGAGTCCCAGCGACCTTGATATCTTGTCTCATTGGTTCTGATATCCTGATGAAATTACTCGCCCTGCTCGTCACTTACTGCCCCCCAAGTTCTCTGGGAAAAAGTTCATATGTAAATGAAGAAAGTGAATTTTCAGTGACATTCGGTAACCCATCGCTTTATAGGCTTTCAGTAGATTTATAACAAAAGTTTTATAGTTACTTTCACAAACGCCTTCCATGCTGCCAGCTCTTTCAGATCGAGCACGTTTTCGAAGTTACAGTCATTAATGACTTTTCTTATGTCAAGACCAGTAAAAATTCCTTCTTTGATCTTAGCTTCACTCAAATGACGAAAGGGTTGGATTAATAGCTAAACCCATTTTCTTCTCTATCCATGGCTTTCACAAAATTCTTTATTAGTCCTAGCTTGATGTGCAACAGAGCAAAAAGGATTTTTTCAGGATCTACTAAGGGGGTGTTTAGGACGTCTTTATCTCCCGGATCATAATCTGATCTCTTGGGCCAGACTTTCTCCAAAAAGTGTTTTGTGGTTGCTCTACTATCCCAAAGACATAAAAAGCAGTATCCTCCTTAGGACCCATTAGCATAGCAACCACCTTCAAATCAGGACATATTTGCCACTTAGACACCTCGTACTTAATAGCATTTAGTATAGGAGCCATGTTAGCGTACGTTTCATTCATCAACACTGGATAAGCTACGGGGTTTTGATGGTTTTATATTACCGTTATGGAGTAGGACAGCTTTTAGGCTATATTTTGAGGAATCGATTAAAGACGCCATTCTGTAGGTAAGTAGTCAATTCCAAGTTCAGCCATCAATCCTGCTACATTAAAACACGCACATTGAACCCTCTACTCTATAAAAAGCTAAAAATCCAACGTTTCTTTTTCTGTAGAAGGTGTTGGTGGTCTCTTTTGCTAAAAGATTGTATTCTTGCAATCGTGAGCCTAGAAGTTCAGCTTTCTGCTTTGACAAGCCCAAATCTCAGTTTATTCTAAAAAAGTTAAGGTTGCTGAACCCGACATAGTTATGGCGGGGCACTCCATTCCTTTAACATCGTCATTCAATTTGTTGGGCGTTAACTGTTAATTCTTTACAAAGCTCAAATTCGACCAACTATAGAATACTGCTCCCATGTTTGAGGCTCCGCTCTCAAACATACATTGCGTTTATTGGATTCTATTCAGAGAAGAGCTGTTCGTCTGATTGGAGACCCGGAACTGACCGGCGGCCTTGATTCGCTGGAACATCGAAGAACGGTTGGCGACTTGAGCCTATTCTACAAGTATTATCGTGGAAAGTTTTCGAAGGATGTGGCCCGCTTAATTCCTCCCAGAGCGGTGCATGTTAGAAATACACGTCGCACTAATACTTTACACCTGTATGAGGTTCAGCTTGTAACACCTCGTACGACGCTTTGCAATCAATCTTTTATATGGAGAACACCATCCCTTTGGAATAATTTGCCCAGATTGTGTACAATTTACAGCGATTCAAGAACAACGTGAATCGCTTTTTCCGCACACGTGTCGCTCCTGTAGCGCTTTAGGGACTTCTCTGCAGCACGTGTGGCATTGAACTTCTGTTACCTCTTGCTCATTGAATCTGCCTCACAGGGGAGCTAATGCAACATAAATGTGGGGTCCAGTTTTTATCTTGATCTCCTACCTTGCAGCCGAAATACAGGAAGTAAACCTTTTTTACCTCTAATAGGTCGTCCTTGGGATTTTATAACATATCCTCCACACACATGACAAAACTTATCTGGTAGGTTTTTACACAATCTGCGTTGTACGCTTAACATTTTTCAGGAAACTACTTGAAAAAATATAAAAGCAACACTTCGCACGTAACCTCATTCCACACCAACTGTCTCAGAACTGAAATGAAAGCAAGCGGACACTAAAAACTGCATTTTATTCCGCCCACCACTTGTCTCCAGAGCTGCCAACTGCGCCCCAGAAAAAACACAAAATATCGTATACAAACAATAACCATTGCACTGAAAAATAAAAATGTGACGTCCAAGGCTATTTCTGATGGTTGATTCATTAATTGAAAGCTAACAGAATAATGAAAAAGATATTTTAGTTCTAACATGTATTGAGCATACCTGTGAAATCATCGTCTTGCGTTAATCTTTTCTTTACAAAATTATCAACAAAACTAACTATAACCATATCACATTTTTAGATTGTGGAATAAATTAACGTTGTATACGAGAGCCTCTCGCGGTGTGCAAAAGTATTATGATAATGTTTTTTTTTGGGTTGGGTAGTTCTATCGTACAGCCAGTCGCTAATTGGAACACTAATACTGTGAATCAAAACTATTCGCCGAGATTGAGCCGCTGCTACTTATTACGAAGTAATAAAAAAAGAACCTTTCCTAGCAGGATAAGCTTATAGTCTTTTCGTCTGGACCAATCAGAGTATTTTTTAACAAACAAGTAGACTCGGGGTAACATAAATTTGAGATTTCATGAAGATTTCTTACAAACAAGGCAATAGGTGTATCCAGAATTCCAAGTTTATTATTCTTTTTGTGTAAATAAGATATGACGATCCTGTTTAAAAATTGTATAAAAATGTGAATACATGTAGAAAGTTATAAAAGAAAAATATAGAATATCTCCCCCGGTACGCTCTGCCTGTCGTAGAAGGCGACTTAAAGAATAACTTACATGGTAGAACAACTGGTGGAACAACTTACATGGTAGATACCATCACATCGGTTTAGGTTGTGTGAAGTTGCTTAACATTTCGTGGCTGTGCCAATGTCCCCGGACTGGGAGACCAAATAGCATGATAAGGCACCTGGATATAAAACATTCCGGAGGTAAAATAACCCCCCGTTCGGATCTCCGGGTGGGGGCTAGTTCAGGGGCGTCGACATGCAGAGATCATAATTTTAAAATAGATTTTTGCAACATACGAGGTTTAAACTCGAACATAAATTCAGTGCACCAACACCTGCAATCAAATAAACCTCATGTACTCGCTCTCTGTGAAGCCAAGGTCAGTTCATCGACCAACACTGTCAACTGTCTCTATCCTAGGTACAACTTCTGTTCCCGATTAAGGGGTAACTTTGAAATCTATCTTTTTGTCAGAAGCGACCTCTCTTGCCAAGGAGAAGAGGCTCTGGAGCCCCGAAACTTTGATGTTAACTGATTCAAAATAAATACTTAACAAACCACAAGGTTCATTTGCATCCTCTATCGACCACCAAGTGATACTAACTTTAGAACACTTTTCACTTCTCTTGCAGACACCATCGATCATTTACAAATTAACTATCCAAATGCCGAAATTGCCATCCTGGGCAACTTTAATATCCACAACATCAATTGGCTTAAGTATTCAAATACTACCGATGAACAAGGTCGTGAAGATGAATCATTCATAATCATTTGTGGCGTAACTCAGCTTACTGACGAATCAAGACGGATCCCTGATCGAGACGGTGAGTTCGCCAGTCTTCTTGATCTGTTTTTACCCACCAATCCAGAAATTTACACTGTCACCGTAAATCCGCCGTTAGGTTCTTCCGACCATAAGCTGTTTTCGACATCGAGTATAATACCAATCAGTGACAGAAGGATGCCTAAACCGCGCACTACAAATCTGCTAAAAGGGAGGAACTCATGGAAACAGATGCAAAGAAATTATCGACCAAACCAAGGAGATACACGACAACGAATTAGAAACAAACTTCTTGCTGGCCCCAACAATTCCAGGTCCTTTTGGTCAGTCGCCGAGGCAGTTTAGTCAAAGTTTCACCAAATCCACCAATACCACCACTCACAAGGCAACACTATTGCAACAACACCTATCGAGAAAGGGAACGTGTTGGCCGAACTCTTTGTTTCACATTCTACCGTTGATTTCGAAGGAAAAACATGACCAGCTATTCCCATAGTGCAGTCAAGGATGCTTGATATTGTTTTCAGACGGCGCATCATAAAACGTATTTTAATGAAGCTAGACACCGAAAGGACTTCTGGCACTGACGGACTACCTGACATAGTACTGCGCGAGAGAACTAACGCCAGTTTTCTGTAGACTTTTCAACCTGTCCTACAGAAAAGGAATTTTTCCTGCCTTCTGGAAATGCGCCACACTTCAGCTGATACCCAAAAAAGGCAAGAAGACCTTGCCAAACAACAATAATATCGAAAATCATGAAGAAGGCTGTTAATCAACATCTTCTAAAATAGTTTTCGTAAACATAGATCAACAGATCTTCTAACTTATGTAACACATGTTTGGAACAACGCAATTGAATCTCGAGTGGTTGGTCTTGATATATCCAAGGCATTCGACGGTGTTTGGCACAATGGATTGTTGGCTAAGCTACGCTCTTCTGGTATTTCTGAAAATTCTGTTTAGAGTTGTCGTGTTTTTTCGAAGAGCGTTTTTTACGAGTGGCAGTCGACGGATTTCTAACACCTTCCCTATCAGCGCTGGTATGTCCCAGGGCTCCATAATGTCTCCGACTCTCTTTCTTATTTACATTAATGATCTGCTGGAAAAGACCAGGAATCCAATAGCTTTGCAGATGACAGTACGGTTATCTTTTTATTCACTTTGAACGTTTGAAAATCGGCTACTCATGCAAATAGCCGCAGACAGCAGGAGATCGTTCAACTTAACAAAGACCTAGAAGAAATTCTATCTTGTAGTGACAGTAACTCAGTAGAATTTAACACTACAAAAACTCAGTTGGCAGTTTTTTCTAAAAGAGTTAACATTGCTGAACCTGATATAATTGTCAGGGCACGCCATTCCTCTAGCATCGTTACTCAATTTACTGGGCGTTACTTTGGGAGCGAATATGTCTCAGCATGAACATGTTGAAAGCATAGCAAAGAGAGCTTCTCAAAAGATAGGAATATTAATTCGAACTAGAAACTTTACCCTTCACAACAACTGTTAATTCTGTACAAAGCTCAAATTCGACCTTTCGATGGAATACTGCTCCCATTATTAGGGCTCTGCTTCCAAGCATACACTGCATTTGCTGAATTCTATTCAGAAGAGAGCTGTTCGCCTGATGGAGACCCCCTAACTGGTCAGCAACCTTAATTCATTGGAACATTGAAGAACGGTTGGCGACTTGAGTATATTCTACAAGTATTTTCATGGAAAGTGTTCGATGGATGTAGCCCACTTAATTCCTTCCTAGAGCAGTGCATACTAGAAATACACATCGCTCTGATACTTTACATCCGTATGAGGTTCAGCTTGTTACTCCTCATACAACCCTTTTCAACCAGTCTGCTAGGCCCATAAAAAAATTGTATATATATATATATATATATATATATATATATATATATATATATATATATATATATATATATATATATATATATATATATATATATATATATATATATATATATATATATATATATATAACTATATATAATAACTCCTGGACAAAATTTACGCAATAATCTGAAAATTATTTTATCTTTTTCTTATGCCAGTTTTAAAGTTTATCGAGTATTTGAATAGTAGGCTATGCATATTTCGTTTCGTTGTTCATGACAGAAATCAAAACATTTCGTTTAGATTTACAGTTTTAAAGAATTTTTTAGAAGATAAACAATTTTCTGTAATAATGCGATAGATTTTCTTCAAAAGTAAGCTTATAAATTGTTCCCTTTTTCAAAGTAATACGTTTTTGTGGTAGACTGTTTTATTTTTGACCCCGAAGAATTAGAAAAATGAATCAAACAAGGAATTTAACTAAACACGAGGTAGTGCGAGCCTCAGTTTTATTGGACGAGGGATATTGTCAGAGTTATGTTACCAATTTGTTAGGCAAACATCGTTCCACGATAAGTCGTATGGTAAGACGCTTGAATGAAGTAGGAACTTATTCTAGAAGGCTAGGGCAAGGGCGAAAACGATGCACTAGCGACATAGATGAACGTTTTATAAGACAATATGCTTTAAGAAACAGGACTGTCACTAGTTCTGTAATAAGAAACGAACTCGAAGCTGTTCGCAATGTCACAATTTCTTCTAAAACAGTTAGAAGACGGTTAAATAAAGCTGGATTAAACAGTAGGAGACCAGCCACTGCGCCCTTGCTTACTAGAGAGAACAGAGTTGCCAGGTTACGTTTTGCTCGAAATCACGAAAACTGGTCTGTGGATGATTGGAAACAAGTTTTCTTCACAGATGAAACTAGGGTGAGTCTAAAACATCCAGATGGTCGAGTATGGCGAAGACGAGGAGAGAGGTTTGCTCCTTGCAATATCTCTGCAAGGATTCCATTCTGGCTGTGTTATGTTCTAGGGTGGCATCTGCTTTGATGCTCGCACAGAGTTAGTTCCTGTCCCTACGAGATCCATGAATGCTGACTACTATCTTGAGAATATTGTAATAGAACATGTGATGCCTTTCGGTCATTTTATGGGGCCCAATTTCCTGTTTATGCAAGACAACGTTAGACCTCACGTGGCTAGGGAGGTACTCGATTATCTTAATCAAGTTGATATACCGATTATGCAATGGCCACAAAAAAGCCCGGATCTGAATCCGATAAAACATGTATGGGATCACCTTAAGAAAAATGTGAAACGTCATATACCTGCACCTAGAAACCTGAGGGAACTTGAAAATGCAGTTCTCACAGAATGGGAGCAAATTCCTCAAGATTTTATCCAAAATTTAATTAGAAGCATGCCTAGGCGCATAAACGCTGTCATCCGAAGTAGAGGAGGCAACACACGCTACTAGTGTCCCAGTTACACCATTAATTGTGCTACTAGTGTCCCAGTTTATTTTTTCCATTATTACATAATTTCAACGATTTTGTTATTAGGTCTTAAGAATAATTTTAATTCGAATCTTATAGAGAAATTTGGTAGCTAATTCACTTTTAAAGTATCCGAATAAGTTTTTTCTAACTTTTAATGCAACCAATGTTCATAAAAAATTATTAAAATTAATTCATTATAGAGATTTGTAATTTAATATATTGTTGCGTTAATTTTGTCCAGGAATGTATATATATATATATATATATATATATATATATATATATATATATATATATATATATATATATATATATATATATATATATATATATATGAATTATTATTTTTTTGTGTTTCAGAAATATTTCGGAATCAATTTTTTCACGAAGGGTTTTTGTCTCTCTTTTCCTGCGTCTTAACTCCCTTTTAAAATTCCTTCTAGCATCTCTATAGGCATTCCAGATCTGCACACAGGGAGAATCGCGAACTTATAGTAAAGGATTTACCCGGACTGCCCCAGCAGCGCTACGACATCCTGGTCTACAGAAAAGACAATGAACCATCTGCCAGAACCTCCTATCACATGGACATAGCTCGAATTCTCTACTTTCGGGCTGTTTTGGAGTCGCAGCACCTTCTTGAGCCTCTCCAGATCAACCTCCTGGCCTCGCAGGAATAAGCACCTTTTCTGGCAAGGGACATCGGTGACCCTGATTGCTGAAAAAAGAAACTGAGTGTAAGTTTTCAGAGTCCCATAGTAGGAAGAGGTTCGCTTTGTAAAAAACCTCTCCCCCGCCCGTCAACCATTTTTAAATTCGTTGCAAGTTTTAGAGTTCCATTGAAATCGACAACTACGTCCACCTGCTAACTTTGACTAACTTTATTGACGCTTTCGTCGAACTCTAATGCGAACAAATCACATTGTGAAAAAGTATATTGCAGTTCTTTACGTACAGGCTCAAAACACGTGAGGCAGTACAGAGCCAACGAAGGTTCTTTTTACGGTGACATGAAAAAGAAATAATATTACAAATGCATTGTACTCAACACTTGAATGCAACGGTGGTTAAGCCTGCTTTTCTTGACTTCTTGATCTTCCGAAGGGCAATAATAGAAATATTTATACTCCTGCTTACTTCCCTTGCAGCATATTTTTTTCCCTTAGCATGGCTGGCGAGTGTCTGTATGCTCATGTTGCTTAGCGGAAAAGCCGAGTGCCGCCTCCAATTTAAAGGCTTCACACACCCAGTAGAAACGTTTATCCTGTTGCAACAAGTTGTAGGAAGAAAGTGTTTATTTCGCACAAGGTCTTATGGAAACAAAAAAATGTACAGCTATATTGACAAGAACAATATAAGTCCTGATCGTGCTGCTTACTGCCGTTCATAATGACACTGTATGACTGCATACTGTGATTTTTTTTTTAATGTTCTACTTCGCTCTTAACATTAACTTTCACAATCAAACGCAGCAGTTTACGATAGACCAAGAGGACAAACCGGTGGCGTCTGCCTTTAGCAGGTTCCCTCTTATTTTATGGTTAAATGACAGTCCATTTTTGGGTCCGGTCTCGCCGGCGTCTGTCCTTTGGGGCACTCGACTTTTTTAGTGTCAACAAATGTAATGGTACTTGATTCAAATAGTTAGAGTCCATTTTTAGATGTAGCATTTTGGGCATTCCAGGGCACGGGAGCCGCAAAATCAACGTTAAAAGACTTTTATTCAACTCGTCCGATAGAATAAACAACTAGACAGACGGTTAGTCCAACGGGTCAAAATTTCGGGTCATCCTCTCGGTCTACAAGCGAACAGAAATATAAGCTGCCAAAAGGGTAAAAGTAATTATTTTCGTGCGTAGACTGCTTTCTTACTAAGTCACTCGGCAAGTCATAACAGAACAACAATCGGTTCGGCCAGTTCGTAATGGACATGAAGAAGGCTACCGTTAAGTATCGTCTCATATACAAGGTGAAGAACCTGGAGACCCACATGCAAAAAAATAACGCTAATCTGGAGTAAAGCTCTTCCTAATCAAAAACAGACGTATCTACGTTTCTACAGCTGCAAATACTCAACTATTAATTCTTTCACGTCACTTCCTTGATTTTTCAAGTAATAGATAATTTCCTGATAACGCAAATTTTGCAGATCTGTGAACAACCTGTATTTACAATGAACTTAGAACATGTCGTAATTCCACGCAATGCGAGTGCAGTTGTAACAACTGATCGAAAATGTAAACAGGCTTTTACTACATTTATCTTTATTGCTTTCTTATTAGGGTTACCGCCATGTGTTATCCTCATTGATTAGTATGGGTTGGTGCGTCAGTGTGCATTGGGTGTGTGTGTAGTCATCGGTAGTCTTATCGTGCGTCGACTTACGACTAACAGACATCCTACATCTGACTAACCTTGACTTAGTTTTTAGGTTAAGGTCGTAGTTAGTTGAGCCACTCCTGATAAGTGTAACAACTCACACCACTAATTAAATTGTAACTCAACACCCCCAGCAATGGGGAATTAGGTTAGGTTAGGTTAAGGTAGGATAAGTTAGGTTAGATCTAGACATTAGAAAATTAACTAGAGTTAAATTCATCAAAAAAATCTTAACATATAACATGATCAGTCATGTAAAAGGAGTAAAGGGTTTTCCCGGCTCACAAGGAGTTTTAGTGGGTATGCCAACCCTTCAGGTTGGAGAGCCCCACATATCTGAAGCATTTTGGGGCACCCTTATGGTGACGCAAACTGCTTCAGAATCCACAAGGCGGATTTCTCCGTTAACAAAAAAAAAAGGGTTACCACAGGAGCAAAAAGATACAAGAAAAACTGTATATTTTATTATATGATTACCTTTATTTTTACAATTAAGAAAAATAATACAAAATTGTATTTGGAATTTTTTATTTCAAAAATTTCTTTAGTTGCAAGTCCACTTAGTCTTTTTTAACAATAATAATTCATTAATAAATTACAACAATAGAGTACTTGGCCAGTTAGAACTAATCATTTCAACTCAAATGTCCACTCGTTTACTACAATTTTTTTTAATCAAATTAAAAACTAAAAAAAAAAAAAAAAAAATTCTGAAGTTCTAACTGATATAAAGCTACAAAGTATAAAAGAAACATAATAATTGATTTCTAATGGCAGTATAAAATATACAATCTTAAATCTGCCAATTTTTTGGATTTTTTATATATAAAATAAAAATATTTATCACTTAAGGTACATTACATCTAACCTACTCGAGTTAATACTGACACCAGGAAGTGTGAAGAAGCACAAGACGAATAAACGCACGAGATATTAGCGCCCGAAACGACTTTGTCCGACGATTCGCATTTTTTAGTTCCGTCTTATTTTAGTCCAATCACAGTCAACTGGTATAAATCATTTCGAAGACAATATTTAATTTTATTGGCGATCAGTCAGAATTTTGTGTCAAGACTCCTGTGTCAGCGGGCCAGTTTCGTCAGATCATGGTCTCACTAAAAAAGAAAATTAATAGTATTAGTAGATTGATAACAGTGAATAAAGAGGTGGTTTGATGCTCTAAAGCGCCAGTTATATTGTAGTGATGTGATATTTTATTTGACGGATTAAATTTAAATCATTTTAACTTAAAAAAAAAGACAGAAACAACTATTACAATTTTATTTTCTACGAGTTATTTTTAACAAATTGAGTTTTGTTCATTTGTTCATCATGTGTTAACAATGTTCAATAAAAATGATGTAAATTTCAACCCATGTATTCACTCAATGAAAATTATTCAATAATTATAAATGTAACACGCAACGATGAGTAGTGACCCCATAACACTATAACAAGTAAGCTGAAAAGTTTTTGGTCTCACACACAGATGCCCTTTTCAAAAAATCCATATGATTTTTAGCAAGTACCAACCTTCAAACGGTACGCTGCAAAATTTCATGATATTTCGACGATTAGTTTACAAGTTACAGTGGTTTTAGTGACACTACTTTTGATATTTTCAAAACGATGGAAAAATCGAATTACGTGTATTGATTAAACACTGTTTTTTGCTGGAGAAAAATACCGTTCAAGCAAAGCAATGGCTTGATAAGTGTTACGGGGACTCTGCCCCAGGAAAATCACTCATCATTTACTGGTATGATGAATTTAAACGCGGTCGTACAGATACAAATGATGCTGATCACCCAAATGAGACCGGAAAACAAAAAAAATCTTCAAAATTGTTTTGGATGACCGTAAAGTGAAATTGCGTGAGATAGCTGATACCCTAAAGATATCAAAAGAACGTGTTGGTCATATTTTACATGAACATTTGGTCATGAGAAAGCTCTGTTCGAAATGGGTACCGCGTTTGCTCACAGTGGACCAAAAACAACAACGTGTTGATGATTCTGAGCGCTGTTTGGACCTGTTTAACCTGGATGAAACTTGTATCCACCACTACACATCGGAATCAAATCGGCAGTCAGCTGAATGGACAGCAGCCGGTGAAAGCCGCCCGAAGCGACCAAAGACACAACAGTCGGCTGGGAAGGTTTTCGCCTCTGTATTTTGGAATGCGCATGGAATAATTTTCACCGACTATGCTGAGAAGGGAAAAACCATCAATAGCGAATATTATATAAAGTTATTGGTGCGTTTGAAGGTAGAAATCGCAAAGAAACTGCCCCCAATGAACAGCAAAAAAAAAAAGTGCTCTTTCATCAAGACAATGCACCATATCACAAGTCAATGGTTACGATGGCAAAATTGCAAGAATTGAAGTGAGAATTGCTCATCCACCGTATCCTCTAGATTTCTAGATCTAGATCAGCGACTATTATCTATTCGCAGACCTCAAAAAACGCTCTCGAGAAAGACAAAGTTATCGCCTATTTTGAAGGCAAAGACAAATCCTTCTACAAGAAAAGTATAGAAATGTTAGAAAAGCGTTGGACTGATTGTATCGAGACTATGTTGATGAATAAAGTCGAATTTATATTTTAAGTAATTAGACCAAAAACTTTTTAGCCTACGTGTTATATTTTAAATACGTGTTAGCATTCGTGAAAAATATGTCGTAGCTTATCGGACGAAGATTGTCAATCAGTTTACTCTTAGATTAGAAGTACGGGTGGTTTTAGACCTAACGGTCTTCTTTCGATAAGCCACGACTTATTTTTCTTCTACAAATTCAATCCAAACGTACTGATATTTCTTTTACAAAATTGTAGATTTAACACAAAGTAAAAGATATTTGTACACTTTGATGCTACTCTTCTAGAATCCAACTGAATCGACATTTTTGCCCAAATTTTCTCTAAACTTAGAAAGAGCTTCAAGTTAAGCTAGAAATGGCTTTTTAAGTATGGTCATATTGGTTAAGGAAGAAAGTTCTTTGAAATATGCCAAATTTGAGCAAATATGTTTATCAGAACTTGTTAGTATATCTAATTAATAAACAAAAAACATAAATGGAAAAAATAAGAAGTCAATTTTTTTTTTTTTTAAATAATAACGTTAAAAGGTCCAATTAAGACTCTCAACGGTATTTTGACGTTTAAATAGGATATTTAGTGCAGAAAATCTATTATTGCAACTGATTCCTGGCTTAGTAATAGTTCAAGAGATTTTAAGTAATAAAAATTGGGACCTCAAACTTAAGACTTCTTACAATTTTTAAAACCTTAACGAGGAACTATTGTCATGCTAAATTAAGAAGTTACTTTCCGGTTATTAACAAACATTACAAAATAAAACCAAAAAACTCTCTTCCCCACCAAAAAGACAACACGGAAACAAAAAAAATATATCCAGGAGTCACCTGACCCACGCAGGCAGGAGTATCATCCAGAACAATCTTCTCACTTTCTTTACCCTTATGACTATTAAAAGAGGTAGACTGATCTCCAGGATTATTAGCTTTGTCCTTAAGGACAGCTATTTCATCATCACGTTTACCATTATTTAGGGTATTTATTTCTTTGTCAACATCCAGGATCACAGTTTTTTCACTGACCTGCAGTTTTTTACTTTCTTCCTCCTTTTTGGCCTTAATTTCCTCGTTTGAGAGGGGATGATAAACAAGTCTTTCATCTTTTTTATTTCCTTTCAGAAAAATTATAGTAGTGACAATTATTACACAGCCATTGAGCACAAACTATTTAGTTATTTAATACCAATGGCTTCTTTTTTATATGTCTTACATTTTAAACACTGACTAGTAATATTTTAAATATTTGATGTAACTAAAGTAAAGTAACAACTACAAATTTTACTTATTAAGTCAAAAAAAAACTTACCTTGCTGATTTTGTGGATTATTCTGTTGTTGATCGTTGTTTTTCTACGTGGTTGAGGATGCCTGTAACCTCCGCGATATCCTCCACGGTAACCTCCTCGGAATCCTCCTCTGCCTCGGTAACTTAAAAGAAACAGTGTCTTAAAATAATTTACCATTTAATGTTTAAGAGAAACATTATCAAAGTATACAGTGTGTAGACAGTGATCCACATATACAGTAAACAGTTTCAAAGATCAAAGAGCTATTAAAGTATTTAGCATATTTCGTTTACAAGATCGCTTTTAAAATAATCTTATTATTATTTTTTATATATTCATTTGCTAAAATGAGTTATTTTAGTGAGTACAAAAACTTGTTAAAAATAATACAACTTAGAAAACACTCTATATCAAGGTAAAGATACAAATGCAACACATTGAAAAAATATCTCCCCTCGTCGGGTGACGAACCGATCACAGGGCATACTGGTTTCCTGATTAAGTGCTAAATATTTTACTCCTAAATAACTCTTTGATAACCAATTAATACAATCAGAATTTGGAATATCCCAAATTTTATAACAATGTCACTTTTGAAACTCTGTTTATTTTAATTAGCTATTAAATTATATATCAAAACTAAAATAGCTAAACCAGAATGATAATGTGGTAATAGTGCATTTCTCTTATATATGCATGCCCAAGATTAGATTTTTAGCTGACAAACAGCTTACCTATTTATACACAACTTTAAATTTGTCATACCGAGTTTTAAGGGAAAAATGTATGAGTGGTTAAAAAATTATACTAGTTGTGTGTTTCTCATTTTTAGTTTCATACGGAACACTTATAAGATCACTTTGGTGTCTGTGTGTCCGCTTGCCTGTCACATCGGATTTTCTTCGAAACGATTTGACACAGAAAGTTGAAATTTGGTACTAATATAGGAATTGATGGCCTTGAAAGTTATACTTAAGGGGGTTAGTTTTGGGGGTTAAATCGGAAGTGAAAAAAATTTATTAGGTCATCGAGTGGGGGTGTTAAGCTTGTAAAAACACGAGTTCAAAAATATATATAATGTAATACTTGCGCACACTTTTCTTTGTATTATTTTTAAAAAATCGCGAAAAATCACTGTCCTCCCCTTTATCTCGAAAAGTACTGATCAATAATTTTTTAAAAAATTCTGGAATATTCTCCAAGGGGTGTGGATTGAACGAAAATTATCATGAGTGCATTACCTTTAACAATTTATCTGGTACATAAAAAACAAAAATTCAATAAAGTCATCAGTTTTCAGTATACGTCGAAAATTTATTTGGGATGTGTTTTGTGAGGTCATTGATCGTTTAAACCTCCATAACAATTTTATTTTAAATTTATAAGCAATCAACGTACGGAACAGTAATTGCGCAAATTCAACTTGCACTTGACCGGTTATTTTTTTTTGAATCCTAGTGTGAATTGACTATATACAACAATGACGGATAGCACAAATTTTATTATAGCATTGACCTAATATTTTACACCCCTAAACGTTTTCTGGTAGATGTTCCAGTGACTACCACACATGGAAAGTTTACTGGCATAAATTATTCTATGGCAACAAAAAATCAGCAAATTATTTTTGTATTTTAAACATGTTTTATAAAATTACTTTTTTGCAATAGACTCTCATATTATACAGGATCACTACTAATTTTTTTTTACCTATTTTATTATCTTTTTTGGGAAGCTGTTGGTCATTCAGCTTCTCCTTTTTCCTCCAATGATTTTTTGCACGTAAATTTAAACTGGTCATATTATTATTGGGAGACTGCAAAAGTTCCTGTCCGATTAGAAACCAAATTAAATACAACACGTTTTCATGAAAAATAGTATTTATTAATCAATAATGTACTCTCCATCTCCCATCATTTTACAACTTTTTGAATTCCTTCTTTGTAGAAACTGCGTAGTTTCTTTTCCAAGAAAGTCATAAGGTAGTTTTCGACTCCTTCCACAGAATCAAATTTTTTGCCAAATTATTTTATAGAGAACGAAATAGATGAAAATCTGAAGGGGCAAGATCAGGGGAATACGGCGAGTGCTGGAGGATTTCCCACTTTAACTTTCTGCAGCGTCTGTTGTGCGCCAGTGTCTAACGTTGTCATGATGAAAGATGATGCCTATTCGATTGACCAAATTTGGACATTTTGCTTGGATTTCAACAGAGTTGGATGAGTTGCTCATTGTGCTTCTCCACAGTTATTTTTTGGCCACGTGAAAGAAGCTCGTAAAAAACTATTCCTCTGCAATCCTACCAGACACATAACAACACTTTCACTGGATGCACTTCAGCCTTTACCATAGATTCTGCCCTTTCACTTCCATGCTTCCAACTGCTTTTTCTTATTATGTTATTATATACAACCCATTTTTCATCTCCAGTTATGACTTGATCCAAGAAAGGTTCGTTTTGTTGACGGACAAGGAGAGAGGCTGTGGAAACACGGTTCAGTGTGTTCCATTCTGTCAAAACGTGCGGAAACCATATATCGAGTTTCAAAGTGTATCCAAGTTGCTTTAAATGACGAAATGCAATCGAATTGTCAACATTTAGTCTCTCAGCAATCTCTTCGGTGGTAATCCGTGGATTATTATTCACTAAGTCACGGATAGCCATTATCAATGCCGGCAGATCGCCCAGAGCGAAGTTTATCGTTTAGATTGAAGTCACCATTTCGAAATCGACCAAACCACTTTTTAACTGTCGTAAGAGCAAGAGTACGATCCAAATAAACGTCTTAAATATTTTTTATTGCAGTTCCAACACTCACTCCCTTTTTAAATTCATATAACATAACATGACGAAAATGTAACTTTTCATTTTCCATTTTGAATATTAACCTTGCACACAAATTAATTTAAATAAACTCTTTTTTAAAGTTATGTTAACTCACGACGCATTTAGATAACTATCAATTAATAATATGATTATAAAAGAAAATCAGCAGTCAAAAGTGCATGCTTTTGCCATCTATGAAAATCGGAAGAGCTTTAATCAATAAAATGATTCACACATAAGCCTCTGGTAGTGAGTCTAGAACTCAAAGATCAAATTATTAATAAATCTTAAATAAGATGGAATTTTACGAAAGTTAAGGTAGTTTATTAATTGATTATATGTGTATTAATCGTAATAAAATGCAAAAATGTTCTATACAATTTCCTGCGGCGATCAGATTTGTTAAATTCCAACGGGAGTTCTTATAACTCGGGCTCCATCTCCGTAGATATATTTGTATTACACAAAAAATGGTCTTCCTCGGGAAACATCGTGCATATTACCAAACATTTTATAACGTTAATATAACATTTAATAATAAAAAAACCGGTCAAGTGCAAGTTGAATTTGCACAATTAGTGTTTCGTACGTTAATTGCTTTTAAAATAAAAAATTTTGTTACGGTGGTATAAAATGATCAGTGACTTCACAAAACACACCCCAAATGAATTTTCAACAAAGTTTGTTTCCAATCTTTACTGAAAACTGATGACCTTGAAATTTTAGTTTTTTTTTTTTATACCAGATAAATTATTAAAGGTAATGCACTCGTGATAATTTTCGTTCAATCTATACCCCGTGAAGAATATTCCAGAATTTTTTCAAAATTTTCTGATCAATACTTTTCGAGATAAGGTAGGGGGACAGAGATTTTTTAAAAATAATACAAAGAAAAGTGTGCTCAAGTATTACAGAAGCGACCTCTCTTGCCAACAAGAAGAGGCTCTGGAGCCCCCAAACTTTGATGTTATGTGGTTAAAAATAACGACACAACAAACCACAAGGTTCATCTGTATCCTCTATCGACCACCAAGTGATACTAACTTTAGAACACTTTTCGCTTCTCTTGCAGACACCGTCGATCATTTACAAATTAACTATCCAAATGTCGAAATTGTCATCCTGGGTGACTTTAATGTACACATCAACTGGCTTAAATATTCAAATACTACCGACGAGCAAGGTCGTGAAGCGGAATCATTTTCAATCAGTTGTGGTTTTTAACTCAGCTTACTGACGAACCAACACGAATTCCTGATCGCGAAGGGGAGTTTGACAGTCTTCTTGATCTGTTTTTAACCACCAATCCGGAGATGTACACGGTCAGCGTAAATCCGCCGTTAGGTTCTTCTGACCATAAACTACTTTCGACATCGAGTATCCTACCAATCACGAGACAGAAAGGGGCCTAAACCGCGCAAGATTTGGCACTAC
The DNA here is from genome assembly GCA_019049505.1 of Pachyrhynchus sulphureomaculatus. Classification (NCBI taxonomy): domain Eukaryota; kingdom Metazoa; phylum Arthropoda; class Insecta; order Coleoptera; family Curculionidae; genus Pachyrhynchus; species Pachyrhynchus sulphureomaculatus. Next base: position 83,995,793 of record CM032453.1, on the reverse strand, counting down.
AAATCTGCTAAATGGGAAGATCTCATGGAATATTTTCGAACTTTCCCTTGGTTAGACGTTTGTTTTCGATCCGAAGACCCATCTGACTGCGCCAGGGAGGTTTCCGATGTTATTTTGGCCGGTATGGAGGCTTACATCCCTTTTTCGAAGAAATGCCCTTCCAACGACAAGCCTTGGTTTGACCGAAGATGCAAAGAAGCTGTTGCTTCTAAACATCTTGCCTACCGACAATGGCATGCAAATCCTAACACCATAAACCGTAACACCTTTGTTCGTGCCAGGAACAGATGCAAAGAAATTATCGACGAAACCAAGGAGGCACACAATCAACGAATTAGAAACAAACTTCTCGCTTGTCCCAACAATTCCAGGTCCTTTTGGTCAAAATCGCTAAGGCAGTCAGCCAAAATTTCACCAAATCCACCATACCACCACTCACACGGCCAGATAATTCTATTGCAACGACACCTGTTGAGAAAGCGAACTTGTTGGCTGAACTCTTTGCTTCCCATTCTACTGTCGATTTCCAAGGAAAAACACCACCTACTATTCCCATAGTGCAGTCAAGGATGCCCGATATTGTCTTCAGGCAGCGTATCATAAAACGTATTTTAATGAAGCTAAACACCAAAAAAGCTTCTGGCGCTGACGGAATACCTGCCATAGTTCTCAAAAACTGTGCGAGGGAACTAACACCAGTTTTCTGTAGACTTTTCAACCTATCCTACAGAAAGGGAATATTTCCTTCCTGCTGGAAATGTGCCACAGTTCAGCCGATACCTAAAAAAGGCAAGAAGGCCTTGCCAAATAACTACCGACCAATCGCACTGCTTTGAATAATATCGAAAGTCATGGAAAAGGCTATCAATCAGCATCTTCTAAAATATCTTGAAGGATTTAACATTATTAGCGATCATCAATATGGCTTTCGTAAAAATAGATCAACAGGAGATCTTCTGACTTATGTAACACACGTTTGGAACAACGCAATTGAACACTTTGGAGAATCTCGAGCGGTTGCTCTTGACATATCCAAGGCATTCGACCGTGTTTGGCACGATGGGCTGTTGGCTAAGCTACGCTCTTATGGTATGTCTGAAAAGTTCTGTTTGTGGCTCTCATGTTTCCTCAGAGAGCGTTCTTTACGAAGCAGTCGACGGATTTCTTTCTAACACCTTCACTATCAACGCCGGTGTACCTCAAGGCTCCATACTGTCTCTTACTCTTTTTCTCATTTACATTAACGATCTGCTGGAAAAGACCGAGAATCCAATCTACAGCTTTGCAGATGACAGTACGCTTATCTCTTCATTCACTTTGAACGCTCGGACATCGGCTACTCAGACGAATATCCGCAGACAGCAAGAAGTCATTCAACTTAACGAAGACCTGGAAGAAAATTTATCTTGGGGTGACAGTAACCAAGTGGAATTTAACCCAGGCGGCAGTTTTTTCTAAAAAAGTTAACGTTGCTGAACCCGACATAGTTATGGCGGGGCAGTCCATTCCTCTAACATCGCCACTCAATTTGTCGGGCGTTAATTTTGGAGCAAATATGTCCTAGAATGTTGCAGGCATAGCAAGGAGAGCTTCTCAAAAGTTGGGAATATTATTTCGACCAGAAAGCTTTACACTCCACAACAACTGTTAATTCTTTCAAAGCTCAAATTCGACCAACTATAGAATACTGCTCCCATGTTTGGGGCTCCGCTCCCAAACATACACTGCATTTGTTGGATTCTGTTCAGAGAAGAGCTGCTCGTCTGATTGGAGACCCGGAACTGACAAGCGGCCTTGATTCGCTGGAACATCGAAGAACGGTTGGAGACTTGAGCCTATTCCACAAGTATTTTCATGGAACGTGTTCGAAGAACGTGGCCCGCTTAATTCCTTCCAGAGCGGTGCATGTTAGAAGTACACGTCGCGCTAATACTTCACATCCGTATGAGGTTCAGCTTGTTACTCTTCGTACAACGCTTTTCAAGCAGTCTTTTATACGGAGAACATCATCCCTTTGGAATAATTTGCCCAGGACTGTGTTTCCCACCGAGTACAATTTACAGCGATTCAAGACCAACGTGAATCGCTTTTTCCGCACACGTGTCGCTCCTGTAGCGCCTTAGGGACTTCTTCCCTGCAGCACGTATGCTAGACCCATAAAAAAAATATATATATATAAAGTCGACACTGTTTATAGTGAAACTTTATGTAGTGAAATTTCGCTCAACATTTTGGTCTTTCACTATATAGAGTGTCGACTGTGTGTATATATGTGTATATATATATATATATATATATATATATATATATATATATATATATATATATATATATATATTTTACTCGTGTTTTCACAAGCTTTCATTTGACACCACACTCGATGACCTAGTAAAAAAATTTTTTTTCACTTCCGATTTCACCCCTTAAGTCAAAATTTAACTTTCAAAACTTCACGGCTCCGATGAGGCCATCATCAACGTCAAATTTCAACTTTCTACGTCAAATAGTTTCGAAGAAAATCGGGTATGACAGACAGTCACCGAAGTGATCTTATAAGTGTTCCGTACGGAACACTAAAAATCCGTCCGTCGTCATTTTTATTAAACGGAACTTATTACAATAATTTTAAACCACTAGTGATTTTCTCAACTTTTTAAAGAAATAAGAAGTATTTTTGGGTTTATAATTTTACAGACCGTTTGTTTAATGAAAAGTGTTTTCAAAAAAGGTAGTTTATATTTTCTTCAAATGTGAAGTTATTCCAAGTAGAAGCTTTCTAGAAGGAGAGCAATGAACATATTTCTTACAAATATATTAATACTATTAAAAAACAAGAATTATTTTATGGCTTTTACTAAAAAAATTACTTACTTTCCTCTCCTTGTAGCTGCGACTCCAAACGTTTCAGAATTTAATTTTCTTTCTTGACGCCAGTCCGTCCTTTGCATTTTACCCTTGGCCCTTTCTACTGCTTCACAGGAAATTTTGTCAAAGAAGGACTTAGTCTTGTCATAATATACCTATAGTAAAAAAAATAGTTATTTATTCAGTACTTTCCTCGCACAAACCATAAATTTTATTAAAAACTGAGGTTGTCTTCTCTGCAGTAAAGATTACCTTAACTGAAATATTATAATCCGAAATTTTCAATGAAAGTTTATGGTGAATTATTAATCACAGAAAAAATTAGGCATAGTAAAGGCTTCAGAGAGATTTTTCTACTGGAAACTAGCGTTTTTACAGCATTCATAAGGATGCATTTTTTTCCCACAGATAAAGTTTGGTTTGTATTCACAAATAATGTTTATTTTGAATGGTTTTTTTTGCTTCAAGAAACACTGTCTATGTAATGTTAGAATATATGTATAATACAGTCCACTTATTTTTGCAATATTTTCCATATTATTTGAATTTAGGTTACTTTTTGATAAGGTAATAGTTTTATCATACTAACACTTACTGACAAAATCAAATTGTAATATGTACCAATATCAAAGTTTTAGGGACATTAAAGGCTAGAAATCTGGAATATAAAAAACGGACTAGTTCTGACTACCCATTAATTTCTGTTAGATATTAATTTGAATTGTATGAAGATTTTGTAATTCTCTATACGCTAAGTAAGGGAAAAACTATTTGTTATGGAATAAAAAGACTGCAAGATGATTGTCAGGACAGATAAGACCCTTAGAATGGCAGCAAATACTCTTTGGCGCGTAGAAATGACCAACTGCCCATAGATCGGGTTTTCAGATATTGCTACAATTTCGCAACAGGTCATAACAGCAGTTCTTGGATAAGGCAGTATAACATGTTAATCCGGCAACTCACGCGACAGTCAGGACGGACTGAAATACTGAAGTCTCATAACCTAGTGATCCCGTACCAGATGACTAAGCGAGTCAGACACTACTTGCCTCACATATTGATTTTGACAACACATCCCGATTTGACAGCAATAATAGCGAAAATCAGAATAGGAAAAAGGTCAGAATATGCAATAAGAAAAAACTAAAATTTGTTTTATATGAATGTGCAAGTACCTACCTCATGTTCTTCTTCTTGTTCATTCTCGCCTGCTCCCGTTTCATTTCCAGAGTCCTCTTTCTTTTCTGTTTCTGTTGCAGCCCCATTGACTTCTGCTTTCGAACCACTGGCCTCATCCAATTTAACCTTAACAGAAAGAAATAAACAACAAGATGAGATAAAATTAAAAAATAATATAAATCTATACTTTCATCATAACTAGGTGTGCATTATCTACATGTTCACAGTTTTGAGAAAACAATGTAAATGCGTTGTGTTCTGCTTCAGAAATTTATATGATGCCGTCAAGTTTCGAACATTAATGATTATTATAAATTACCTAAAACCAATATTAGCAATAAACATCTATTGAGCAGAAGTAAATAATACTCTCATTAAAACATATTTGATAATAGGAACAAAATTTCAGATAGTTCTCTTAAATCGTTATAAATTTCCATTTTCATATTGTTTTTGTTACCGGTCAATGTTTATTACAGACTTTCCCGATTCTCAGCTTTGCCCCTTGCATTCGTCTCATGTAGAGCTACAATCGACCTTTTTGGAATGGCTGATAGTTGCCTCAAGCATTAAAAAGAAACGAACTATACCAATATTCATGGAACTTGAGAATTATGACGGATCTTTTTTTCGGAATTATTATAATTACAATTTCATATCCATATTATTTATTTGATTTTAATAGTTCAGCTAAGCTTAAAATTGAATAAACCAGCCTAAAATTTAACTCGAGAAAAGTTTTAGTTGTCACTATTCTGAATTAGTTTACATTCTTATAAATGAAAAACGTATTTTCTTGGTTAAACAAGTCAATATATTACTTTTTTTACAACGTTAACGCAGCTTCGTAGTCGTTGCTTTATTATAAAACACAATACCAAAAAAGCAGCGACTACGAAACCCCAGTCACGCTGAAAGAAAGTTTTTAATATAGTGAGTTTTTTAACGAAGAAAATATGTTTTTCATCTATAATGATAATGTAGTTCGTGTGACATCACTTCAAGAAAATATTTGAAAGATACTTAACATTCTTCACAGAATAATGATGGATCCATATGAAATTCTCATTTGTTGAACGTGTTTGTGTACTACTAGTATTAGTCTATTTGACGAAAAAAAAAACATATTTTCAAGACTGGAGTGGGAAAAACAAGTTCATCCAATAGTGAAAACTGTCATAAGTAGATTTTCTCTGAATACTAAAACTGAATCAAGTCCAATATCCTATTTTATTTCATGGATGAATTTCAAAACGATTTTTAATCAATTTGAAATTTTGACCAGGGTCAGTTATCAACCATCATTTTTTTTACCTTAGACAATTTATTTTTAAGTTCTTCAAACTCTGTATTGGCTTGCTCAAAGTCATATTCACTATCAAATTTAAGAGTAGTTTTCTTGTTTCCTTGTCCTGGTTGACCACTCGGCCTACAATTATAAAACACACTTTATTATGATAAAGTCTGCCATTTTTGAAACAACGATACGCTTAGTAATTTTCAAGAATACGCTACAAATAGGTAATAAATTATTAGGGCAGCAACATATTAAGCAAACACAACTACAATTTTTTATCATTTAATAGGGCTACTTTTATTCTCTTTATAGACAGATATTCTAGATACTGCAATGTCTTGAAAGAATAGCAATTACCTCTTCTACCTGCTTGAATAATGTTTATAAAACCTATAAAACATATGAATTTTTGACTCTGTACCCCCTAGGCGATATGACTATAAAACTAGATTTCTGTCTAATTTTCTTTCGTTCGGAGGTTATCGAGGCGATAGATCGACGTCATATGTTCTTTTAAACGCGAGGAATTACGACGGTGTTTTTCTTTGACTATAAAACTTAACATAATTTTCAAATTCCTTGACCCCAAAAACCTGGAAAATGGTATATACCAACATATAATGAATCTTACCCCCCTTTCACCCCTTATACATTTATGTTAATAACTTTGCTTAAAATTAACTTATTTTTTCCACCACAAATAAGAATATTGGAATGTTTTTCGACACTCACCACTTTTACCCCTTTTCCCTCGAGCAATATTGCTCAAAAATTATAGGTTCTCTCCCTACAGCAAATATGTCGTGTACCGAATTTGAAATTGGTATCTCGTTGCGTTCGGAAACTAACAACTGTTTTTTAAGATCCTTAAACGTGAAGAATTGCATTTGTATTTTTCACGAATTTCATATAGTTTTCTTAGCTAGGAAGAAAATCACGAGTAAAATTTAGAAGCTGATAGTCTTTTTCTTCTTTGAACTAAGGATTTGTCCTTGAATGGTGCATTCTTCGTTTTGTACAGTTTTGAAATAACGTATGAATTTTTAACTATTTGATGGACTGTGGTACCTAAATAATACAATTTAAGGAAACTACTTCCCGATTCCTATGTTAGCTGTTTGTTTTTATGAACTATTAAGTGTATAAATTAATTCGGTACCTTTGCAATAAGTACCTCTAAATTCAGTTTCACATCTAATCTATTTCTCGCTATTTTTATGTCGGGAAGTATCAATCCTAAAAAAAGCAAATCACCACACCATATGGTGATTTGCTTTTTTAACAATACTTCAAAATGCAGTCCCGATTGGAGCTACTACATTTCCAAGGCGAAAAAAATGTGAAGCTACACGAAAGGATTTGTTTAACTTTGGGAGAACGGACTGTAATGCACAAAATGTGCAAAATATGGTATCAGCAATTTTCAAACGCAAACGAATTTTTCGAATCGCGAAAGTCCTGAAAAACCACCGGACACACGCGACCAAAACGATGCGATATTTTATTATTTCTTTGGGATTGAAAGTTCTCCATCACGCGACGATTTCTGATTACTATCAACATCCTCTCGCCAATTCCCACTTCACTACACTGGTGGACGTCAAAAAAAGCATAACCGAATCACCATCTTTTTTAGGAAGGAGATCAGCCAACGGCTGTTGTTTTGTTGACAAAATGATAATGGGAAATATTTTTCTTGATCAAGTTGTACTTCATTTGGTAAATAAATAAAGATTTTGATAACGCAAAAAAAGGTACCGAATTAATTTGTACAACTAATATATATAATTTCCGATTAAAACTTTTTTGTCATGCTTGAAAAGTAAGGCACAAATTATTACTTTTTGAGAAAGCGTGAAATTAAGATGGAAATATGCATTATGTTTTTTACTATGTATGTTTCAATTACATTGAGCCCTTGACAATATTTTTACACTTTTCGTAATTATTCAAACACACTTTACGACGCTGGTTTGAAAAGTCCGTGCAAAAATAAAAACTACTTATGTGTTTGGGGTAAACCTTTTTTATTTTTCGACATAGTCTCCTTTTAGGCTTATACACTTCGTCCAACGATGTTCTAGTTTGTTGATCCCTTCCGAATAATAGGATTTGTCCAAGTCTGCAAAATATCCATTAGGATCTGCAATCACCTCCTCGTTTGAATAAAATCTTTGTCCCGCCAGCCATTTCTTCAAATTGGGGAACAAATAGTAGTCCGAGGGAGCCAAGTCTGGAGAATAGGGGGATGTGAAACGAGTTGGAATCCTATTTCCATTAATTTTGCGACCACAACTGCTGAGGTGTGTGCTGGTGCGTTGTCGTGATGGAAAAAGGACGTTCTTGTGGGCCAATCGCGGGCGTTTTTCCTGCAGCTCGGTTTTCAAACGGTCCAATAACGATGAATAATATTCACCTGTAATAGTTTTACCCTTTTCCAGATAGTCGATGAGGATTATCCCTTGCGAATCCCAAAAGACAGTCGCCATAACCTTTCCGGCCGAAGGAACGGTCTTCGCCTTTTTGGTGCAGATTCCCCCTTGGTAACCCATTGTTTAGATTGTTGTTTGGTCTCAGGAGTATAGTAATGTATCCATGTTTCATCCACAGTGACGAAACGACGCTTAAAGTCCTCCGGATTCTTCTGGAACAGCTGCAAACCATCCTTGCAACACTTCACACGATTCCGTTTTTGGTCAAGCGTGAGCAATCGCGGCACCCATCTTGCGGATCGCTTTCTCATGTCCAAATGTTTATGCAAAATATTATGTACCCGTTCAGTCGAGATGCCTACAGCACTAGCAATCTCACGCACCTTAACTCTTCTGTCATCCATCACCATATCATGGATTTAATCAATGATTTCTGGAGTCGTAACCTCCACAGGCCGTCCAGAACGTTCAGCGTCACTTGTACCCATATGGCCAGTCCGAAAATTTTGAAACCACTTATAAACTGTTCTAATCGAAGGTACAGAGTCACCATAATGTTTATCAAGCTTCTCTTTAGTCTCCTGAGGCGTTTTGCCTTTCATAAAGTAATGTTTAATCACCACACGAAATTCTTTTTCGTCCATTTCTTGAAAATCACTCGACTTCCTTGATTCACACGAATGCCAAACACAAAGAAATAGACCAATATGGCTGAAACTTGGTGTGCGTTCATTCAAGAGATGCTACTAACTAAACATGACCTCGATACGCGCCGGTGGTGCCATCTCTCGGACTTTGCACGGACTTTTCAAACCAGCCTCGTATTTTATTCCGTTAGGCCTACTTTAAGTAGGTGTAACGGAATAAAATAAAGTGTGTTTGAATAATTACGATCTCAAAATAAATGGAAGTAAGTATTTTTTACCTGAACGGTCCACCTCTTGATCTCCCTCTTCCTCTCGTCATACCAATACCTCTATGGTTACCACCCCAGCCCCCTCTAAATTGGTAGCCACTTTGATTACCCTCTCGGTAATTGTTTTGATGTCTAAAACCTCTATTGGGCTGACGATTTTGCATTTGGTTTTGTTGGGTCGTTTGCTCCTAGGAAATTTTTTTTTCGGTTAAAGTTAGTAAATAAAATCTCTGAAGAAAATACCTCATTGAACAGTAATGGGTTTTAAAAAATTAATAAGTAATATAGTAAGTTGGATTAAAGATAAATTATAAATTGTTTAATCTATGGAATTGGTAAAACATTTATATTTGCTACACTACATAGTCGAAACAAAATGTATCAATAACTGAGGGGGGCCCGATTAAAACGTTGTAGTTATAAAGACATTTTAACTTGTGTTTTTATATGAACAGAGCATGTAAGTACAAATAAACGATAAAAAAGCGATTTTTGGCTCTCACGTTTTGGTTTAGACCTCTTAATTTGTTTGACTATATAATAAACTAGCCAAGTGCAAGTCAGACTTGAGCAATTAGTATTCCATACGTTGACTGCTTTTAAAATAAAAAATTTTGTTACAGAGGTATAAAATGATCAATTGCTTCACAAAACACACACCAAATGAGTTTTCAACAAAGTTTTTTTCCGATCTGAATGAAAATTGATGACCTTGAAATTTCTATTTTTTTTATATATACCATATATTTTCGTTCAATCACCCTGTGGAGAACAATCCAGAATTTTTTCAAAATTTTTTGATCAGTACTTTTCGAGAGCCAGCGATTTCTTTAAAATAATAGAAAGAAAAGTGTGCGCAAGTATTACAATATATATATTTTTGAACTCATATTTTTACAAGCTTTCTTTTGACACCCCTTTCGATGACCTGTTTAAAAAAAAAACTTTTTCACTTCCGATTTCACCCCTCAAAATTAACCCCTTAAGTCAAAGTTTAACTTTCGAAACTACACGATGAGGACATCAATTCCTATATTAGTACCAAATTTCAATTTTCTATGTCTATGTGATCTTATAAGTGTTTCGAGATAAGGGTGAGAACAGCGATTTTTCGCTATTTTTTAAAAGAATACGAAGAAAAGTGTGCGCAAGTATTACATTATATATATTTTGACCTCATGTTTTTATAAGCTTTCATTTGACACCCCACTCGATGACCTGGTAAATTTTTTTTTTCACTTCAGATTTCATCCCTCAAAATTATCCTCTTAAATCAAAATTTAACTTTCAAAACTGCACGGCTCTGATAAGGCCATTAATTTCTATATTAGCGCCAAATTTCAATTTTCTATGTCAAATAGTTTCGGAGAAAATCGAGTGTGACAGATACCAAAGTGATCTTATAAGAGTTCCGTAAGGAACATTTTAAATATATAAACGTAAAAAAATTACACAAGTGAGCTGTAAATTTTGAAGTGATATTTCTAACAATAACAAAAAGAATATTAACCTCATTCTCTCCACTCCTGTTTTGGGAATTTCTCCTGTCTCTTGACCTGTTCCTTAGTTGTTGTCCTCTTGGGGGCTGAATCGGTCTTACTTGTCTTTTATTTCCATCCTTAAAAATTAAAATAAAAAATTATTGTAGGGCGCTAAAGAGCAACATTGTAGAAAAATTCTATAATCGTAAACCTACATGTTTAGCCTATAAGCAGAGGAAACAAGAACTTTCAACTGAAGGCGTTCTTTCTTATTTTTGAGTATGGTGTCTATTGGGCTAGGAGCAAGAAAATTTAGGAATAATAAATTGTTTTGCTCTCTGGAAAATTCTTGTTTAGTTCCCTGCTACAGAGTGGTAATTGTAATAGTAAGTAAGTAAGATTTTAGGTAGTACTTATAATCTGTAATTGTGTTTTACTTTTACTACTGGTCTCAAGTATAAAGTTGTCATAATAACAAATAACTTGAGAAAGTGTCTTGTTAAACATGCTCAAATTATATAAAATATTTTTGTATATAGCTACAAATAGCAGAGGAGCCGAAAGAACATTTTACTGTTTAGAAGAATCTTCCCAACAACGACTATTTGACCGATCGATTTGATAAACTAAGTGATTTTTTTTTTATCGTTCACCTCCCCGTCTGAGTAGGGATTTTACCCTTTTTCATATCCTAAGAATATCGGCGAGCATGTCGTAATACCTGTCAACGTTGTCCAAGTGCCGAAACATACATTTCTGTAATTCACAGCACCTTTTAGACAAGGCGTTAGTGCTGCCTCGGACGTTGTTGCATTTATGCAAACAAATACTACCTATGTACATGACTAGGCCAAGTATACTTAAATAATTTAATAAATAAAGTATACCGATCTGCGGGATTAAACCCTCGACTTTCTGCACAGTAGCAAGGTACTATACCACTGAGCCACGGCTGCCATGATACTAACTTTAGAACCTTTTCGCTACCAATTAATATCAAAATGCCGAAACTGCTATCTTGGGCGACTTTATTGTCCACGACATCAACTGGCTTAAATAGTTAAATACGAGGGTTGTGTAAGTACCTGGCCTCGGCCAGAGATGGCACTACTACTATTTAAAAAATTATATTTTTTGTAAAGATAACCTTTCATAAGAATCCTGCCAAATTTTCAAGTCGCTGCGTGAGTTAGTTTGTGAGTGGCAGCCAAGTAAATAGAACAACTTTTGTGATTTTACATCAATGTAAAAAATTGAATATCAAGCAGTGATAAAATATTATATTATATTATTTTATATTATATAAATATTATATATATTATATTTGAAAAAGAAAACGACTGATAAGATAAAAGCGGAACTCGGCAAGTTTATGGGCACCTTCGTTATGGATTATAAAATATCGGACAGGTGAATTCAAATGCGGCCGTACAAGCATTTTTAATGAAGAACGTCCAGGTCGTCAAAATGAGGTTACCACATCAGCAATGATTGAAAAATTCCACGATATAGTGATAAATGATCGAAGACTGAAAATACGTGAGACTGCTGAGACTGTGGGCATCGTAATTGAATGGGTGCAGAACATTTTAACAACTCATTTAGATATGAGAAAGCTTTCCGCAAGATCGGTGCCGCGATTGCTCACAATTGACAATAAACACGCACGATGTTAAAGCGAAATTGGAATGATTTTTTGAGCACAGAGCATACCAGAGACCAAAGAACACTCCAAACAATGCGTGTTCCGTGGCGAATCGGCGCCAAAGAAGGCCAAGGCGACTTTATTGGTCAACCAAATCATGGCCACAGTCAGGTCGACTACCTTGAAAAGGGCGAAACGATTAATGGAGCTTCTGCTAAATGGAGAGTATTATGTCAACTTATTGGATCATTTCAACCATGCTGTGAAAAAAAAATGTCCGCATTTGGCGAAGAAAAAAATTCTCTTTCATCAAGACAATCCACGCATGTACACTTGTGTCGCCATGGAAAATTCCATAAGTTAGGATATGAATTGCTTCTGCATCCACTATATTCTCCAGATTTAATCCCCAGTGATTATTATGCCTTGTTTTGATTAAATTAGTTGCATGCAATGGTCGACTTAGAAAGAAGATATTACCTCACAAAATCTTTTTTTACAGAGATTCCACTTTTTTTGACTTTTTAGATTCTCCAGATAGTTCTAAACACATTTAATATACTTATGCTATATCTAAAACACAAGTGGTTTTGGTTTTCATAACCCTATGCTGCTTCTTGTCTCCTCAAATAGTTTAAAAGATATCAAAATCTAAGACAAATATTTTATACTCTTTAAAATACAACGCCCTAATGATATAATTTCTGAGTACAATAACTTTTACCTATCTATCTTATTTTTGGAAAGTCACTGAAAAGTTTCATGTTTATTTCCAATCAGACCAGATTTGTGAAAAAATGTTTTAATTTAAAATAAGTAAGAAGTTGGTGTAATTAGGTTAAGCAATTACAAGTCATTTTTTACCCCAAGTTGGAATACCAAAGTTTGTAAAAATATTTTTAGACACAAAATATTTAATTTAGGTAAAGATCATCTCAATTAAAATTTTTCTTATAATAAAAAAAATGCAATAAAAACTCATTTGAGAAAATATTCTGTATCAGACCTTTCTGGGCAACACCACACACAAAAAATTTAAGAAAAGCGAATTAAAAATCAAAAAATTACTATTGGTGTAAATACAGAATTCACTGATTCAGCTATTGTTAGCTTTGGTATAAATAGAAAAAGTTATGATGAATTTTTAAAAAATCATGTATACTTTTCTAATAGAAATCTAAAGATTTGTCACAGAAATTTCAATTATTTAAATTTAGTCATCTCAATTGGATGACGCGCCTGTCAGAGTAAACAGATCCTTATTTTGTTACTTTGGCGGTCATATTTGTGAATCAATAAATCTGCCTTTTCTTGTGTTTCATTCGGATCAACGTGAATTACCATTATGATATAACTGTATTTCACTGTTAGGAAAAACGTACATTTTACTAGAAATACAACTTAATACTTACCCTTGGTTGGTTTCCTCCAGCTTGAGTACCCTGATCAACAGAGAGTGATTTACGAGATCCCACAGAAGCAGGAGTAGTACTACGACTAGCTGCCCCTCCTCCAATGAAGTCTAAAACAGAATCTAAACTGAGATGTCTAGAAAGGAAACCATACTGTTAAGCACAGTAGTGGATTAAAAAATTAGAGAATTGAAAGTTTAACTATTTCAGAATCGACGTAAAATTAGAAAACAGATATATGTAAAAAGACTTTAAAGATTTTCCAATATTACTGCAGCAACTTCTCTGATAGTCTTTTTATGTCTACACTCCTGAAAATACTAAAGTTATGTGCAACTTCTACCGCTCAAATTAGCGCATCTATTTTTCTACTTATTTATACAAAAAAAAGCTTAATAAAAATCACATAAAATAAATTATGTAAAGCTAGATCTATATAAAAAAAAGCAATACCAAACACAGAAAAATGAAATAAAAACAATAAGTCTATGTACTCAAAGGATACATGCACCTAGAGCTACTTCTAAAATAATTAGGAAACTGCAAGTATATTTTTCTTAAAGCTTGTTATAGTATTTTACATGTAAATTTAATATATACCATTTATCACATGAAAATTTGACTTCACCTCACTGACCATACCCAGGTGACAGATATTTGGTGAAAAACGAAATATAACTAAATGAGTTATCTGTGTCAATCTTAAATTTTATCTAATAAAAAGTCAACCCATGGTTGGATTGCTTATATTCCACCCCCATCTTAACCAGTAAATTTCTAGGGCTAATACCCCTAGATACATATACATAAAAAGTGGGGTTATCAATAGCGCCTATTGAATGAACACAAATGGTGAATGGAAACAACCTGTACAATTTGGGCACACAAGAGTTATGGATTTAATCGACGACACGTTCTTGGATATGTGATCTGATTACACGGCAATGTCGTATAATTTCGAAAAGCCATAAAGAGTTGGGTGCGATCCAAATCAATGGATGGAGGTGGACACTCCGACGAAGCCAACATCTAGTGAAATCTAGTCTATTACGAAGACCAATCAAAAACTTCCGAGTGGAGTAGGCGTTGGCCTAAATCCACTCCACCCAAGTGGAGTTTTAGCATTCCACTTGGGACAAGCGCAACAATATTCCAGGTAGAAATTCACGCGATACAAGCATGTGTTCACGAAAATATTAGTCGGGACTACCGCATCCAGAAATATATATACTCTCCGACAGTCAAGCTGCTCTTAAGGTTTTAGATGCCTATCAGGCCAACTTCAAAAAACTCCAATGAAAAAGCGTACATATTAACAAGATTCGGAGTTATAAAACCATATCAGGTATTAGAACCAGCGTTTGGTATACGAAAACACGTGATAAAAACGACAATCAACAGATGGTCATATTAGTACCATCTAAATCGTTGACTCGCAACATCTAACCAAAGACATGCGAGGGACGTAATTGGCAACCCCTCAAAGAAACTAACAGCTTACGTCTTTTGTTTAACAAGGGTCCAGACCAAACTAGTGGTAGAACTGATAACTCACTACTGTCACCTAAGGAAATATTTACAGAAATGGGTTATCTGCAATAGTCCCATGACATGTGGTGCAGAAGAAGAAACCTCTATGCATATCCATAGGAATGTGCGGTTTTAACTCGGAACAGACATAAATTGGTTGGAGATCTACATCGTGGCGATAAATTATCACATAAAGGGCTTGGACGTAAGCTAATAAACCTTCGTAAAGGGACAGAGGCGGCCATAGCGTAGTGGTTAAGGTGTCTGCTTTCTACGCCAGCGATCTGAGTTTGTATCTCGGCTCGGAAAATAATAATAAAAAAACTATAAATAAATAATAAAATAAAAATTTACAACTTGACGATCGTCGCTCTTGGGAAGGCAATGGTGAAGCACTCATAGTATGATGCCTAGTAAAGCCCTCTCACTTTGGCCGTTCAGAATCGGCATTAAACTGTAGGTCCCCTTTGTCTGTGGAAATACTTAAAAAGACACCAACCACAGGCAAAGGCGAGAGGGTCGCCTACGTCCGTATCGGATATGGCACTTCGAAGAAGAAAAAGGGACAACGCTCATGTAACCCAGAGAGCGGAGTACACTAACCCAAGAGGCTATAGTGCATAAACAGGCCAACAACCAAGCTACCAAACCCGTGGTAACGTTCGGTCCGAACGCTATTTTAAGGAGAAACTTAAATATTAAGTTTCAAAAATACATAGTTTACTACTTGTCTTGAAGAAATTTCATTTTCTAAATTAAATATGAATAGCTCGATTTCAAATATAAGCATGATCAAAGCAGTATTTCCTCGGAATTTTTTTTTTTAATATTTTATAAAGTATTCTTGACGCTAATGATAAAGTGACAGGTTTCTAAACCTTAACATTATATCTGTTTCATAATTTGCTTTTGAGAAAAATGCACTGTATATTTTTTAAATATTATAGTTAAGGCTAATAAGATAATATGAATATAAAAAATATATGCGGATAATTATTTTTATCTAATAAGAATACAATAATGCAAAATAATCCCAATGAAAATAATAATCAATATTTTGGTTTCCCCTATTTTTAAATTGGAGATATACAAACTATAATGTATTTCAATGAAACACAAGGCAAGATCATTTTTGGAAAATCAAAGCCCTAAATCATATTTTACACAAACCAATTACGTTTTTTGTAATAAAACAAATTTGGGTTAGATTGAGTTACAGTTAATCAAAGTCTATTATTGTAAACAAGGTATAACACTTTATTTAACTATATCTCCGGAAGATATTCTTTCTATATTCCAACCTAAGGTAAATAATTAGAGAAATCATTTTCTAGGGTGCTAGGGTTCTTAAAATCTAATTCTAGTACATCCTTAAAAAAAACGAAAAAAAAAAAAAAAACGAAATCTTACAAATATAGAATTTTACTGCAAAAGTATGTTTAATACGAAAATATATAGCCGTACAATTTAGTGAAAAGAAAATTCATATAGGTTAAGTGAGGACGCCCAGCTTAAACTTCATCTTTTGTACTTTTTTCCTTTAAAATTACAATAAAGGCATTAAGACTACATATTTATGGAAAGTTGAATAGTTTCTATAAATGAAATTTAAATGTTTATAAGAAATGGTCCCTATGCCCCAAACTGTAGACCTCTAAACCAGTTTATGACCAGGTATCTTGGGGATTTTACTGATATGACAATATCTACGGTTACTTTGTGACCTTTTAGAAAATTTATTATATATATAAAAAGATATAATTAAAACCTACTGTTAGGTATGCTACATACAAGATTCTAATATATTTTTCTTAGATATGTGGAACTATAAAATTTGTGAAAATAAGAGAAGAAAAGTATATTTGTTGCAATTCAACTAAAATCGTATCTCTCAGAAAAAGTGTCATAGGACATTAATACAATTCAATTCAACTGGTCACATATGCCAATTTTTTACATGTAATTTTTTACCCTAGACATTAAAAAATGAAGGACAAAGTATGTCAATCATAACATCGTTTTCCGCTAAATCAATGATCCATCAGAAACTTCAACGTTGTAAGGACATGTAGGAAATCCTGGCCAAATTTACAACCATGTTTTAAGGGAAAATTACCTCATATCGGCTTATGTGTGATGCTGTTAATAATCAGATTGATGGCACATGTTCTGCTAGTAAAACCTGTGGATGCGTATCGGTGTTGTCACTTATATTTGTTAATTTTAATAGCAGGTTATATGTGGTTAAATATAACTCATTAAAGTACAAATTTAAAAAAATATTTAGCCATCTGTTATAAACATAACTTTATTTATTTTCTTCTCTTTTAGCTAAACCAGGCACGATACTTTACTTCATTAAATTAGAGTTTTAATAATATTGTGAAAGCCGGCGAACCACTGAGTACTTTAAATTGCAGAAATCTAACAACATTGACAGTCAACCAAATTTTTACTCGTCGATATTAGGGTTGGTTTAGTCCCCATGGTTTGAGTCCACTTATAATGTTGAATCTTGTTTAAATGTACACGTGCAGAACCTTGGTTTTTATCTATGCCAACACATAAAGTACCTAACCCATACTACCTATGATATAAACATATGCTGCACAACAGTTAAATGTTCAGGTCATCACTCATTGATTGATGTACAGACGTGAGAAGTTGTATCTAAAAGGATAAGCGTGGGATTAGTCGAGCCGCATAAATTTTATTCCATAAAAAATGTACAAATAAACACTTCACAATAATGTGTATTTAACTTCCAAATAAACAAATCTAGTGATCTACAGGTGGGGAATATTTACCTATATACCATAATCCTGGATCTAATGTATATGTTTTTGTTTCACTTATTTTTATTTTTGGTTTCCAGTTATTTTTATTAGCACGATTTATTATAACTTATAGTTTAATGTTTCAATTAAAAACATTTTAACATAACTGAAAGTAAAGATGTTCTCTTATTAAATTGTTTTGAAAAGGAAAAAAACTTAATATGGAATATAGAAAAGATTTTCTTTATTTCCTACTTTAACGTGTTAAAATGAAACTTTAAAGTTTAACCTAACAGTAAACCCAATATAGTAGCGAAAGTGAGCTCCAAGTTATAGAGGAAATTTTGACGGCGCGTGCGTCGACGGGTCCCTCTTTCAAAATGGCCGTTCAGTGTTTACATCTGATCTCGGAATGTATCTTTCGAAATGATCGTTTCTTGATGTGACTGCAATTTATTTGAATTTAATGACAGAAGGAAAAAAGTTCGTATAAAAAGAGAATTAAAAACGTTTGTTAAGTGAAGAGAATCGAAAAGGTTGACAAAAAATTTATATAATCATGGGAATGGAAGTTACTGTTGTGCCCTTAACAATTGTAAGAATATTTCAAAAAGTACGCCAGATGCGAGTTTCTTCTTCTTCCCCAAAGATGTTAAAAGGTAAATGATTTAATTAAAAAATATCAATTGCGTAAGAAATGGTGCGCGGATAAATTGAATAATTCTGAGAAGCTATTTCTCTTATGACATTTTATTTTGCTTATAGAGCAAAGATTTAGCTTTCAGCAACCAAACACGTCATCAATTATCCAATTGGAAAGATTTATTTTTGTATAAACTATGGGTACTCAATTACCTTTTATTTAAAAATATGTATATTTTTGTAAATTGTATTTTTTTTTTTTCTAAAATGTGTACTCTCGATAGGCTTCTAGATTAGAGAGGGTATCTAACTCGCACCGATAAAGTCACATTTGAAAACATATTTATTAGAGTGGACAAAAAAATATTTTTTTTCAAATTCGTAGGGCTTAGCTTGAACATAATCCTACCAGTGAGAAAAGAAAACTCCCTGTGTCAAAGGCTAATAACACAGGTAAAGATCCTTATAAGAGTCGGATTTTATTGAGGCCCAATCAGGCCCAGAAACATTCAATTTGCATTTGAACATAAATTTCCTTGCTGAATTCAAATATGTATTTAAAAATTCTGGTTCCAGTCTTAGTTTTTACTTTTGAGCCTTATAGAGTCCCAACAAAGCATTGTGCTCAAAATCTGATATGCCTATTCAATTCCCTGGAGAAAATGTTAAAAACTTTTGTCTGCAACATTTTTTCTGAAAATGCCTTCCTGTCAAGTTTTTCACTTGTATTCATCTCCTTTCTAACGAAACGTTCCATTCCTTTTTTTTAATATATTACTCATGCAGCATTAACTTGAAATTTTATTGAATCAAAAATTTTCAAACATTTGTATATCTAGGAATTTAAATGATAAAACTTTGCATAGTAACCTTATTTCTATTTAAAATGTCCCCGCTGGTCCCCTTTTTAACATGGCGGACTGCCATGTGATCTCTTGAAAACTGGGACCTGATTTTTTTATACAGTTACCCCTGAGTTTCGCTAATGTATTGTGTTTACTGTGGTTTAATGCTCAATCTATTAACCCTATTAATCTAAAATTTAAACAAACATTTGTCTAAAATAAAATAATTTTACAAATCTCAGTTATGATTGTAAAATTCAACACCAAAATTTGCTTTTATCAGATATGTCTGCCTAAGTTATATTGTTACACGTTATTTCTACAAATAAGGAGTTGTGAAAACATTTTTGTGAATTTAACATACTAAAATCATTAAAATTGATAATATAATTTCAGTGCACTTACACAAATTTATTTTTTCACTACTTTGTCTCGAGGTTATTAGGATTTAAATTTCACAGTAAGGTTAATTTTACCTAGAATCATGAAATTAGTTCAACCGGCCCTCATGATACCCTTGTTAATGGTTTGGCAACATAATTTACTAAGTGAATTTGGCCGAATAATAAAAAAATATTAATTTTAATAACTTAAAATGGAGTAGAGTTAATAATTCATAACAAAATTAATAATAGACTACAACTATGCTAAAGCAACAAAAAGCAGCAAATCCTAGTCAAAATTGATCATCAGTTACTCACTCTCCTACAAGCTTTTAAGGCAGACTAAAGCAGGTATACAAAAGAAATAAAAATATTTTTTTTACCAGGCGGATTTTGATCAGTGGGCCTCGGAGGTTCTCCCACAGGAGGAGGAGGTGACAAAATAGAAGGGGCCGCTACACCGACATCAGGGCCCCCTCCGGGTGGCGAAATTATTAACTCACTTGGCTTTGAACCTGGTGCAGATCCAGTTCTGCCTATACCAGTTTGCAGTCCTGGTGCCGCAGTATTTGTCAAACCCCCCATGGGCAAAAATGATCCGTATGGGTTGTGCCCCATATGTCCCAATATTGGATGTTGTTGAAATTGCTGTGGTCCCAGCGTTGGGGGCACAGAAAGTTGCATAATAGCAGGATCATTGAGAGGCTGTGGGTGGTTAACAGTGTTCACCACACGAATATCCTTAATGTCCGATCCACGGAAAAGTATATAGTCA
This sequence comes from Pachyrhynchus sulphureomaculatus, assembly GCA_019049505.1. Taxonomy (NCBI): domain Eukaryota; kingdom Metazoa; phylum Arthropoda; class Insecta; order Coleoptera; family Curculionidae; genus Pachyrhynchus; species Pachyrhynchus sulphureomaculatus. Next base: position 83,975,611 of record CM032453.1, on the reverse strand, counting down.
TACACTTGGTTCTGGGCTGGAACAGGAAATTGGGTTTCACGGTCTTCTGTCCCAAAAGAACGTACTGAAAGAAAAAAATACACATATATTTTTTATACTTCTAACAAGATAAGTATTGTTCATTCAATGATTAACAAAACAAATTAACAAGCTTTATATATCTGTGTTAGTTGTTTTATTAAGTATTTGTCTCTTTACACTTTATTATTTATTTTAATTTATGTTTTTAATACATTTATGGTTAGTAGTGTAAGTTAAATTTCTGAATATCTCAGCTAGGAAAGCTTTGCCTTCCAGTCATTGTATAGGAACTGATAAAAAGAATTTGAACAGTTTTATTTTATAAATACGAGTATTTTGATTTTAAACAATATGCCAAAGCCAAATAAAAACAATATTGCTTTTCATTATAATCTTATGTAAATATTGCCAATCTTCAAAAATACTTATACTAAAAATGATAAAATAAAAAAATTTTATACTGCAATTTAACAAATATTTCTAATATCAGCAGAATACCCATAAAAAAACGCACAATTCTGCGAAAGCTGTATCGAAGTTATGCAGCTTTAGTTGTGTTGATCTTTCAGAAAGAATCAGCTCATATAATAGGATGTAGCATGCAGCACTATGTTTTTATTTCATCATAGCATATACCTTATACTTACAGAACACGTTCACATCGATTCCCGTTTTTTCAAGCTTGATACCTGGTTTAATTGCTTGTTATATAATTCAACTTTTAGGATCGTGCCTTAGACATGTAATAATTTACGTATGTGATACATTCTAAATGATGTTTCATGTTAACATAGATAATCAAATTTGAAGAAACAAGATTTAGTAGATTACTTTCTTTTCTTATAAAACTAAAAAATAGTGTAATTGCAAAAACAGAAAGGAATGGACTGGATTTAAAAAGAAGTGTGTAAAATTATCTAATATTTTTTATTTTAAAAAATCTTTACTGAATCATAGAATTTGCAAACTCGTGACAGACTGATTCTCAAATACAATTACAGTTTTTTGGTAAAGTTCATCAATTTATAACAGTAAATAACCTGTCAAGTGCAAGTCGGACTTGCGCATTTAGTGTTCAGATTGTTTTAAAATAAAACACGCCCCAAATGAATTATCAATAAAGTTTGTTTTCGATCCTTGTGGAAAACTGATGACCTTGAAATTTTTGTTTTTATATATACCAGATAAATTACTAAAGGTAATGCACTCGTGATAATTTTCGTTCAATCTACATCAATTTTTTGATCAGTACTTTTGGAGATAAGGGGGAACAACGATTTTTGGCAATTTTTTAAAAACAATACAATGAAAAGTGCGAGCAAGTATTATATTATATATATTTTTGAACTTGTATTTTCACAAGCTTTCATTTGACACACCCCTCGATCACCTGGTATTTTTTTTTTTTTTTACTTCCAATTTCACCCACCAAAACTAACCCTTTAAGGTAAAATTTAATTCTCCAAACTACACGCCTCTGATGAGGCTATCAATTTCTATATCAGTGCCAAATTTCAAGTTTCTATGTCAAATCGTTTTGGAGAAAATCAAGTGTGACAGACAGATACTGACATGATCTTATACATTTCTGTATGAAACACTAAAAAATTATAAAACCTACAATTTAATTTACCTTTAGTACAATATAAATCACAGATATATCAGTTATATTTTTATTATCACAAATAAAATCCACTATTTTAAGAAACAATATCTAAACATTAAAAAACCAGTCAAGTGCAAGTTGAACTTGCACAATTAGTGTTCCTTACGTAGATTGTTTTTAAAATAAAAATTTTTGTTAGGGTGGTATAAAATGATCAGTGACTTTTTAAATACCAAATAAATTATTAAAGGTAATGCACTCGTGATAATTTTCGTTCAATCTATACCCCGTGGAGAATATTCCAGAATTTTTTCAAAATTTTTTGATCAGTACTTTTTGAGATAAGGTAGGGGACAGCGATTTTTTAAAAGTAATACGAAGAAAAGTGTGCGCAAGTATTACATTATATATATATTTTTTACTCGTGTTTTTACAAGCTTTCATTTGACACCACACTCGATGACCTAGTAAAAAAAAATTTTTTTCACTTCCGATTTCACCCCTCAAAACGAACCCCTTAAGTCAAAATTTATGTTACGGTGGTATAAAATGATCAGTGACTTCACAAAACACACCCTAAATGAGTTTTCAACAAAGTTTGTTTCCAATCTTTACTGAAATCTGATGACCTTGAAATGTTTGTTTTTTTTTTATGTACCATATAAATTATTAAAGGTAATGCACTCGTGATAATTTTCGTTCAATCTGCACCCCGTGGAGAATATTCCAGAATTTTTTCGAAATTTTTTAATAAGTACTTTTCGAGATAAGGCCCGGGACAGCGATTTTTCGCGAATTTTTAAAAATAATACAAAGAAAAGTGCGCGCAAGTATAATATTATATATATATTTTTTTAGTCATGTTTTCACAAGCTTTCATTTGACACCACACTCGATGACCTAGTAAAAAAAATTTTTTTTTTCACTTCCGACTTCACCCCCCAAAACTAACCCCTTAAGTCAAAATTTAATTCTCAAAACTACATGGCTCTGATGAGGCCATCAATTCCTATATTATTACCAAATTTCACCTTTCTATGTCAAATAGTTTCGGAGAAAATCGGGTCTGACAGACAGACAGACAGACAGACCGAAGTGATCTTATGAGTGTTCCGTACGGAACACTAAAAACGACCAACAAATTAAAGGAATATTAAAAGTGATGCGACATAAGACAGAAAATACCATGAACATAATAAAAAATCAGTAAAGCATTTACCAATATTTCCCTCCCAAACATGCAGTTCTAAAATAAATACTGAATTTGCTTTTCTCACACTTAACAATAACTTAACTCAAACATTGCAACTCAACTCTTTAAATGATAGGTACTTTATGGTTATATACTGATAATGAAAAGGAAAGGTTTTTATTAAACTGGTAAATAATGAAAAAAGAAAGTAACTTCAAGAGCAATGAAAAAAATTTTCCCCTTTTACCTCTTACCTCATAAAATTTATGGACTAGCGTGGTTATACATAAAATTTATCCATTGTTTCAACTAAACACCAGGAAAAAATCTCTCAATACTACTAAAACTATCTGATTTTTAACAACTTATAGGTTCCTTTCCTATGAGAAGTATTATGTGTACCAAATTTGAATTCGATATATCTCTTTTCAATCCAAAGTTATCATGCCAAAAGCTTACCAGACCTATAGACAAATAGACAAACCTGATGGAAATTGAAAACTATGTTTTTCATAACCTAGGGATCTTAAGAAATAAAGAAATGCAAAAAGTTCAGAGGGTAATTTATGATAAATACAGAAGTCCCCTTAGTAAGGGAAGTAAAAAAACGAATATTATGTTCCTTGAAAGAGACTATCATGAACTTCAAAGTATGATTTCAATAGTTTTATTAACAACCACAACTTAACATAATAATAAGCTCTACACAATAAAAAGACTATAGTTATTTAACAAAATAAAGAACATATTAGAAACAAATAAACAATCAATAAAAATGCTTGTAATTTTTCTACTTAGAATTTTTTCACTTGAACTCTATTATCAAATATAACAAATGTAATAAAAGGAATAAAATTTGTGGCATTTTTCTTTGTTAAGTCCACAATGCACTTGCCTTACAAGCATTATTATTTATTAGAATGCTGCCAGTGACAATAATAATCCATTATAATCCAAGAAATTTGTATAAATCAAAAAACAACCAATATAACTGGAAAACATACAAAATCAATAATTATTTTGAAAAACAAAAAACCAAAGGAGTTGCCTGGTTAACCAAGAAGAATAATAAAGCATCAGTTTTTTAAGCTGCTACAGTGCGACCTCGATAATAAGGACTAAGTAAAACCGCGGTGATCCGAATTAGTAAATAATTCGAATTACTGAGGCAGGACATTATTTATATTAAAAAACGAATTATTTAATACGAAACAACTAAAAAATAGTACATACATAGAATAATATTTAAAATAGAAGCATATCTTATCAAGTTTTATCTTATTTTGTAAAAAAATGTGTAATTTTTGTTTGCTTGGTTCATCATAAAAACAATTTCTTTTAATCTTTGAAGTACAAGAACATCACTTAGAGGGATATCATTTTCTTCTGCCCATCTCATGCACACATTGAAACTTTTAACTGCCTCATCATTCTTCACAGTGTTCTTAACAGTCTGGTTTGTATTAGTATTTAACTCTAAACCTTCATTATCACTCTCGTGTTGTTCATCTGTATCATCTATGTCTTCCAGTGGTAACAAATCTTCATCATTTTCAAGCCAATTACATACTTCCATGTTCGTGAGATTCTGCTCAGTGAGAACATTCAGCATATCTGAAACATCTGTTATTTACGAATTAACCAAAAAAATACTAAAAGAAAAATTTCAGGCTTTACCTTTCATTTCTTCATTCATGGAAAACAAATTGTGCAGAAAATCACTCAGAGGAATCAGATCTTCAGCATCATATTCAGTGTCTGGGTTGGTATCTGCCACATAAACCATAATTTTGTGCCAGCACTTTTTCCCATGAATTGCATAGTAGACATACAGCATCTTTTAGGTTAATGCTTTTTAATAACCTAACAAGGTTCTCTTCATTATTTTATAAAATATGGGCTAAAAGACTTTTCCGATAAAATAATTTTGTCAGTCTGATTGCATTCTGGTCCATAGGCTGCAAAAGTGCAGTACAATTTGGTGGAAGAAATAATGTTGTAAACTGTCCATCCTCACTAGTCAGCTCTTCTATAGTTCCATGGCTCAAAGCATTATCAACGATTAGCAGGGCTCTTTCAGGCAAGTTGAGACTTCTTAAATGACTTTTGACTTGACGAATAAAAGAATGATGAAACCAGTCTAAGAAAATTGCTGTAGTCATCCATGCATTAGCAGATGATTTGTACTCAACAGGTATGTTCACATTTTTAAAAGCCCTCAGATTTTTTGCCTTTCCTATTACTAACAACTTTAATTTTTGTGATCCATCAGCATTGCAACATGCTAGAAAGGTAACGCGTCCTTTGTTTATTTTTTCGACCTGGTGCGGTCTTTTCCTGAGAACGAACCAGCGTTTTTTCAGGCAACATTTTCCAATACAGAACTGATTCATCTGCATTGTTTATTTGAGTAGGTCCAAGGTTTAATTCTTTTATCTTATCTGTGAATAAAGTTAGAAAAGAATCGACGGCACTTTCATTATAGGATAGTTTTTCGCCACAAACTTTTAATGCATGCAGACCATGTCTTTTTCTGAAGTTAGAAATCCAGCCTCTGCTAGCTCTAAAATTAGCAGTCCCATAGGTTTCAGTGTAAGACTGTTTTACTTCGCCTGATAAAATTTCGTAGGAAATTGGGACGTGCCTTGATCGTAGCGTACAAAACCATGTATACAAACGAGTTTCCATTTCTGGATATTCGGCTTTTCGTAAGGTTTTTCTGATGCCAGGACCGGAATCACATTTGGAAATAAATCTAAAAGAAGTTACACGTCCATAGTGAGTGTCCAAAATTATCTTTAAAATAAATCATATATATATACCTTTTGATTTTCCCTTGCTTCTTTTTTATATCCGAAATTGTGGATGTTCCTACTCCGTATTCAATTGCCAAAACTTTTTTCCGCTTTCACCAAGAACTAGTCTTTCTAATATATCGGACTTTTGTTTTATTGTTAGCGTAATATGTTTTCTTTTAGAAGGCATTTTAATATGTAGGTACATATATGTAAAAAAAAAAAGTTTACATACTTATATGAACCACATAAAGTAAAATAGAACGTAGGTATGTTGTACTTGTGACAATAAACAAACAACTACAAAGCCCTTAACCTTTAGACGCGATACGCGATGCGTTGTAGGCAAATCAAAGGCACCTACAGTTTGTGTGAATCCCAGATGTAGTAGACTGGAAGTTAGGAGAATCCCCTCACTATCGATTTCAGTTTTCCCATGTAGTTTAAATTAAGTAGATGTCTAAAAATGCAGGTCCGGATTACCTAGTACTATCAAATCCAGATTATAAAGTACACAATGCAATAGAAATGTTTGTCCGGATTATTAAAGAATCCGGTTTAATGGAGATGTGGATTATCGAGGTGGCACTGTATATTAATGTGCCGGTTAATCACAGCAGTCTAAGACCCATTTCAAATGAACAGAATGTAACATAAAATTTAAAAATTGGATCAAATAAAAAGTGAAGGATCCCCAACTGCGACTGATATTATTATTGTAATAGCCACATATAGAACTAATTGTTGCAATCCAAAATATCTTGGACAAAATGGACAACAGATACAATAAGTTGTATATCAAAAATGCATTGTCTCTTGTATATATTCAGGTGCACTGAGATTAAAAAAAAAAGCTATCTGAAATATTGCAGCAACTAATTGATGCAACTAATTGCGCCAAGATACATTACTGTTTCACATAATCTCATAGAATAAATTTTCATCTTTTGAAGTTTTCCTATTAAAAAAAGTCCTTCACAAAATGTATTTTTCTTCTTTAAAATTATGACCAGTTAGATCTGAACAAGTGTAGGGCACAAATTAAGACATAATAATGTTAAAAAGCCTTAGTTCATTGACCTTTGACATTCGTAATATTTAACACAAATTTTACAAATATCACTGTAAAGCCTTCAAGATTAAAAAAAAATATATTTTTTAATGTTATTTCTTTACAAGATAGATCATAACCCAGTATTGAATTATATTTATAATCTTTAGAATCACATTACACACAAAAAGTTTATAACAAAATGTCAGGAATAATAAATCTTTTAAAATTCTAAATTTAAACAAGAAATTTAAGAGTTGTATCTATATTTTATAGAGAGATTAGGAAGCATTAAAAAACAGTTAGGTTGTTTTTTAGGCAGCCATTTTTTATTCCAAATTTTTTTGGTACAAAAAAAACTTTGGAATTCTGACAAATATCCTAATAAAGGAACAGAATTTAAAATTACTGATAATGACCTTTAATTATTTCAATAAGACATGGGAATTTCAAATTTAAAACGTTAATTAGCAAACATCAAATTAATTTTTAAAAAAGTATGTTTACTACTAAACTATGATTAACAGAAGCCGTTATCTAGACTTTTTAAAAATAAATTTACGTAATTTAACAAGAAAAATACATTGTAGTTTAAACAAATACAAGTTTCTATCAATTTCTACAATAATGACAAAATATTGTCAAACTTACCGGAAGCCAAAGCTATTGTACATTCTTGGGGATCGACGGTAAATAATCGCCCCTCGTACCGAATATCCGCCTTCGAGATTAGGCTTATCTTGGAGCCCAGCTCCGGCATTCCCGTCGTCATCTTGAATAAGAACTTTTTCTTATCCGATGTCCAAGATGTTAACCGATTCTTTTCGACGACCAAACAAATTTATTACTCAAAAACTGCAATGATGGCGTACCCAAAACAGCTGTAAAAATGACATTTGTGTCGTATCCTACAGAGTTGCCAAAAATTCTTAAGTATTTTTTATTCTAATGTCTATCGCTGAATTAAAGATGAGCAATTTTTCATCTTGATCGACTCTCTTTAAGTTTAAAAGTTTAATAATTATGAAGTAGTCATAAATTTTAATTTCGATAACCATATTTATAAAACATTTTTCAAGTGTTTATGCTAACCGTGTGAAAATTGAAAAACTGGCAACATTTACTTTAGGTTAGCCAATTGTAGTGAAAATCACCGACATAATCAAAAATCCCTAAATACTCACCCAAGTTACGTAAATGTCAAAAATCTGAAAAAAACTTCGATTTTTCCTTCACAAGAAGAATTATCGAAGATTTTTAGACTTTGGGCCAATATTTTATGCATCTGGCAGGAGTTTCTGAGTACTATAAATTCTGAGGTTACATAACTTGACAGAGGGTCCTTCACTTACCTCAAGAATGGCTGCTACAGTAGGACGAATTTGTGGAGCTGGTATTTTAAAATCCGGCACAACCCCTTGTTTAAGCCAAGTAAGTGCGTTAGGAATTTCTTACCCTTTCTCCTGTGTAGTCCCTATTACTAGAGTTTTTTTATAAGTTACACATTTTACTGTTCAAAGTTTACATAATTATATCACCACATTTTAAAATTCTTAATTGTTCTCATTTTTAGATATCCTCATATTCAACGACAAGAGAATGGACAAGGGGTAAAAAAGCAGTAAGTAAAAGCCATCTATAATTTTGTTAATAAATCCAAAATACCTTAAGACTTTCCGACCTAACCTAGTTTTATATAGTGGTGGGTACCAATGTTACCTTTGCTTGACAGAATGAGACGACCAATTATAAGATCTCTGTTGGTTTTTAAGAATTATGGAAATTCTTAGAGGAAAAGCTGTCATAAACCAGATGCTTACCTTGTTTTGAAAAATAATCATTTTTATTAAACATATGGGTAATTGTTTGGCCAGTTTTGTTAAAACTCATTCTTTTATGGAATCGGGTCTATTCAATAAAAAGCTATTATATTGCCTACAGCCTTAAGTCTAGGTACAGCATCTATTTTTTACTTTAATATTTCCCACATATATACTTAACCAATCCTTTATGTAATATTCCCATACGCTGTGTTATTCATTCTCTTTACAAAGTGTGCCTTTTAACAGAAGTATTTACTTATGTTGTCAGAACTGACAGGTTAAGTAGGTTATACTTACTAGAAATATTGTGTATAATATATATAATAATATAAAGTACACTGAGGTTTAACAGAGGCAGGTTATTTCAGGTTTAAATATACTAAAATTTTCAATATTCATTGTATTTTTCTTTTTTGAAATCTGTGCCTTAAAACTGTCAGTCAAAGTCTGACATATCTATGATGTTGAGGTCATTTACGTCCCACAACATCATAAGTATGAAGTGCAAATTTGCTTGACCTTATCTCATTTTATTGATTGTTTTCAAAAATATAAAGTCTTAAAAATCTTTTTAATTCCAGTTGAAATAATAATAATTAAGGAATTAAACCATGTATAGAAGTTAAAATATCTTTCCTATTACATTGTTTTGTAGGGAGAGAAAGTGCTTATACATATAAAATTTAATATTTTTGTCATTAAAAAAAACCCTTTCTGCCCTTATTGGTAAATATTGTTCACTACAATTTACTAAACTTAACTTTGACTACCTAAAATTGTATTTTTAACACAAGATTTTTAATATTAAAATTTCAATAATAAGAAAGGAAATAATGTTACAAAAACATATGAATATGTTATTCATACACTTCGATTTACTATTTCCAAAATTTAAGAAATTTTACTATTGCAGTTCTAATATACAAATCATATTTTAGTTTAACAAAAGCGACTAGTATGTATATTCAATGTGATGTCACTGGAATGATGATATATTGTACAGGGTGGTCTAAATTGGACACTTTTAAAGGTAAACCCCTTTATCTAAAGGAGATAGACAAAAACTGATGTCAGTGTCTGGGGCTCAATTTTTATGATAAACTCAATTTTGAAAACCGCATATCGATATCTAGTACCGTTTCAGATATACAGGGTGTTTTTCAAAAATCTGTATTTTGGAAAAATGTTAGTAATTCTTTTCCTATTGAAAATTTTTGATTTCTGTAAAAAACATTCTCTCAAAGCACTTTTTCGCGTGGATTTTAGCAGTGTAAGTTACATTTTTTTACAACTAATATTTTAATAGTTACTAACGCAAAAATATATTTTTTAAATGGGATACCCTGTATATTTATCCGAATAGAGCTTTAAATTACCATTCTAAAAATATAGCACACTTTATGCACATTTTGTGAAGTAGGTTTTTTGTATGAGTGGCAATATCAATTGTTTACCGATAGCAGTCAAATTGTAAAAAAAAAAATTCCCAGAAGTAACTCTAAGAGTCATAACTACAATGAAATTTACTAAATGCTGTAGTACTTTAAACTATGTAGAAAAATAAAACAAAACAACAATAAAACAATTTATTCTGAGATGTTCGAAATGTCGACCAGTTTCATTTACACATAGACACTTCTTACCGAGTTGATTAGTTCAAGAGGAGCGAGAGCTGCAAAAACTTTGTATCACTGCGACTTCTAACTCTTGTCTAGTGTTTGTCGGTAATTTAAGAATTAGGTCTTTCAATCTTTCCGAGAGATAGAAGTCCATGGGTGTTAAATCAGGTGACCTTGCCTGCCAACGGTTCGGACCTTGATTGGCTATCCAGTTATTGTCGAAATTGGCCGATAAAAAATTACTGATAACTGCAGCGTTATAAGAGGGTGCCCGTCATGTTGAAAAAATATATTTCTAAGGTCCTTTAACGGCAGTTCACCAACAAGAGGTTCTATTTGCTGCCTTAAAATTTCTAAATATCTCTGAGAGGCGAGTGTTCCTTCGTAAATAAATAGACCTATAACCCTGTCTCTAAAAATTCCTGCCCACACATTAAATCCAAATCTGCCATGATTCCTTTGCTCTGCAACTAAATGAGGATTTGCTTGTGCCCACGTATAAGAATCGTAACGGTTAAAAATACCTACATTGCTTACATAAGCTTCGTCTGTCCAAATGCAATTTAATGAAAAATTCGGAAACTGGTTACAATTCTCTAGAAACCATTGGCAAAAATCCATACGGCGTTGAAAATATCCGTCTCTAAGGTGATGAACTTTTCTTGTCCTATATGGCCTGAATTTGTGCTTCTTCAAAGTACAACTTACGTTAGTTCTTGGTAGTCCAGCGGATTCTTTTAACTGTCGCATTGAAGTGTTGGGATTATTTCCGATAGTTCCTAAAACTAGTATTTCTTCTAACTCCTTATCCGTTTGGTGCATAATTTTTGGGTCGTTTCTTTTCAAACTGGCCACTCTTAACTAGGTTATGTCGCAATCGAGCGAATATATCCTTGAAGGGTTGACGCCTCTCTGGATATGGTTCGTGGTACAAATTACTTGCCGCTTCCGAATTTTCTCCGGTTTATATAAAAAACACACTATCATATCCCATTTTTTGTAATTTTCAAATTTCATCGCGATTTATTTGACAATTCAATAACTGATCCTGAAATAAAATTTGACAACTACGAGTAAACAATTGAATCAAACCATATGGCCGCTCCGTTTAAAGCCTACTTCACAAAACGTGCATTTAAAACTCTCGTAAAAACTAAAAACCTTTATATTTTGAAGTAGATTTAAGCAAAATAGAAAGTGTGCTATATTTTGAGAATGGTAATTTAAAGCTCTATTCGGATAAGGAAAAATATACAGGGTATCCCATTTAAAAAATATATTTTTGCGTTAATAACTATTAAAATATTAGTTGTAAAAAAATGTAACTTACACTGTGGAAATCCACGTGAAAAAGTGCTTTGAGAATGTTTTTATAGAAATCAAAAATTTTCAATAGGAAAAGAATTACAAACATTTTTCCAAAATGCAGATTTTTCAAAAAAACACCCTGTATATCTGGAACGGTACTAAATATCGATTTTCTGGAACGGTACTAGATATCGATTTCACCATTGAGTTTATCATAAAAATTGAGCCTCAGATACCGACATCTCCTTTAGATAAAGAGGTTTACCTTTAAAAGTGTCCAATTTGGACCACCCTGTACATATAATTATACTTTGTGTAAAATCAGTTTAATTTAAATTTTATTCAACATGGAAGCTAATGTTTTGTATATTTTATTCTATATAAGTAAAGTAAAGCAGGAGATAATTGTAATTTTAATCTGTTACTTTCTTACACTATAAATCCTTATATGTATCATTTATCTGTTAACAATTGAGTATAAAGGGAACATTGATTCACCAATTATTTAACATTATCAATGATGTAGAATCTGTTGTTGATCATAGTTCAAAATAAAATTAATTGTGCTAAGCCTGTGGGAAAAAAAACATTTTTGCAGGTCTCATGAGTAAAACCATTTTAATTAGCTAACTTTTACTCTTCATACTCTAAGAAAATGTACCAATCTAATCTGGCGAGTGATTTAAAAAATTTGCTAATTTAATAGGTAGACACTCTTCAAATTCCCAGTGGGGATAGGTCTATTTCAGGGAAGCGACCCTGTCTACATCAGTCCTGATTCTCCTTCACCTCCTATCACCGAAGGAAATCAAGTCCCAACCATTAAATCCCATCCACTTCAAACCAAATCCTACAAATATCCTTACCACACATCAGGGCGTATGGCAAGCGCGGTTTGTTTTTTTGCCAAATACCCTCAAAATGATGTCAGTCCCAAAAATTAGATTACCCCAGGTGGGTAGAGCGAGGAGCTCGGAATCCCACACTGATGAGAAATCACCAGTCAGCCCCAAGGATTCTGGGGGGGGGGGCGTGAAACTGAGAAACCCAAGTTACTTATATACCAAACTTTATGGAAATGGAATTAAACACCATTAAATGGGATATCCTAGGAATAAGCAAAATACGACTACCGGGTGAAAAATGTACAACACTAAACTGAGGGCACATTCTATACCAGAAAAACATAGATGAAAGTGAAAACAATCATGTCGGAGGAGTAGCATTACTCATAAACAAAAAACGAAAACACCTTGTCACAAAAATGAACTCTATATCAAACAGAGTAATATACATTGTCCTACAAATCTCAAAAAGGTATAGTGTTCAAATAATTCAAGCATATGCCCCCACAAGTACTGCGGATGAAGAAATAAACAGCTTCTATGATGATATATCCAATGCCAGATTATGTGAAAAAACCCACTTTTGCCTGTTAATAGGCGACCTAAATGCCAAAATAGGAATACAAACTCATAACATAGAAAATATTGGAAAATTCGGCATAGGAAATAGAAATGATCGAGGGGAGGAACTACTAACATACCTACAGAGTGAAAACCTTTACTGTATGAACACCTTTTTTAAAAAGAAACCTAAGAGAAAGTGGGCCTGAAGGAGTCCAGATGGGACCACAAAGAACGAAATAGATTTCATAATATCTACGCATAAATATATCATCACAGATGTGTCAGTACTAAATTTTTTTCACACAGGAAGTGATCACAGACTGGTTCAAACCGAACTAGAAAGAAAACTCACCGTCATAATGAAGGAAAAGGAAACCACACTAGACAAATTGTCAGAAAAAATAGCACAAAACATGAACATTGCAGTGAGAAATATCGCTACTCAAAAGATTAGTGAAGAATGGAGAAGAGAAGAAAACTAAATCGAGGCACACAGGAGTATAGGGAAGTATGTAAACGCATAAACCAAGGCATAAGAAAAGATACTAGAAGTTATAATACGAAAATAATTACGGATAATGTAGAGAATAACAAGATATGAAAATCCTAAAATCACAACTGACATCTGGCAAATGGCGTCTCAGCAAAATAAAAGATGAAAATGGAACAATAAAATCACTGATAAGGTTAAAATATCTAGAGTAATAGCTAACTTTTACATTGACTTAGATACATCAAAAAACCTATTTCCCAGTGATCTAAGTACACATGTGTTTCGTAGACTTTAAAAAGGCCTTCGACACAGTGGAACTATGAGCTATACTTCAAGCCCTGAACAGAGCAAGAGTAGATTCACGGTATACAACACTAATTAGAAATATCTACGAAAACGCCACATCTACGATAAAAATAAACGAAGATACATACATCCCAAAAATTTCTATCAACAGAGGGCATGAGACAGGGAGATCCAATGTCCCCAAAACTATTTTCAGTGGCGTTGGAGAATGTTTTTAAAAAACTGAGTTGGAACGATCGTATGGCATTTTCTAAACTCAAAGACGTCCTAAGAAACAAAGAAGTGCCAAACTGTATGAAGAAAAACGTATTTGACTATTCTTATTGCCGGTTATGACATATGGATTAGAGACCATGATACTAACGAAAAAGAGTGAAGAGAGATTGAGAATAGCACAACGTGTCATGGAAAGAGCTATGCTTGGCATAAGTTGTAGAGATGGAATCAGTAGTATGGAAATTAGAAAGAAAACCAAGATAACTGACATTATGCAAGGAGTCGCAAGACAAAAATGGAGCTGGATAGGGCATGTCGCAAGAAAAACCTCTGAACAATGGTCAAATCGAATAATGCAATGGAGACCTAGGGCATGCAAAACAAGTGTGGAAAGACCACAGAAAAGATGGACCAATGACATAAAGGCTTTTGCAGGAAACAAATGGTATCAAATTGCACAAGACAAAGTAGCTTGGAGGAACTTAGGGGAGGCCTATGTCAAGCAGCGGACGACCCAACGACTCAAGGCTGAAGAAGAAGAAGAGCTAATTTAGTATGGTTTCTAAAATGATATTACATTTACTATGTTTTACTTTAGAAAAAAAAATCACTATTTCAGTACAAAACACTAGGCAATTCATAAAAGTGTCAATATCTCGATTTTTTTACGAATTCTGGTAAGCTATGAGCTAGCCTATCAGCCCTCGAAGGGAATACATTGTTTTTTTGTACATCCCATATATATATATATAATATATATATATATATATATATATATATATATATATATATATATATATGTATATGTATATATGTATATATGTATATATATATATATATATATATATATATATATATATATATATATATATATATATATATATATATATAGTGGCGTGCAAAAGTTTCCCACCAGTGACATTTCATACTCTAATTTATTAAAAACAAAGACTAATGATTTTTAATCATTGTGAGATGTGAATATGAGATATAGGAAATAAAATAATATAGTAAAAGAATATTATTTATGTTTGTGAATATATTTGTTATTATTATTATTCTTATATTTATATGTGCAAAAGTTTCCGGCCACTTTGTACTACGAGAAAAATTATTAGTCCATATGCTCTATAATAGACTTAAATTATATTTTTATGTTAATATTTTGTAGCCATACCTTTTGCAGCGATAACAGCCGCACAACGATGTGGCATTGACTCAATTAATCGATTAATACAAGCAGGTGAAATTTTATCCCATTCTTCCTTCAATGATTTGAATAATGCGGCTTTATTTGAATATGTATGCTTTCGAACTTGACGATCTAGCGTTTCCCGTAAGTGTTCTATTGGGTATGGCCAGCTTAAAACTCTCACATTTGCTGAAATGTTTCTTCAGCATATGATAACAAATTGTTTTCTAAAATGTCCTTGAAAATATCAGCGTTCATATTTTCGTTGATCTCGATCAATAGACCGATTCCTTGTGCAGAGAAAATTCCCCAAACCATCACACTTCCTCCACCGTGTTTTACAGTAGGAATTTGGTACCGAACATCATTTCTCGTACCAATAGGACATCGTACATGTTGTCTACCATCGCTTCCAAAAAGATTAAATTTAGATTCGTCTGAGAAAGCTACTTTTTTCCAATTTTTGATTGTCCAATTTAGGTTATCTTTGGCAAATTGTAATCGGGCCTTCTTATTCTTTTTACTGATTAATGGTTTTTTAACACCTATACGGCCAAAAAGTAAGTCCCACATCATGTAGTCTTCGTGTCACAGTACTACGACTAACATTAGCTAGGTTTTCATCCTTTAGCTCGCGTGCAATTTCGGCAGCAGTTTTCTTGACATCCGCAGTTGATTTGCATTTTATGATACGATCTACTTTTTTAGACGTTTTTCTTGGTCTTCCACTACGCGGACGATCTTTTAAAACCATATCCACAAACGGTATTTTACAATAATATCGTTCACGGTTGATTTACCTATCGATAATAATGAAGCAATCTCATGAGAAGACTTTCCTTCTTTTGAAAATTTTATTACTCTCACGAATTTGGATTTGCATACGCCGAGCGATGTTTATGCTCCCACGACCTTTTATGAACTAAATGTGAACATTCAACGCGCTATTATTCGTAAATATGTCTTTGAACGTCCTACTGCGTCAATGTATATTATGTGGCCGGAAACTTTTGCACATATAAATATAAGAATAATAATAATAAATATATTCACAAACATAAATAATATTCTTTTACTATATTATTTTGTTTCCTATATCTCATAATCACATCTCATAATGATTAAAAATCATTAGTCTTTTTTTTTAAAAAAATTAGAGTATGAAATGTCACTGGCCGGAAACTTTTGCACGCCACTATACATAAACAATTCTGTAGATTTTTTGATGTTTTTTGGTGCAATCACCTCATTTTGGGCGTCCAGAGCGTTCAGCATCATTTGTATCTATACGACCGCGTTTAAATTCAGCATACCAGTAAATGATGAGTGATTTTCCAGGGGCAGCGTCCCTGTAATACTTGTCAAGCCATTGCTTTG
>CM032453.1:83849203-83954203 GCA_019049505.1 Pachyrhynchus sulphureomaculatus | reverse complement strand
TCATCGAGTGAGGTGTCGAAGGAAAGCTTGTGAAAACACGAAGTTCAAAAATATATATAATGTAATACTCGTGCGAGCTTTTCTTTATATTATTTTTAAAAAATGACCAAAAATCGCTGTCTCCCCACCCTATCTCTAAAAGTACTGATCAAAAAATTTCAAAAAATTCTGGAATATTCTCCATAAAGTGTAGATTGAGCGAAAATTATCACGATTGAATTACGTTTGATAATTTATCTGGTATAAAAAAAAATGTTTGACTTGACAATATGGTGGAGATTTTTTCGTGGAAAGTTGTGAATTTAACCGGGACTAGGAGCTGCGAAATATCAATATGTATACGGTGCAATTAGCATAATGACTGGTGACCAATGGATAGGTACCAAGACAAAATAATTTTATTTAATTTGTTTATCTTTAAACAAAATGAGGCGTTGCGGATAGTAAGGGCGAACTCAACATTGGGTCAAATTTTTTTTTTATATAATTCTATTTTATAGTACTTTTCCTACATCACATACCGGTCTAATTGTTGAGTTCGCCCTTGCTTCGCCTTCAAATTTCAGTATCAAATAAATGAAAAATTTCGAACAGGCGATAGCCGGGCGGGTAGTAAGGGCGAACTCAACAATTTCGCGCGGAGCAACCGCCGGTATTGCGTCACTAAATGAGGTTTACTTGAAATTTTACGCTTTCTGCGTGTTAGTTCAAGTTAATTTTGAAGTTAATACGTTTATGTTTTGTTTGGTTTTGTTGCTTCTTTTTTTTAAGAAAAGTATGGCGCAACCTGGACCTTCTAGTAGTGAAGTAAGTGTACAACATTTAGATGGTAGTGCTGTGTCGGGTTATTCGCGAAAGAGACCTGCTAAGATGAATGATTGGCAAAAAAACGAGTGTAAGTTGAAACGAAATTCAGGAAGTGCTTACATTTCAAGAAATAACAAAAGGCACGTTGTGTGGATGTTTTGAGAAAATAGGCCCTGAACTGGTCACCAATATTTTTGACTCTTTTTGGCAAATTGGAAACTATGATCTACAGAATGCTTACTTATCAAAATTGTTGATCTGCAATGATGTAAAAAGATCTTACGTAAAGGGGCGTCCAAGTCGTACCCTGAGACGCATTCAATATAATGTGACTGTTGATCACGCTAATCGTGAAGTTTGTCGTATTGCGTTTTATAACATTCATGGCATCTCTGAAAAGCGCGTTCGAGTCGTACTTGACAAAACCAGCAGAACTGGAACTGTTACAACGGATCAAAGGGGAGGTGTGAACCCGCGAAGAAAATAGGAAATGACGATCTTTCTAAAGTAAAAGAACACATCATGTCACTACCTACTATCACCAGTCATTACAGTCGCGCCAAAAGCCCTCATCAAAAATACTTACCTGTTGGACTTAATATTAAAAAGCTCTATTCTCTTTACAATGAATGGCTTACGGAAAATTACCCTGGTTACAGCCCGGTAAATCAGCACTATTATCGTGATACGTTTAATATGCAGTTCAAAAGTATAAGTTAATGATTGAAAGCTGTCGCCGAAAAAACCAGTTTTGCGTTGTCCAAACTTAGACAGGACATGATTTTCAATTTCTCTAATTTTCAAAAGAAAATTACTAAAATGCAGATGGCTGGTGCTAAGTTTAAAGATAGAAAGATCTTTGAATTTACAAATAACTTTAAGCAAGGTTTCTACATTCATTCTGCTTACAATTTGGATGTCAAAACGGCAGTCAAACTACAAAAAGGCAAGGTGAAAAACTATGATCCTGATCATTTTCATTTGGCCAGTGAAACACTGACGAGACTTTACAGTGCTCCCATTAAAATACCAGCCCCCAAATTAAAGGACATTCAGGACTTGTTACCGATGTTCCCCTACCTTGGAGTCGGTACTTTACTAACATTATAGCCTCTCAAGACGCAGCAACGAATAAGAGCACCGAAAATGAAGATGTTATGGACGATGACCAAATAGATTACAACTGAACTTGGCTAATTATTTGTTTCTTTTCTTTAGTTTTTTTTATGTTAGTTTCAATACCATATTTCCACTGTTTTGTATGTTGTATCAAGTAAACTATTTTGTAATAACAAAACCTTTAATTAAAACAATAACCTTAAAATTAAATAAAATGTGTTCAAAATTTTTAATACCGGTCTAATTTTTTCCCAGGTATTGCCAATTTTAGGTGATAGTGTAGCATCAGAAACGAACAGTAAAATATGAAAAAAAAATACACAAATAAAATATTTAAAAAACATTTAAAAATTCACGGAATACACTATTCTACTTAAGTAAATAATAAAAAGCTAATAAATTATAAATAAATAAAAAAAACCTAATTTTGCCAATATTTTGTTGAGTTCGCCATTTAGATTTTTCTATAAATTCAATTTTTTTTCGAAACTTCATTTTGTTGAGTTCGCCCTTACTATCCGCAACGCCTCAAATATTTAAGTAGTAAAATATTTGTTTTAAACTTTTACTATAAAGATGTCTCGCTTTTTATATATGTTAAAAACTCATTTGGGGTGTGTTTTTTAAAGTCACTGATCATTTTATACCACCGTAACAAAAATTTTTATTTTAAAAGAAATCAACGTACGGAACATTAATTGTGCAAGTTCAACTTGCAGTTGACCGGTTATTTTTTTTAATTTAGTAACATCACTTATACTTATGAAACTCTAAAACAAAAAAAAAGAATATAAAAAATGTTATTAATTTTTATGTGGAATGCAGTTTTATGCCCATTGTGTCAGATTTTAATGAGGAAGATTATAAAATGATATTATTGCCTATTAAATTTTTGGAGAAAAATATTTAATTAAGTTAACTATTTATTTAGATTAAATTAAAAAATTCAAACATCTCTTCCTAATAAAATAGTTTGATCAAAACCCCGGCTTCTACTATAACCGGACTCTGAGCCTGCGCCTAATGTATCTGTTGAAATAAACGGCACTGACTGCATTAAATGTGTTCATTATTTTAAGAAATTTTTAGCCATAAAACATTTTTCTAGCTTTATGGAAGTCTCGGACTACTTACTGGAGGGGCTGGAGCCCTTATTTTTGCTCTTGATAGATCTGTCAGAGCCTCGGACCTTGAATTACATCCTCCCAAGAATCCCTGGAACCACAAGGGCTGGTTTAATTCACTCGATCATGCCAGGTAAGTCATTTTTTTTTTCTATAATAACTTTACGTTACGATTTATTGCATGTAATATATTGAGTTACGCGCTAATGCTGCTAGGACCATAAAAGGCTAACGATGAAGGCACCACATCCCCATAAGAGTGAGGTGGATATCTGAGGACTAGGGGTTTAGTCCAACAGGAAAAAACTGCCGACGGCGTGTTGTTGACATACGGTTACTTAAGGGGGCAGGCGGACGATGTAGATAGTGCTCTCTGTTGAATGAGATGCAAGTCTGAAGTCAAGCTGGAAGATTTGAACGCTGTCACTAACGTACATACTTCGCCACAATGCTACTAAGATATTTGTCATAAGAAATTTGGTCAAGATTAATAAGAAGGAAGTTCTAATTGGATATTACTCTCTTATATGACTTATTCTATACGAAATTGGGCACTCATCGTCTGCACAAAGAGTTTTTTAAACTACAGAAAGGAATCCTACATATTATTTTAGTGTAGCCTGCAAAAATCATCAATTATCTTCATCATCATTACAGTTTTTAAGTTCAGTGGATACAGTGTGTTTTTTTAGTACATTCATCAACCACAGTAAGGCCTTGCGGCTTGCTGGCGTCCTGCATAGTTGGTATACCAGTCCTTATGTACCACATAATCTTTCAGTCATTTCCAGATGTTTATCCTTTAATGACTATTATTATTTGTGTTTTTTGTGAAGGTACTTTGGCAATTGTTACTAAAGTTAGGGTAATTTTTTAATTTAGTCGGCTGCGAATTTTTTTTAATAAACAACCCATTTTGAATCAGAATGTAAGGTTACTACACACAGTTACTACACATCGGAACAGGTTTCCTAAACAAATTTAATAATAAGAAAATATTCTAAAAACTGTTACCTTTTAAAATAATTACTTCCTGACATGAAATATTAATTGCACAAGTTTTATATTTCAATATTTTACTATATATATATATATATATATATATATATATATATATATATATATATATATATATATATATATATATATATAGGTGTGTGTGTGTGTGTGTGTGGGTGTGGGTGTGTAACGCGAGCGTTGTTCTGATGGAACAAAACTTTCTTTCTCAGTAATCCTGGGCATTTCTTTTAATTTCTTGACTTAAACGATGCAATAGTAAGTCGAGTTTATTGTTTCGCCTTTGGGAAGGTAGTCCACCATAATAATACCTTTAAAATCCCAAAAAACTGACACCATCACTTTTCCAGCCGACAGAATTGCCTTCGCTTTCTTTGGGGTCGGTTCAACCAGATTTTTCCACTGCTTGGATGGTTGTTTGGAATAAAAGTGGTGAACCCAGGTTTCGTCCATTTTCACAAACCTGTTAAGAAAATCTTGCAGATCAGCCTCAAACATTTCCAAACAGTCGCGAGAAATCGTGAGACAAATTCGTTTTTGTTCAACTGAAAGCAATCTAGGAACCCACCTAGCGGAAAATCCTAGTTCGTTGGCAATGATGTTTTCTGTTCATTCATACGAGATTCCTATAGTGTCTGCAATCTCCCGGATAGGTAATCTACGTCTGCCAGTATGAGACCACACACCGATGTTTTCTTCAATCGTAGACGTCGTGGGCCGGCCGGAGCGAGGGTCATCTTCGATGCTCTCTCATCCGCGTTTAAATTCTGCAACCCATTTTTTCACAGTGGTATAATGTCGGAGCAGATTCCCCTAATGTTGTTTTCAGATCATCGTGGATCTCCTTTGATGTTAATCTTTTTTTAAACAGGTTCTTGATGACCACACGTTGTTCAATTTTTTTCCATATTTCCAAAAACGCTTCACTTGGTCTCACTAAACTCGTTCTAACCCAAAAACCACAAATTCTACAGCAACAAAATTTTACACTGTGACAACCAATGAAAGTATGAACTTATTGAGGGTACTATAATAAAAATATAATTATTTTTTGGGGAAGCCTCGAACTTTTCAATCCATCCTCGTATCATGTATTATTTATTACCTTAGCATAAGAAGAGGTTATGAAGTCTACAAACAAGTATGTGCTGCCTGCCACTCCTTGCGCTTTATTGCTTACCGTAATTTAGTTGATGTGTCCCACACTGAAGAGGAAGCAAAAGCTGAAGCTGCTGAACAAATGATTACTGATGGACCTGATGACACTGGTAACATGGTAAGAACATTTTAGCAGTTAGTTGCTATTTATATCTATTTTAACAAGAGAGTATCTAATAATTAAGCAGGATTTGTGTTAATAAGCTACATGATTTTATCAAAGGTAGGCTGTATTGACATACCATTCTAAACTTGATTGTACCTCACAGCCAACTCTATTACTTTTTTGGCATGCATTATAATTGCAAAATTAATAAAATGACAATTATTCATATCTAAACTGACATCTGTTTGTCCTAACTCAGATAATCCATCTAAATGCCGCACTTTGTGTTTAAAATTACTGAAAAGATAAGAGTATAACCGCTGCCGCCGGTAGGCAAAGTTTACATAAGCAGATTTATTACTGTTATTGACATTTTTCAATCCTCCCCAACTTACGTATTATTAGTTCAAGGGCGTGCGCCCAATTTTACAAACAAATACCCAATATATCGTTTTTGGTAAAAATCATAAAAATATAGAAAGAATGCTAATACAGTACATAACTAAACAAAATAATATGATAAATTATACATCTTAAGTTATAAGTAAAACGAACAATATCAACACAAATGTAAAATCAAGAATAACAAAGTAAAATAAAATTGAAAGCACGATCCCGAATTTAAATGTCACCAAAAAGGCAAACAAAAAAAGACAATTGTGCCATAGTGCATATAAAGACTGCAGGTCGTTTGCAGTTCACGGGTGAATACCGAGCCTTTCTCAAAGAAATCGATATGAAGACATGCATTAACTAACCTACACGAGCGTGAAATAAAGGAATTTTGACCATAGTTCGATGTATGCGTTGGTATATAAAGTATGCTGAGCATAGGCGTGGAAGAGGAGGTATCCGGATTCCGATTGTATGCAGAAAT
This sequence comes from Pachyrhynchus sulphureomaculatus, assembly GCA_019049505.1. NCBI lineage: Eukaryota > Metazoa > Arthropoda > Insecta > Coleoptera > Curculionidae > Pachyrhynchus > Pachyrhynchus sulphureomaculatus. Next base: position 83,947,995 of record CM032453.1, on the reverse strand, counting down.
GATGAAGTTTCTGTGCAATACATTGTAGAACATTTTCAGTCGCTCATATTGCGTTTGGTTTGCAAAAATCTTAAATTTAAATATGATTCCATTTCCATATAATAATGTGGGTTGGTTTAACTTAAATGCCATAAATTTTGGACATCGGTGTTGAATGCTTTCTATTTTTTGAATGTAGACTAAAAAATGTGGATTCCATGCATATGACGAATATTCCAAGTGCGATCTTATTAAGCAGCAACACAACTGCTTGATGGCATTGACGTTGGTAGAGTCAGAAGCAACTCGCTTTATAAAGCCTAAAAGCCAGAGCCGAGGACGAGCCGAGAATGTCAGTTGGGAGTCACCTCACGACTGTTCATTAGAACGGTATTATTGACGTAGTACGAGTACATGAGCCTGGATCTATGGAAAGTAATAGAATGGCATTTAGAAGTGTTAAGGTCCATACCATTCAAGACGTAACAGATCAAAAGACGATCCAGATCATATTGAAGTCTATAAATGAGGCTTTTGTTAACAAGACCGTATTGTCATAATATTAAAACTTTATTCTGTCGTTAATTATGACGTTGATCAGGCCGTAATATCACTGGGCATAAAAATATTTACGTTTTTTGTATAATTGACTTTTTTACGTGTCTTCTTATAAACATTTATACTGAAAAATTTACCCTTTCAGCAAGTAAGAGTGAGTAACAATGTTAGTAAACAACTATCAGAGGGCGCGTCGGTTTTTTGCGTATTATACAGCAATATTGTACCGTAAAATGATAAAAAATATATCCACGAAAATTTTTTCATACTACTTTGTATTGTAACTTGCTGTTCTGCCCTGTAGATATATTATGCATTAAAAGTTTTAAAGGAGGTCTCCGCATGTTTTTAATCACTTTTAAAATCATGTTGGGAATGTAGAATCTTTGGCAGAATGACACTACTCAGTATATATCTCCACTACACCAAACAATTTATTTTTGCACTCGACACGCGTTTCGCTAACCATGATTGAGTCAGTCATCGCTCCTGATGAAGCTAATATGGTTAGCGAAATGCGCGACGAGTGCAAAAATAAAGTGTTTGGTGTGGTGGTGATATGTACTGAGTAGTACTTTTAAAATGGCGTGCTGAATTCAATTAGCCACCGCAAATAGACATAAAATTTTTTTGCGACGGTTATTCGATTGAATTGAATGAACGTCCATTCGTTCGTAGTATAAGAAGCCTATTTTAAAAAAAGCTGTAAGTAGTCTTTATTGTAATGTATAATTTTGCTTTGTTTTTTAAGTTTTTTTTTATATTTAGTTCCAAAGGCCTGGAAAATTATCCGACTACATACCAAGTCCTTATCCTAATGAAGAAGCTGCTAGAGCGGCAAACAATGGTGCGTTCCCACCAGATTTGAGCTATATTGTATCAGCTAGACATGGAGGTAAATTACCAGTTTCTACTGTTTATTCATATTAAAAACTAAATTTGTTATATATCACCAAGTATATGAAAACTAAGAGTTTACATTACCAATCAAGCCAAATTATTTTAATGAGTAGAATTTTGTTAACGTTTTAACTATAATAAAATTCCATAGGTTGCTCCCAGAGCGCTAAGTAGGAAAAAGCTGCATACGATAAGATATTTGTTATTTTGGAATAATTTTCATCAGTTGGTGCAGCAAGATAATTTTTGTTGCTGAGGGCGAGAGAACCGTTTATATGCTTCTTGATGTTGTCTAAGAATTTATTCTAAGGTGAAGATACTTAAAGCCTCCTGTATTAAAAGAGCAACTAAGTATGATCATCAAAAAGATATTACACATTTGCATTTAGTAACTTTTTTGTTGTAATGCGCAGCAGTGTTCCTTTTTCAATGTAGCTTATAAGTCAAAACGCCCAACGAAGCGCAGTTTAGATTAAAAGCCAAAGATCAGGTTTTATAAGAAATTTTAAAATAAATTAAAATCATGTTCAAGCCATTTTTTTCCCCATGATTTATCATTTAGAAGTTATAGCCTAGCAAACTTAAAATACGCTAATTTTTACATATAAATATCTCGAAAATAATTAAATACTAGCCTAGAGTATGCTACACAGAAGGTGTAGTATCCAACGGCGTTTCTAAAACCGAACTGGGTTGGAGATATCGGTTCTTCACAGAGTTTGTATATTCTTCTGTGAATTATTTTAAGAAATATTTTCAAGAGGTGGCTCATCAAATTGATTGTTCTATACTCTCCACATGATTTAGCCCCAGGTTTTTTTGGTAAAGTTACAAATTCAGCCTTTAGCCATTGACGGGGAATTATTCTAGAATTGTAAATATGATTGAATAATGAAGTCAGCAATTTTATGTTTTTCTTCATTTAGTAACTTTAGGAATTCTGTTTCTGTATTGTCTGAGCCTGGTGCTTTAAATTCTTTCATTGTTCTTATTGCACTTCTGACCTCTTCAGTGATGACTGGTCCCGTATTTCCATCTACCTGAAGAAATTTTCGTCGATTGTCACAAAACAGTTGTTCAATGTATCTTTTCCAAGTGTTTTTAATTTCATCTTTATCTATTATAACTGACCCTTTGATTATCTATTAGTCTATTTGTTCTATTTGTTTTATATTGTCTAGTCACTTCCCTCACTTTACGATAAACATTCAGACTGTCATGCATTCTCTGTGGGGTTTCTATTTCGTCACATTTATATGTAGAAAGGGTCTAAAACTTGGAGGAAAATGAAAATATGTATTCAGACATAGAGATATTTGTGATATTTCAAAGTTACCATCAGCTACTATATAAGTTTATGATACTGAATATTTCAAAATATTCGTAATAGCTCGAAAGCCACCACCTCTAGACATAAGTAAATTTTCCGTCTTCCAGATTTTTTTAATAGATCATTGAGTTTGACACACTATATACTCAAAGTTTCATCAATAGGTGCCTAAGGAAAATACTTCGTATTTACTGGTTAATATTTATTTATTAACAAACGAGGAACTAAAACGGCAAACAAACCACAAACTCATAGAATCAGAAATTAGAAAAAGAAAATGGGGCTTGCTTAACCATACACTTAATAAACCGAATGGAACATCGCCAAGATGGCCCTGGACTGCAATACGCAGAGCCAACGTGGTAGAGGAAAACCGGAACCACCTAGCGCAGGACTGTAATGGAGGAGGCCCAAAACATGCAAAAATACCTAGATAGAATGTATGGTTCAGCTGAGGGTTTCTGGGAAACTATGATGATATACATTCGGGTATTAACTTGGGCAGAACGAAGATCTGTTTCTTAATGTCTAACAGCATACAACCCTCATTATAAATGCAAAAGACTATTTACTTCCCTTACAGAGAGAATCAGTTATTTTCATAAATAACTGCATATTTTTCACTGCATTTTACGTCGCCAATGGAGTCGTAAAATTATAGCAATGGTTAAAATGAATATTCTAGAAGAATTATCGTTATATTAACAATCAATAGTGTAATAAAATAATTAAATAGCAGGCTATATTTATATTTAATATATTAAATTACAATAAGGGTAATGTGAGATCTCAAAACATACGAAGGTGTGTACTCTTCTCTAATGATACAAAATCTTCTGGGCTCAATTCGTACAAATCCTCTGAGGACTCGACAAAAATTATTAATGGTTTCGCAATCTGTTCTATAGAATTGTCCCACATTTTTTTGTTCTTTGAGTACATGATACACAACATCTAACCAGTAAATGTTACACGTTGGAAAAATATATAACGCGTCCAAGAGATGAAGAGATTGAATATAAAATCATGGGAGTAAGCGCTGACCAAGAACAAATTACAGTCGACACTGTTTATAGTGAAACTCTATATAGTGAAAAACTCTTTATAGTGCAATTTTTTCAAGACCTAGAATATCTTACATACATAGCAATATATACGGATTTTTTCTTTATATAGTGATAAACTCTCTATAGTGAAATTTCGATCAACATTTTGGTCTTTCACTATATAGAGTCGACTGTATCTTGATATCAACGAACACAGAATATACTACTCTGACACATCAAGTGGGGGTTATATTATGTAGATCAGTTGCGGAATCAGTTATAAACTTCATATCAGTTTTGGAGAGAATCTTGCTTCTTTAAATTAATGCTAGTTTTGCTCGATTAAATATTATACAAGTATATGCCTCAACAACGGATTATGAAGAGAATAGTCAAAGAATTATATTCCCAGATAAACAAAATAAAGAAAAAACTACCGAAATAGGACGTAACAATATTAGTGGGAAATTTCAACTCAAAAATTGGAAAAGGACGCGAAGATGATTTTGTCGGTCCCTGTGGATTGGGCGAAAGAAAGGAGAGAGGCGAACATCTGGGCACATTTGCAAAAGAGCAAGGATTGGTAGTTCTGAATACATTCTTCACTCTTCCTCCATATAGGCTGTGCACTTGGAAGTTGCCTAGGGATTCTGATGGTAACACTATAAGGAATCAAATTGACTACATACTCATAAATAAAAGATACAGGAATAGTTGCACAGCAGTAAAAACGTATCCCGGAGCTGACATAGTCGGATCATATTCCTTTGGTGGGTTCATTCAGAGTAAAGTTAAAAAGAACAAGAAAACACTATGATCTAAAGAAATTATAAGAACCAATAATGAAAGAACAGGTAGAACAGAGTCTCAGTAATGAGTTAAAGATGATATCAGGTTCCTCCACTGTAGAGGAACATACTAAAAAACATGACAATCCAAGATATTAACAATGATTTATTGAGACTTGATGCAGTCAAGAAGAACTCGTGGATGATGGATGAGAAAAGGCTAGAGCAGTATTCACTAAAATGAGCCATAACTTGATACTGGACACGAAAATGAGGTTACTGCGTTGCTACATATTTTCCATTTTGTTTTATGGAGTGGAGACATATAACCTGACGGAGGCAACAAGTAAAAGATTGGAATCCTTTGAAATGTAGCTATATCGTAGGATGCTGAGAGTGTCATGGGTGGACCGAGTCACGAATGAAATAATTCTTCAAAGAATAAAAAAAAGAAAAAAGAAGTTTTAGTTACCATCAAGCAACGTAAACTCCAATACCTCGGCCACCTTATGAAGAATGAGAACAGATTCCATCTGTTACAGAGCATACTGCAAGGTAAAGTTTGTGGAAAGAGAAGTGTGGGGAGAAGGATTTCGTGGCTCAAAAATCTATTTTCAACTACATCGTTAGTTCGAAATTTCAGGTCAACATATTAAACGACTAATTTCACCTTAGTATTATCTTGTCCTTGGATGTATCGCTTTAAATGTGGGATGTCCGGCATCAATCTTTTTCGTCAAGATAATGAAAGGAAACAAGAATTGCTGCCAATACTTGATGTTTATCCAAAAGGAACCCTAGGTGATGATAACATTTTATTTTTGTCTATATGTTTTGTATATTTTTCAAGTTCTTTTGATTTATAGTTCTTTTTGTTAAACTTACAAATTATATTGCATGACAATAATTAACTAAATGTCTTATTTTGAAGTGTATCAGTAAAAAAGAATATTTCGGACTATTTCGCAAAATAAGGGTAATATTTTTTTAAATAGTTTCAAGTTTTATTAATGCCGCAAAAGTCATCATCATAAATCATGAATTACTTCTTTTAGACCAGAAAATGAAAAATTTCAAATCTAATGTAAGATCATGATTTTAAAACTGGCGGTTTTCAGTTGGTTGAAAATGTAACACTTCCCATGTTCCTCATTACTATCCTTCCGCAAGGAGATATGTTCTGTATCCTCTCCATTCTCTGAGATAAACCTGTTATTGTGACTTTCTTTGTTGAATGTTGTTGACCGAGATAGCCTTTCTCGTTTATTTTGCCGTTATATTTATTCCCAGTACAGCCTTATGTATTTTCGACACATCTTTCCTTTTTTCCCTCTGCAATTCCAGTCTTCGTAATCGGCGATGATTTCTCGAAAAAATCTATCTCTCTATATAAGATACTTTGTTCTTTATTTTAAAATTTAGACTATTCAGTTTTTACTGTATTAAAGAGACCAATTTAATTGATAGTTGATTCTAAAATTTGACTATTTTTACAGGCGAAGACTATATATTTGCATTACTTACCGGTTACCATGATCCCCCAGCTGGCATAGTACTAAGAGATGGACAATATTACAATCCTTATTTCCCTGGTGGCGCTATTTCTATGGCTCAAGCTTTATATAATGAAGTTCTTGAATATTCTGATGGTACTCCAGCTACTACTAGTCAAGTTGCTAAGGTAAGATAATTTAATTTGACTAATTAATTTACTGTTAATATTAATATAACAGAAAAAATATAGGTTAATCTAAAATTCACATATTAATGTCAACTAACAGGAACAGTGAGTACCTTATTCACCATAACCATATTTTTAGTATAAAGTGTTTCCTAATTATATGCACAATTAATAAACATGGACCAATAGCCTAACTAGCCAAGTTAATAATTGTCATATTTTAACGTTAATTCGACGAACAAAAGAATTATGTATAGATCTTACAACATGTAGGTATGATTATTTACCAAGAAAAAATATAGTAAGTCCATTTCTTCATAAGTTGTTTATGCCATTTGTTATTGCTAAACTATTCAAATACTATTCTATTCATCATCAAATATCAGCCCTTGGCGTCCACTGCTGGACATAGGCCTCCCTTAATCTTTTCCAGTTAAACCGGTTTTGGGCTTTTTGGATCCAGTTTCCCGCTACTCTTCTCAGATCATCTGTCCATCTGATGGGAGGTCTTTCTCTATTCCTACACGCTTCTTGTCTAGGTCGCCATTCCAACACCTTCCTAGTCCATCTGTTATCTTGCGTTCTGGCAAGATGGCCGGCTCAATTTCATTTCAAAGATAGAACTTTCGCAACTGCATCTACCGCTCTCGGTTCCTAATTTCTTTACTTGGGACTTTATCCCGAAGAGACAAACCCAACATTAACCGCTCCATTGCCGCTTGAGTTACCCTTATCTTATTTATTGTCTTCTTTGTCAAAGTTAGAGTTTCTGCTCCATAAGTAAGCACAGGTAACACGCATTGGTTAAAGATCTAAGGCAAATAGATATGCCTGATTTTAGCGTTTCTCGTAATTTGCCAAATGCGGCCCAAACTAGAGTGACCCTCCGTTGTAGTTCATGAATCTGATTATCTCTGCCTAATTTAATTTCATGTCCCAAATATTTATATGTCTTGACTTGCTCGATGTTTACCCAGTTTACTGATACTGGCTTGGTAAAAACTAGATTTGTCATAAACTGGGACTTCAAAAAATGTATCTTTAGGCCAATTTTATGGGACTGTTCTTTTAGGGTGTTAAGCGTGACATTCACATGATCTGCGCGATCTGTTAAAAGGACCATGTCATCGGCGAATCTGAAGTTATTCAGCATTTCTCCATTTATATTTATGCCCACGTTGCTCCAATTGAAATTTTTAAACATGCGTTCCGGAAGGGTGATAAACAACTTTGGGGAAACAGTATCACCCTGACACACACCTCTTTTGACTTGGAATGTAATTTAACTGTTGATGTTGCCTGACAGTAGATATGTCTTAGAATTTCGATGTACCTTGAATCTATACGGCATTTAGCAAGCGCCTAATAAAGCATATCAAGGTGATCATTGACACCATAGCCTGCTCGGAATCCAGCTTGATCGGGTGTTTGGTAGAAGTCTAGCTTTGAGGTCAAACGTGTTATCAATATTTTTGTGAACATTTTATAAACATGGAAGAGGATGCTTAGAGAACGGTAGTTTAATAGATCTGTTGAATCACCTTTTTTATAGAGGAGTTGTTCCACTGCGTTGGTGTTATACACTTAGTAAGACATAGGTTAAACAGTATTGTGAGGACCCTGATAACAGTAGGCCCGGCCAGCTTTATGGCTTCAACAACAACACCATCCTCACCTGGAGACTTATTATTTTTCATCTCACTCAAGACTTGCACGATCTGATCTTCTGTTATTTCGGGAATATCCTCTGAAACTTGATTTCGAATATGTGGAATCTCATATGGTGTGTCGTTATTAGGGTTTTATAAAGCTGTTTATAAAAACCTTCAACAATATTCATAATATCTTCAATATGCGTTATCACTCTTCCATTTTCTTTAGTTTTTGTATAATTCTTATTCCTGTAGATAATTTGGATATCAAAACTTTTAAACTTTTATTCTCCTCGATTACTTTTGTTACTTATTCGGTGTTAAACTTTCTAATATCTCTTCTTATTGTTATTGATACTGCTTTATTGAGAGCTCTATAATAATTTCTTTGTTGGTTCACTTAGTTTTTCCATTTTTTTTTGGTTGTTTTGGAGAATGCTATTGCATCCTTTATTGCTTTAACAAGAGTGTTCTGCAGAATTTACGTCCAACTGCTGCAGATTTTATTCTGCTGTGTTTGAGAATTCTGCTGGATTTTCAATCTACTTCCACTTGCTGTTTTTGATATTCTTCCTTGTAAATTCTTCTTTCTTGTTTTATGTTCAGTCTTATCTTTAACCTCACTATTCTATTGGTAACATTTAATTTATTTTTTTTCCTTCAGGTTTCAAAGTTCACGTGGACTTTAAAAAAAAAATGTAAAATTGAAAATCTTGCGTCCTGTCTTTAGAAAGCTTTTATTAAGAATAATAAAAACTAGTAAACAAAATTCTTTAATTCTTTATTTTCTGAGTTTTTTAAATTTTTAAAATGGTTTTTTTGGAAACAGTAACCTTAACTGAGCCCTCTCTGCTACATTCTTTATACATTGATAGGATTAAAAATATTTCTAAAATAAATGTATTTAAATACTTAATTTCTTACATTTTTTACGACATGAAAATAATGTAGCTCGGTTCGTATGAATTTCCAGTTTTGTAAGAGCCCTAGTCGTTCGGGCGATTTAAATTTTGTTTATAGTTTTTTAACAGATTAGACGTTTATATACAATAAATTATTAGTTTACGTACTGTGAGGTTAATTTAACCTTTGATATTTCTAAAACTTTTTGCTTGATCACGCCAATTTGCTTTTATATTCTAAGATGTCATCTAAACAAAAATTTAATTCAGAACTTTGTACTTCTTTCAAAAACTTTCTTTATCGTAACTCTTAATCACATCCCACTTCCCTCCACTGATAGTTTTAACATAATTTTCAAACCTCACACTCGAACACATAATATGAAAACTATTGCCACTCACCATCTACCAAACCTTAAATATGTAGGATTAAAATAATTGAGGTCACTTTGTAGTTACATCTGCGTACCCTATAGGTACTGCGTTAATTAAGATTGGAAATAATGAGATAAGAGCAAGATTTTCAGATTCACGCACTTCACGAACCCTGGAAAGAATATGCAATCCCATATATTGGACGCTACCACCATGAATCCACAGCCCTAAGTGCTATACATCCCTTATATGGTTATTAAAATTACGCTTAAAATTAGCTTTTTGCTCAATCTGAATTAAGGAAATAGTCAAATTATTGTTGTTATGTCACTCTGTTAATCACACAAAGCAACATTGACCGCTCCATTGCCGCTTGAGTTACCCTTATCTTATTTATTGTCTTCTTTGTCAAAGTTAGAGTTTCTGCTCCATAAGTAAGCACAGGTAACACGCATTGGGTAAAGATCTTTCATTTAAGGCAAATAGGTATGCCTGATTTCAGCGTTTCTCGTAATTTGCCAAATGGGTCTTCAAAAAATGTATCTTTAGGCCAACCCCCTTCTCTACTATTATGCGTTTGACTTAAAATAGTTATGTTTAAATGGTTAATGTAAAATAACTGAAAACGGACAAAGCCCATATTTCAGCAGTGTACTCTATGTTCTCTTATTCGTCAAATCTATCCCGAAACGCGTTTCGCCGTATGACGGGTCGTCAGTCGGGCTAGGATTCATAAACAAGAGAATTTTTTTTTTGTCAAGGAGAAATCCGCCTTATGGATTCCGGAGCAGCCTGCGTCACCATAAGGGTGCCCCAGAGTGCTCCAGTTATGTGGGGCTTTCCAACCTGAAGGGTTGGCATACCCACTAAAACTCCTTGTGAGCCGGGAAAACCCTTTACTCCTTTTACATGTCTGACGCGCTGTTAAATATTTAGGTTGTTTTGTGTGTGGTTTAACTCGAGGTTAATTTACTAATGAATTGAACTAACCTAACTTAACCTATCTTACAACTAAACTAACCTAATCCCCAATGTCGGGAGAGTTTGTGTTACATTATGTGTGGTGTATATTGTTACACTGGTTCAGAAGGAGTGGCTCAACTAACCTACAGCCTTAAGATAAAGTCGAAGTTAGTCGTTTGTCTAATGTTAGTCTGGTATCATGTCTGTGGGTCGCAAATATCTTATGTCGACATTCACGTTGCCTCTGAAAGTGTTCGCTATCTCCGGGTTAGAATGGGCTGCTGCTTTCTCAAGAAAACGAAGTTGAGAAGCACGAGTGAATTCTTTAATCGTCGGCATGTCGAACTCCCTGTGCAACTGATTGTTGCGGACGAACCAGGGAGCACCAGCAATAATGCGCAAAACTTTTATTTTGAACGGCCTGGACCTTGACCCGGTGGGATCTAGACATCTGACACCAGGTCTGGCAGGCGTACGTAAGTCCGGCCCTGATTATCATTTTGTAAATTAACAACTTGTTGCTAGTTGACAATTTACTACGACGATTCAGGAGCGGATACAGCTTCCCAAGAAGCTGATTTGCCTTACGCACGACCATTGGGACTTGGTCCTTCCATACGAGCCGTTTGTCGTATAGAAGGCCCAGGTATTTGATGTTATTGGCCCACCTGAGCCTAGTTCCATTCAGGGATAGAGGAGGAGGGGCTGTGCGGGTGCCTTTTTCAAAGATTATAGTCTGGGTTTTGGCTGGATTGACCTTAATCCTCCAACGATCAAACCAATCCGAGAAACGCCCAAGATGACGTTGTAATCGGGCAATGACATAATCAATCCTCGGGGCCGAGGCAGTGATTGCCGTGTCATCGGCTTACAATTGAAGATTTGTAAAACGATCCCTAGGGATATCAGAAGAGAAAATATTGAAAAGATCTGTAGAACCTTGAGGGACACCAGCCCTTATCCTCTTAACCTCGGACAGGGACTGTTCGACGCGGACTTGGAAAGTCCCACCAGACAAGAAGGATTGAACCAACGTGATAAGATGAGGAGGATAGCCGAAGCGGATAAGTTTAAGAATTAAACCTTCATGCCAGACTTTATCGAATGCCCTGGAGATGTCAAGGAACACAGCACTCAACTCTGAAACCGCGGTTGAAATTGCTAGAAATGAACTGGGCCAATTTAGCGGCATGATGAATCGTACCATGTTTAGGTTGAAAGCCGAATTGTTCGTCAGGGATGACGTTGAGTTCGGTGCTTTTGTCTCTGATTTCCTCAAGGACAACTTTCTCCGCCACCTTGCCCAACGTTGATATTAGGCTAATGGGATGGTAGCTGTCGGCCTCGTGGGAAGGAGAGCCAGGCTTCCGAATCATTACAATTTCGGCTTTCTTCCAGGAAACAGGAAAATAACTTAAACGGAAAATTCCATTAACGATATTAGTGATCTCAGCAATTTGTTTCACGGGTAACTCTCTCAGGGATCTGACAGAAATTTTGTCATGACCTGGGGCTTTTCTAACTGGACGAGACTGGATGATTGACTTGACTGTTTGCGGAGTCGTGAAAGTCCGCACCGGGGGAAAAGGAGTTTGATTGAAGATACGAATGGTTTCAGCCACCACCGCATCCCTGCCGAACCTTGGATGACTATGAGGATTAGGTTGAAACCTGTCCTCGAGCATTTCTGCGAATAGACCCGCCTTCTCCTCGGGAGACGAAGCAATGCCATTCACATGACGAAGCGAGGGAATTTTACTAGGACCATCATTGGAGATGGCTCTCGCCATTCTCCAAACAGAAGAGATATCAGGATTCAGACTTTCGAGTTTGGAATCCCATCTATCATTATGAAATTGATAGAGGGCCGCTCTGACCAATTCAATATGTTGATTCGCGAGCCTTTTGATATTAGGATCGCCAATCCTTATAGCTCTCGGCCTGATGCAATTTTTCTCCCTGATAAGTTCTTTGATGTGGGCAGGAAGTTTATCCGACATCCAAGCTGGAAAGGTACGAGTGAAGGTGGCATGAGAAATTGCCTGCTGAATATCCACGGTTAACTTATTAACCGCCTCATCGAGTTCCTGAGAAGTATTGATCCTAGGAATTGGACCGGTACTTTGGAGATGGTGTCTGAAACGATTCCAATCAGTGAAATTTCGGGTAACATAATCAGGAATCCTATCGGCCGGATTTCCGAGAGTGAGAATGATAGGGAGATGATCAGATGATAATTCATGAAAAACTGTGATATTATGGCGGAGGTTCAGATTTTTTGACTTAGAACATATCCAAAAAATCTGGCTGGCCTCTACCGATGAAGGTAGGCTCGTCTGGCGTTATCATCATCACGTTGAATAGAAGTCTTTGCGGAAGCATAAACAAGAGAACAGAATTTACTGGTACTTATCCAAGTAGTTACGGAACACGAGGGTAGGATACAACGAATTGTACCAAGTACGCGCACTAATACTCTATCGACAGAGTGGTTGACACAGCCGTGATACGGCGAAACGTGTCTCGGGATGGATTTGACGAATAAGAGAACAGTGGATAAAATGCTGAATTATTGGCCTTGTCCGTTTTCAGTTATTTTACATTAACCATATACATACGCCTGAGGAGGATCTTTCGAAAAGCGATGGCCTGCGTTTAAGTGGTGATCATGTCAACCACTCTGTCGACTTGAAAGCTGCTGTATCAGCTTTCGATGAAGTATTAAGTATGCGCACTTAGTACAATTCGTTGTATCCTACCATCGTGTCATGTTTAAAATTTGTTCATCATCTTGACCAGAAAATCAGGGATACATCCTAAAAAAATATTGAAACTGTAAAATTTTTCGATCCTCACCCTTTTTACTCCCTTCTCTTGAAACGATATGGCTCAAAAACTGCAAGTTTCTTACCACTTTAACTACCATCTGTACCAAATTTGGAAAGCTATCTCATTTAATTTGTAGTTAACATAACGACCTTCTAATGATAATTGAAATTGCAGGTTTCAAACTCTGAAATGTGAAAAATTGCAAATTTTTAGCCATTCCTTTATTAATTAGCTACCTAAAATTTGCAATAGTCTACATACAAATAGAATCTACTTTTTTATAGGATGTTGCAACTTTCCTTAAATGGACAGGAGAGCCTGAATACGATGACCGTCAACGTATGACAATTAAAGCCATTGGTATATTCTCTATTATGTTTATATTATCCTACTATGCTAAGAGATTTAGATGGGCTTCACTTAAAACAAGGAAGATAGTGTATCAGCCTAAGAGTAAGGAGTAAGTAAATAATAGCTGGAATGTTATCAGCTAAGGAGCAGCGTGACCAGATAGCCAATTTTTATTTATATTAAGTATAATTTTATGATTAATTGTAAATATTAAGGTGATTTTTCATGTCAAAAGTATTTTGTCTCTGTTATTCCACGAATTTACCTATGGGCATAATAACACGGATTATTTCAGTCTGTATAAAACATACCGATTTGTCACGTTATTTGTTAAATAAAACGTAAATTTTAATTTTGTAGTTTTTTTTTTCACTTCCATCTGAGCCCCTTTTAAAGTAAAATAACCGGTCAAGTGCAAGTTGAACTTGCGCAATTAGTGTTCCGTACGTTGATTGCTTTTAAAAATAAAAAATTTTGTTACGGAGGTATAAAATGATCAGTGACTTCACAAAACACACCCTAAACGAGTTTTCAACAAAGTTTGTTTCCAGTCTTTACTGAAAACTGATGACCTTGAAATTTTTTTTTTATATACCAGATAAATTATTAAAGGTAATGCACTCGTGATAATTTTCGTTCAATCTACACCCCGTGGAGAATATTCCAGAATTTTTTCAAAATTTTTTGATAAGTACTTTTCGAGATATGGCGGGTGGACAGCGATTTTTTAAAAATAATATAATAAGAAAAGTGCGCACAAGTATTTATATATATATATATATATATATATATATATATATATATATATATATATATATATATATATATATATATATATATATATATATAATATATATATATATATATAATATATATAATATATATAATATATATATATATATATATATATATATATATATATATATATATATATATATATATATATATATAAATAAATATATATATAAATAAATATATATATAAATAAATATATATATATATATATATATATATATATATATATATATATATATATATATATATATATATATATATATATATATATATACAGTCGACTCTCTATATAGTAAAAGACCAAAATGTTGACCGAAATTTCACTATAGAGAGTTTTTCACTATATAAAGAAAAAATCCGTATATATTGCTATGTATGTAAGATATTCTAGGTCTTGAAAAATTGCACTAGGAAGAGTTTTTCCCTATAAACAGTGTCGACTGTATATATATATATATATATATATATATATATATATATATATATATATATATATATATATATATATATATATACGTACACACACATACATACATACATACAGACATACATATATTTTACTAGTGTTTTCACAACCTTTCATTTGACACCACACTCGATGACCTAGTAGAAGAAATTTTTTCTCACTTCCGATTTCACCCCCCAAAACTAACTCCTTAAGTCAAAATTTAACTTTCAAAACTACATGGGTCTGATGAGGCCATCAATTCCTATATTATTACCAAATTTCAACTTTCTATGACAAATAGTTTTGGTGAAAATCAGGTTTGACAGACAGACAGACACTGAAGTCATCTTATAAATGTTCCGTACGGAACGCTAAAAAGGTAATATGAAGGCAATAGATTAAATCTATATTTAAGCTTAAGTATAAAAGCTGTAAATTAAGTCGGGTCTTACCGGGTTATAGTACGCAGTAAAATGAATTATTTTGTCAAATACGGTCTATGTAAGAGTTATAAAAACTATTTTAAAAATATTTAGCAATTTCCCTATACACTGGTAAGCAAAAGAATCGACTTAAACTATTTGGCTACATTTAACACGGATCTTAGAATTTAGTGTTCATATATTTTTACGGATTTTAGTATCATTTGAAAGCCCACTCCATTCTCTTTCTAATGATACTAAAGAAAAAGTTTAACAATTACATTTATTGATAAAAACCAAAAATCAATATTTTGTATTACCCTCCCTAGCTCTTACTACTGTTTCCAGTCGGTTTTTCATGGAGCAGGTGAGCTTTTTCACCACTGTCCGTGGGATTCATCCCCTCTTTTCCGCCATCGCAACCTTGTCCCTCAGCGATACAGGGACTGGATTTCTGGCTCGAACCCTTCTTTTGAGCTTAGCCCGCACAAAGCAATCGCCAACAAATCCAGCGTGAGGAATGACGTGCTACGAGTCTCATCAGTCACGCATCCAGTGAGATGCCTCCCCACACCATGACAGAACCTCCTCTGTAGGCGATCGTTTCAGTAATGCAGCACTGCGTATAGCGCTCCCCAGACCTCCTACAGACTCGTCTTCTTCCATTATGTAGGCACGTTCGGGACTTGTCGGAGAATAAAAAGGGGCGCCATTGCTCTAAGGTTCAGTCGACGTGTTCTCTGGCAAATCTGAGTCGCGCTTGTCGATGGGTTGCTGTCAATTTGGGTTCGTTAGCTGGTCTCTTTGGAGTTAGGTTAGCTTCTTTAAGTCTTCTTCTGACTGTCCAATATTGACAGCCGGACCACGAACTTGTAGGAGCTCCTGCTGGACCTCAACAACGGTCAAGTGACGATACCTCTGTTTGAAAATTAAATTCAAGGATCGGTGTTAAATGAAGCAAAATCGTTTGAATCGACTTTTTGCTTACAACTGTATGTGGTGAGAGTACCTTCGTCTATGAAAAGAAAATGTTCAACCAAAAAAAAAAACTGAAATCCACAAATTTTATTTATACTCAATATTGCTCTTGCATATCAAATTGGGTTTTATTAAATAATAGAAAGATGTTCAAAATTAAATATTTATTAATAAAGCTTGAAGGAAATTCTGAGCAAGAAGGATCTAACGAATCTCGGTCTGAACAAATAATAGAAGATAGATAGATAGATAGATATGCTATAAAACCTGTACGATAAGATTTACGGGCGACTAAGGTTCACGTCGGCTTACAGAAAAGATTTAACCAAGAAAAATATCTATTAAAAATTCGAATATTATGTTTATATGATAAACAAAAACTGAAGGAACCTGTTGCCTCGAGGTAGGGCTTCACGGTTCAAATGTGACAGTCTTATGGCAGTGGACAAACGCGCTAGAGACCTAAAGTTTCTACATAACTGCAACACTGCTGTAAAAGCAGTATTATCATTCTTGAACAAGAAGAGGGTAAACAGGACTGTCATAGGAACTAGTAAGTCTAATAATTTATATATTAGGGCTAAAAATATACCGAAAAACATGCTGATCCGCGAAACAACACACAATACACTGTGTTAGTGGAAAAAACATGTTAGTTAAAAAAAAAGTTCGAAACGTTTTTAACATTACCTATTATTAACAAATTTAGAAAGAAATAAGAACTGTACAAATGTTTAATATTCCTAAATTTTAAAGAAAAAACATCTATTTTGAAGTCGGTTTCAAAACAGATAATCTTACACTTTTATAATATTCAATTTTGTCAAAGTATCTAATAAATTTCTCTAAACAGAACAAACGTATTCACAATTCGAACGTGTCAAAATGTTGGCTTTCTGAACTACCGCGATCATCCGGACTAAAGCCATTACTAATTCTTTCTCTCTAAAGGGCCCTTGATGTGGACCCTTCTTCATAATAATGATAGTAACGACCTTGAACAGCTGTCTAGAATTCCATCGTAATCTCATGGGTCGATATATACCTGAAAATATTTCACGAAGCATTTTGTCCCTTTTAAAACTCGTTTAATTCATATCGAAACACTCTAATTCTATTGCAATGGCTGATAACACTTGTTTCATTTGCAATGAAACTGTCGAGTGGCGTGATCGTGACTGTTCGCGATTTAGAAACAATTAGAAATGCGAATGTTAAAAGGGGTGATGAACATATCGATTATTTACAAGCGACTGAGCATGCCGAGTGTCGTAAAAATTACACGAAGAAATTCAACATTGAATCATATAAAAAACGTCGTACGTGTGGTTCTCCTTCAATGTCTCGATAATCTTTACAGCGATTCAAGAACAACGTGAATCGCTTTTTCCGCACACATGCCGCTCCTGGAGCGTTTTAGGGACTTCCCTGTAGTACGTGTACTAGACCCATTTGACTTTGATACGTTGTATATTTTTTGAAGATTAGGCCTACAGGGGACACCATGTAAAAAAGCGCCTTGCATTCTACCTCAAAGGTGGTGCGGAAACGAATGCGTCGGAACCCCCAAGTTTTCTCAGCCTCATATCTTGGAAACTATTAGTCCCACGTAAATTTTGTATAGGACCTTTTTATGCAGATTTTGATGATTAACAAATTTCATAATAACCACAATTCACGTAAAATCAGTAGTTTCCGAGATATTTGAGAAAAACTGATTTTCGCGACCTTTGACCTATAACTTTTCTGATACCGAAACAAAGAAAATCCTAAAAGGAAAATCTTCACTTGGATTTTTTTTAGAAAATTGATCATTTCTTTGTATAAAGTGACTGGACTATTTTACTAACTCTAAAAATAATCCCTATTCGCTTATTTACAACACACAAAAACTTTTCTTTCTTCCTCATTTTATCGCCTAGACAGGTTTAATAGTAAGACGTTACCGTTATGACGCTGCCAGACTGCATACGCCTTGTAATGGATTATGCTCGGGGTATACGTTTTATGTAGCCACAAGTGTAAGATTTGTATGTTCTGTAACAGTTCTGCTACATTTGACATTGACAAGACGTCCATCCTGGGTAATATTGTCCGAAAAACTAATTAAGATTTTAGATTAGCACTGACATTAATAAAACAATAAACCCATTTTTATAATTTTATTTTTAAAATAAAGTTTACGAGAGGCAAAGCATAAATATGCATAACAAAAAAATAACAGTATTTCACTAAAATAGCTTTGGTCTGCTGACTAGCAAGTTTAAACGAAAAAATGTTAAAATATATTTTAGGAAACAGTCTAAGTCTCTAGTTTTATTTTCACAACCATTAGAGTGGATTTCAAATTTCCATCAATAATACTTGTCAAAAAATAAATAAAATCCTATTGTAAAAGGTGTGTATTTAGGTAAAAATAAAAAGTAAATTTATTTTGAGTATTAAAGAAAGATTGAGAGTTTAAATTTTTTCTACAGATATTTTATTGAGACATGTAGTCTGGCGTAGCCCCGATTGATTACCCTCGGATATAAAATTTGAGCTCTCAATATGTGGTTCAGTTTAATACTACTCGTACTACCTTATTTGAAAAACTCTTTTTAGTTTAATCTACAGTGATTTAAAAACAACATGGATCGCACACACGCCATCTCAAGAGTTATATTGGCTATTCAGGTCCTTTTTTGATTCTAACATTGTAAAGTTTTCAACCGGATGTAAGAATTTTCTGATATCGGGTCACATTCGGCAAGAACATTTTGATTGAAAATGTATTCCTTACATACCACAGTCTTTCAGCAAAGAGAAAAATAATTATAAACAACTTTGATTTAAACGGTTTTGAAAATTTATTAGATTTTCAATTAAAAATGAGTCTTGCCTCTGTATAAGTACCCTAACTGGAGAATACATTAAAAATATATTTGACCCAATTCAATCTGAAAACAGAAAATACATAATTCCATTCTCTTTTTTTAGCTTACTAGAGGTCCGTTTTCTTTTTTAAAAAATTATAATTCTGCACAAGCTCTTTCACCTATTTTTAATAACTTCATTAAGTATTATTGATAGAAATATGAAAGGGAATTAACAAAAAGTTTGAAAAAGCTAAATATTGTATATGTAGTAATATAACAGACTTACAGTATAAGGTATAAAGTAGAATGGTAGTGAACTCTTAAAGTACGATCTGTAAATAACTATGAAGTTTATAGCCTGCGTGAATATTCTTATACTAATTATGCATAAAAATTTATGTTTAACACCTAACTAAAGACCATCACTTAAAATTTATAATTAAAATTACTAATAAGCAAAAATTCTAAAAATAAAATCTCACTAAAAGCCATAATTCTACAAATTAAATACAATAAAACTATGGAAGGTCTATATCCCAAAGATTCATTTAATAGTCAAAAGTTATAAAATAAAATAAGATATAGATATAGTTTATATGACTAAAATTTATAATACAAATTTTTAAATTTTGAGGTGGAAAAAGACGAATAATTTTTACTTAAGTTATTTTTCTCTAAGTTCGCAAGGCCAATTGTTAATTGTATAACCAAAAATTTTGCTTGTATTAATAATTAGTAATGCAGATAAAATTTAAAAAAAATAAAGCTGTAGAAAAATTATAACTATCGCAGAATCTAAACACGATATGAAATCTTTAAAGTTGAGGTAAATATCAGGTCAATCAATAAGTTTTAAAAGTGACACCTATAGAGTATAATTTGAACCAAATATTGAATACCATTTTGAAGCTTCATCTGTCATATGAACACACCCTAAATTTCACGTCGATCTGACAAGTCATTCGTTGTTTATCAGCTGGTTAAAGTAGAGTTTAAGTATGTTTTTTTAAATGGAAAAAATCGAATATCGTGCAGTGATAAAATTCTTCGTTTTGGAAGGTTTATCAGCAACTGAACTCCATACAAAGTTAGTGAAGGTGTTAAAGGAGTCTGCTCCTTCATTTCCAATTGTTCATAGATGGACTCTAGAGTTTAAACGTGGCCGTACAAGCGTCAGTGATGATCCACGTTCAGGGCGTCCAAAAACTGTAACAACTGAAGAAACTGTTGTGAAAGAACAAGATATGGTAATGGAAGATCGTCGATTAACCGTGGATGATTTAGCTGAGGCTATAGGCATCTCACATGGATCACTACACGAGATCTTAACTAATGTTTTGGGCATGAGAAAGCTATTCACAAGATGAGTGCTGCATTTGCTAACATCGGAACAAAAACGCACTCGAGAAAAACTTTCTAAACAACATTTGGCTGGCAAAGAATAAAACTATACGTCGATTTGTAACTATGAATAAAACTTGGGTTTACCAGTGTGATCCTGAACTGAGACAGCAAACCGCACAGTGGACTGGGCCCCGTAGTTCAGCTCCAAAACAGCCAAAGTGGTGAAAGTCATCCAAAAAAATTATAGCGTCAGTTTTTTGGGATGCAAAAGGAATTTTGTTAATTGATTACCTTAAAACCGGTAAAACAATTTCAGGAGAGTATTATACAATCTTTTAGACCAGCTGGATGACAAAATTCGTGAGAAAAGGCCTGGTTTGCAGAAGAAAAAATTACCTTTCATCATGACAGTGTACCTGCCCACAGAGGTGCTTTAGCAACGGCAAAACTAGTCGAATTAAAGTACGAATTGTTGGAACATCCACCCTATTCACCAGATCTGGCTCCGGCTAACTTCCATCTGTTCTCAATCTGAACCTCTACGTGGGAAGCGTTTTTTAACAAATGATGAGGTGATAGCATCTACAGATGGGTATTTTGAAGGTCTTCCAGAAAACCACTTCAGATATGGGATAAATAAATTGGAAAATCGCTGGAAAAAATGTACTGAGCTTAAGGGAGATTATACTGAAGAATAAATGTATTTCGACTCATTAATTCGTCTTGTTTCATTTCCGCTTTCAAAACTTATAGATACCAATTAGATGAATTCTGAATAACACTGTTAATAAAAAGTTACTAGCTAGTGAATTGTATGTTTTAAAAAGTCATTTCTACTACGTTTTTCAATATTTGGGATATTTACCGTTTTACTGCGCAAACAACTAAAAATAATTGTGACAACTAATTTTTTTAATATCATTAAGATTCCCACATTATCACAAGCTTATGACATTGATGTATAAAAATTCTCTTGGTATAACACACAATAACTTTACATGGATATGACAAACGACATACATTTTTACAAATATCTGAATACATACTCTTTCGAGGTCTTTTCTCAAAGATATTTGAAATCATATGAAACAACATAAGCCCAAAAGTACATATATCATAAAGTATGAGTATAACTATTTAAAATCAATAGATAAAAAGTAAAAAAAAAAACAAAATAATGTTTGAAACACCAATCGCTGTTACAACATATACTATAAATTAACTCTCATACGGCCCATGTCAATATGTTAGGCGATAGAAGATGTAATTCTATACAACACTTTATATGTGATTCCAATTTGCATTATTGCAAAGCAACCACACGACTTATCACATTTCTTTTTTCTTTTCTTTACCTATTTCTACAGTCTTTGAGTCCATTTCAAAAATTGCAATATTTTAAAGTAATGTTATCTGTATTGTTTTTGCCAACCTAACTAAATTTAATGTTGATTTCTTGCTTTACTTTCTGGTAGTGCTAATTACGCAATAAAATAAAGTATATGATATACAGGGTGTTCCCTAAATTGAGAGATTCTTTCTATTTGCTACTTCTCCCAAATTATATATAAAGGGTCTTTCAAATCGATTTAATTCTTGAACAAAACACAGATGGCATTGATATCAAAAAACTTCTTATTGGTAACTGAAGTATATAATGTATGATATTTAAACACGAAAAACAATATCCGCCAAATGTCCACCTCTTGCAGTTTCACAGATGTCCACTCTTTTGTCAAAATTTTCGATGACATTTTGGCATAATTGTGGTTCTAACTTACCAATAACGCGAGTAATTTCGTCCTTTTCAGCTCAGGAATCGATTGTGGGTTATTCTTATAGACCTGGCTTTTACC
This sequence comes from Pachyrhynchus sulphureomaculatus, assembly GCA_019049505.1. Taxonomy (NCBI): domain Eukaryota; kingdom Metazoa; phylum Arthropoda; class Insecta; order Coleoptera; family Curculionidae; genus Pachyrhynchus; species Pachyrhynchus sulphureomaculatus. Next base: position 83,925,940 of record CM032453.1, on the reverse strand, counting down.
GTAACCCCAGAGAAAATAGTCCAACAGTCAGATCACATAATCTTGGTGGCCAATTAACATCACCGTTTTTGAAGATTACACGTTCAGGAAATTTTCCCTGCAACAACTCTATGATTTCACGAGCAGTATGACAGGTTGCGCCGTCCTGCTGAAACTAAATGTCCTCCAGAGCATTATTATTCAATTCGGGCCACAAAAATTCAGTTATCATCTCACGATATCAAAGACCATTCATAGTTACAGCTTCACCAGCATCATTTTCGAAGAAGTATAGACCAATGACACCTCCTGGGTACAATGCACACCAAACAATGACTCGTTTAGGATGTAAAGTTTTCTGATGAATCAATCGTGGATTTTCCTGACCCCAAATACGACAATTTTGTTTATTAACATAGCCACCAATTTGAAAATGTGCTTCATCGGAAAATTTTTTGAGAAAAATCATCTGGTTGTTCTTTGATTCAATTGATAAATGAACGATGTTTTAAATGATCCAACGGCTTTAGTTTTTATGTTGAACCTTATATGCCTTCAGAGCTCAATTGTTTCGTAAAATACGCTATGTTGTGGATTAATCGAGTCTAAATTCTTGTGAACGTCGACTAATGGATATTTCTGGGTTTTCAGCAACGAACCAAATAAATATGCTCCTGTGAAAAACCGCTACGACTATATCTTTCTCTTCTTTTATCTTCCACCGAACCAGTTCCTTGAAATTTTTGAACAATTCGATTGACAGTGCTTTCAGATGGACGATTATGCAAACCGTAAATATTACGTAATTTTCTAAGAACATTTTTCACTGAACGCCCATTTTCCTAAAATAATTCAACAATTTGAACGCGTTGTTGTATATTATACGACTCCATTTGTTTATATGTCATACATTACACTTTTCACATGTCACAAGACCCAGGCTATTTTGCAACGCCATCTGTGTCTTATTCAAGAATTTAAAAAAGAAACGTTCAATTTGAAAGACCCTTTATAAAAACAGTAAAAAATTATTATTAGCACAGTTATAGAATAAATGGGATAATTGTCACAATTTTCTTGTACACAAAACATCGTTCATCATATCCAAAAATCAATATATGCGGTATGGCAGAGCAAGAATCATCAGCTTATACAGTCCACTATTGGACGAAAGCCTCCCTCGAGTCTTACCACTTTTTTTCTGTTCTGGGCTGCTTGCACTGAATTTTCAGTCACTCTTTTCAAATCATCAGTCTACCAACTTGGTGGTACGTAAGAATGTCTGTCAAATACTTTTCTTTTTAAACACATAGGAAGGTTAGATTTGAATACATAGGCCAGTTTGCCATATGCAGCCCAGGAGAGACCAATTCGCCGCTGAATTTCTTGGGTCTGGTTATCTCGTCCTATGCTGATTTCATGTCCCAGGTATTTATATTGGTGAACTTGCTCTAGCTCTACGTTATTCAGTTTTATAGTGTCACTTAATACAAGATTTGTCATAAACTGGGTCTTGGATAGATTGATTTTTATATCAACCTTTCCTAAAGCTTCCTGTGTAGTATAGTTTGTGCTTCTTGTATTTTGTCTGTTATTAAGATAATGTCGTCTGCAAAACAGAGGTGATTTAACTTTTCACCGTCAATGTTGAGGCCCATTCTTTCCCAGTTTATTGATTTTAGAATACTTTCTAGAAGTGTTACGAAAAGCTTGGATGAGAGCATATCACCCTACGGCACTCTTCTTTCGATTCGAAATTTGCTGATAGACAGCAAGAAAGGATGACCTCAATTTATTTCTGCGACATTTATTATGCACTCACGTAGTCTCTCTATTAATTTCGATTTTGGATCATGGAAAAATCGCAATGTTGGTCGAGAAATTAAAACAGAAATTAAACTTTTAATTTAGGAACGTGGTAACAAACAATACAGTATTTATAATATTACCGTCAAATGTATTGCAATTTTTAACACTCAAGGTGATAGGATATATTACTGTACTTATATCTTATTGGATCGAACATGTTGAAATATGGTGGCACTTTGTAGAACAGTGCCTAAACGAGCAACTATCTTTTTTCATTTTCAAACTTTTAAACAATTTTCGTTACGTCTGACAAATATTTTTCCTTCATTATTATTTGTATAAAGATGAATACATAAAGTAGTTAATAACTACTGAAGAAAGTATGATTTTTATTTTCCCAAGGGACAGTCTACTAAGGGTCCTATACCTGGGTCAAAGTAAAAGTTAGACAAATATCTTTCAAATTATTTCTTTCACAGAAAATGTAAATTTTGCCTCAGTTTTAGGCTAGGTAACTAACTGCGTTAATATCAAAAAAATTGAACTATCACATAGAGTCTTTCTTTCAAAATTTGTGGAAATACAGTAAAATTTTCCTGCAACAAATGTATGTTAACTAGTAAGTATTGCCAGGTAAATATTTTTAGCAAATGTTAGTTTTTGTATATGTTCTTTATATTATGGTAAATCATAGATAAAATGTTCAAAATCTGCATAATTGTATTATAGTTAAAGAAATATGTCAGGATAAGATAATAGTTAAAGAAATATGTCAATGATTAGTTCAAATAATTTAAGACTTGTATAAGATTTTTGTATGTTATGGTATTGTTGTGTAATTTAGCTTCAAAGGCAATTGTGACAAAATACAAAAATTTCCATATTATTAAAAATATCTGACACAAATATCAATTAGTCAAAATGTTTATCAGGTATTCAAAAGTATGTTTTTGTAATTTATCTTGTATTACTATTAAATTGTTAAGGTAGTTCACTCGTGACAATCGGAGCCAAAAGTATAGTCCTACAGTAAATACAAAAAAGTTTAAAATACTCAATGGCAAACTAATTTATTTTTGTCGAAGACTGTATTCGATAGACGGAAACTTTCATATGCAGATACACACTAATATAATCACAGTTTTAGTGAAAATAAATGTGCCAACCCTGCCAATGCGTATACCGAAGGCTTTATAGAAAGTAACGTTTTTATAGGTTATATTTATTATACTTTGTGTATGTTTACTCTTTAGACCATATTACTACTGTTTTAAAATGAAAAAAAAATTAAATAAAAAATGCCTTTTAATTATAATCAATTGCGACATAAAGGCAAATTTGCAAAGGAAAAGCTCATCAATAAACGCAAAAAAAAAATGTATTTCGGGAATGAATGACGCGAAAAAAATTAAAAACTGAAGAGTGTAGTGGTCGACGGATCGAGTTAGATGAGTTAGGAAAAAAATTTCAAGTGTTGTCTGTATAAAAAAAGTTCTTTCACTAGAAAAACATACCTCAAGAGAAACGTTTAGGTCGTAATTACAAATTACGTATCGTATAAAGAGTGCGTCATGAAAAAAAACTAATATTGCCATCTTTAATGCCTTTAAAAAGTGCTATTTCAGATCCGTTTTTTTAATATTGTTTTCAATAGATATGTAACAATGTTGATAAATAAACATATTAATTTAAAATATTATCGAAAAATTATTGAACCTACAAACATATTTTTGTTTAAATATAAATCTTTAAAATAATAAATATCAAGATACAAATTCAAATTTTTAATTAATACATTTACTATTTTTATTTGATGATTAAAGATAAAGCTGATAAATATATTGTGTTTATTCAATAAATTATTTAACCTACAAATCAATTTATGTTTAAAAGTTAACCACTTTATATGCTGTGTGAATGGCGTGTAAAGTATGACGATATACAGCGTTGTCAAATTGTGATATCTGCCCCTCACTACGCGGTTATTCTTTTAAAAAAATATCAACTTTAAATATTTATCCTTTTTACAAAGCAATAAAAAAAATTACTTTTATTTCAAAATTTTTCTAATTTTTTTTTACTAAATATTAGTTTTTTTTTTAATAAATTCGTAAGACTGGTTCTTAAGACATACACGAAACTACGCCTTTTTTATACTTCATTGGCCTATTACATGTTAATTATGTGCACTTTAATTATGAATACCTCGATCCACAATTGGTCAATTTTTTTTTAATTAAATGAAAAACATTTAGATTAACATCATAGTTCAATTTCATCAAATTCTCAAGAAAAGTGGATTTACGAGTGAACTACCTTAATGACCTAACTATATGTTCGTTTTTACAAAGATAATTTAGCGTTTAAAATAAGTTTGTATTAAATAAATTATCGAGTGTTGATAATTTGGTAAAAAATCGGTCAAGTGCAAATTGAACTTGCATAATTAGTGTTCCGTACGTTGATTGCTTTTAAAATAAAAAAAATTGTTACGGTGGTATAAAATGATCAGCGACTTCACAAAACACACCCCAAAGGAGTTTTCAGCAAAGTTTGTTTCCAATCTTTACTGAATACTGATGACCTCGAAATTTTTGTTTTTTTTTATATAACAAATAAATTATTAAAGGTAATGCACTCGTGATCATTTTCGTTCAATCTACACCCCGTGGAGACTATTCCAGAATTTTTTCAAAATTTTTTGATCAGTACTTTTCGAGATAAGGTGGGGGGACAGCGATTTTTTCGCGATTTTTTAAAAATAATACAAAGAAAAGTGAGCCCAAGTATTACCTTATATATATATATATTTTTTACTCGTGTTTTCACAAGCTTTCAATTGACACCATACTCGATGACCTAGTAAAAAAAATTTTTTTATGACTTCCGATTTCACCCCTCAAAACTAACCCCTTAAATCAAAATTTATCATTCAAAATTACACGGCTCTGATGAGGCCATCAATTCCTATATTATTACCAAATTTCAACTTTCTATGGCAAATAGTTTCGGAGAAAATCGGGTGTGACAGACAGAGAGACAGACACCGAAGTCATCTTATAAGTGTTCCGTACGGAACACTAATTAGCTACCTAATACCCAATAAATGAATCTAGCTCAATCTAGAATCTAGTAGTAAAAGTTTAAAACAAATATTTACTACCTAAATATTTGTTTAACTATAAATAAACAAAATAAAATTTTTGTTTATTTATAGTTAAACAAATTTTGTCTTAGGTACCTATTCGTTGGTCACCAGTCATCATAATATCACTGACTGCACCGAATACATATTGATATTTCCTAGCCCCTAGTCCTGGTTGAATTCCTAACTTTCCAAGCCTTCACAATTCTGTCATGCCACATAGTTTTCTTTTATACCAGAAAAAGTATTAAACGTAATGCATTCGTGACAATTTTCGATCAATTTACACTTTATTTAGACTATTTCAAAATTTTTTCAAAATTTTTTGGTCAGTACTTTTTAAGATAGGGTGGGGGGCACAGATTTTTGGCCATTTTTTAAAAATAATATGAAGAAAAGTGCGCGCAAGTATTTCATCATGTATATTTTTGAACTCGTATTTTCTCAAGGTTTTAACCTGGTAAATTTTTTTTTCACTTCTGATTTCACCCCCTTAAATAAAAAAATTTTCTTTCAAAACTACAGGGACTGATTGAGCCATCAATTCCTATATTAGTGACAAATTTTAACTTTCTTTGTCAAATAGTTTGGGTGAAAAATCAGGTGTGACAGACGGACAGCTAGAAGGAAGTGACGAAGTGATCCCATAAGTATTCAGTACGGAACACTAAAAATATTTATTTGCTATCAATTTTTACCAAAAAAAAAAACTCACGAATGACCAAAACATTTTGGTACATTTATTTCTTTTAGTTTTTTGCCAAAAACTATTGGTATCCTAAAAGTTTTTGAACGAGAAACTATACTTATAAATAAAACTTGAACGAATTTTTAGAAACAAATTCTGTGAAAAATACGATATTATTGAATTTTTCTTACATTAAACTCGCACGCTTTTATAAATACTTCTACAGCAATAGAATAGTATGTAAACCCTACACTAAAAAAAAATAAATTGATCAGTCTGTGTTTTTCTTACATCAAAATATCATGTGCTCAAACTTTAAATTTGATATTTAATTTTGACCAATATATATTAGAGGCACTGATTATGTTTATTATTATTAAAAGCTTATATATTAAAAGATTTTTTTATCTACAAGCTAAGCATCTATCTACTTATTCTCTTGACAATCCAATTTAACAGTTACTTTGTATATACACATTTTTAATATCATATTTTACTTTTTAATTCGCCCCTTTCACAAACTAGCAAAAGTGATAAAGCAAATCTATAATTAAGGTGCAAAATATCTGTTGTCTAAAATCTTTTCTCTGACAAAGTATCATATGTGTGTATTATCTCATTGGATACAAATGACTATGCTAACAAATGAAAATCGTTAATTTAGCTAGTTTACCAGAAGTGGGACGATTTTTGGTAAGTCGTATATTATGGTAAATATAAAGCAACTATATTCATAAAATACTAGGTGGAGTCAAAGATGTAACATGCTACACACCTAAAATGATTGCCATTACAAATTAGTATCATATCGACTACTTTAAATCTAGTACAAGACAATATTGTATAAATGAGTTTACGAACAGGGCACCCTGTAAAATTTGAAATTTTATATAATGCTAATTTCTTTAAAAATTTCTGGAACTATGCTCACAACTTTAGGTTCTTCGTTTGGCCTTTATTATTTTATGAATAAACTTATTTTAAACTTGGTAGTAATGGACGAACTGCCTGTTACAGCAATCAATCACAATAATTCATGCCTATTTCAAGCTATTCTGATTATATTTACTCAAAACTTAACCAATACTTAAATGAGAACTAAAGTTCGTTGCTACACTAAATCATCAGCAATGTAAAAGCGTCAAAAACTTAAGCAGTTATGCTTACTTCTTTCAGACAATATTTTAGTCTAGAAGACCAAATTTTTTCCTTTTTAAGGTGAATATAAAAAAAGAAATTTTTAATAAGCTTTATCACATATCAGTTAATATTTTAATAAGTTGTAGAAAAAAAGCAAGATATATTAACTATCGTATTCCTATACCTTGGATCATTAATATCCAACAAAGGTAATTGTTCCAGGCAAATTCATAAAAGAATAGGCATGACAAAGCCTGCTATGTTAAAATTGACCATTCGATCTTTGTGTTTGCCATATTCCTCTACGGTGCGGATAGATGGACCATAAGGGAAGCAGAACGAAAAAAAAAATAGATTCCTTCGAGCAATGGTGTTGGAGACGAATGTTGCGTATCCCTTGGACAGACCTCCGAACTAACGCATCTGTCGTTGCAGAGGTCAAAGTAAATGTTCGATTGTCATCAATCTGTCTCCAACGCATACTCCATACTCCAGTTCTTTGGCCATATTGTTTGGAGAGGTTGATTGTCGCTGCTGATGTGCCAGGCAAAAGAATGAGAGGTAGGTCCCCTACAAAATGGACAGATCAAGTTCAGAAATCAATAAACTCAACATTCTACAATACGCTTAAAACGGCCGAAGACAGATGCCTATGGAGGGACATTGTTCATGGTGATAAGTAGATCATGATCTTCAGCAATGAAGTAACGACAAGGGAGAGAGAGAGAGAGAGATAGTATTCGTCAGAATTACATATTTCCTCAATAAAGAGTTACCGTAAGTCGGATTTACATGGTTCAGTACCGGGACGCCTTTCTACTACTGTTTTGGTTACATTGTGATATTAAGCAACATATATCTCGAAACATGCACCAGCGATTTTTAATTTTTTCACTCATACTGATGTTAGATTTTAAATAGCCTAATTTTAAGTAAGGAAAAAATTTACAGAGATACAGTCATTCTCAACACGAAAGTTTTTTAATCTAGCCGACTATCATTCTGTTAAACACAAGCTCGTAAATAGACTAAACAGTCGGTGTTGTTAAACAGGTAATTGCAATATCCTTATGCCACGCTATTTTCTCTACCTTAGGTGTGTAAGACAATAGCTATCACTATAAATCACAGTTCGGTAGCTACTAAGTCAAATATTATAGTGATAAATTTCTCACTAATTGTTCCATTGTTCACGACATGAAATTAATACAATATTTAAAAAAGTTCATCTCTTTGTTATTATAAATTAATTGATTTTTTTTAATAACAAAGGCCAAACGCAATATTTAATGCTCACTCTCTTAAATTATAGGAAGCCATTTTACAAGCGTTTTTTTTTGAATTACGAAGAAAAATTTATTTATAAAAACTTTCAAGAAATCCATAAGAATAACTAATAAGTCAAATTCATAAATAAAATATTGAATTAAAACTCCACTTTAAATAAACTATTGGACTTATTAGCGTAGATAGCAGGATTTAAAATAGCAAAGCAATTTGGTAGCAATAATTTAAAATTATTACTTTAAAAAACTTTAAAAAAATAAACGATATGTGTCTCTATTGTGGTCTTTATTGCTACCTACAATAATTATTAAAATTCTTTAAGTACTATAGTTCTTACATTAGCTTAAAAAGTAATAACAGAGAAAGAAATAAATATAAATGATATCAAAAGTTAACTGTGTTAGACTAAAATCAAACAAATGGTTTAAGCAATCGCTCTACCAGGAGTTGGAGGCAAATTCTGTAAGAATTCTTTAAAATCGCAATATCACTAGAAGCAAAGAATTACCAAAAATTGATCTATCAATATTATATAGAGTTCTCTAGATAGCTATTTCATAAAAGTTCAATAAAATAATAAATAAATAAATATATATATATATATATATATATATATATATATATATATATATATATATATATATATATATATATATATATATATATATTTATATTGTATTTATTTTTCTCGGCCGTTGTAATGATTAAGAGGTGAAAAGTATCGGGATAGCGATTACACAACTAGACTAACTATACATATGTATAGTTACTCTAGTTGTGTGATGTTCTGTTTTTCTTTTGTATCCATTTTATTCTAGTTGGTAAGTTAATGTTGTGTGTTTTTAGCGACCTGTGTGTGCATGACTCTTTTATTTTTAGTAATACTCCTGATGAAACCGAGAAAGATGGGTGAAATATAGAGTTTTAAACCACTAAAGAATATTATTACTACATAGACCGATATCCCGATACTTTTCACCGTATAATATATATATATATATATATATATATATATATATATATATATATATATATATATATATATATATATATATATGGGTGAAAATTCGTGAAACAGAACATCTTCGACCCGACTTTTCGGAAATCCAAAAAACAATTATTTATTTTAATACTACATATAGGTAGTGTACAAGCCCTGAAATATTTTCAGTTGATGTTGATTATTATAATTATTATAAACAATACAAGTTTTAGGTCAATTTTTTTTCAAAAATTCATAACTCGAAAACTGATTTTTTTATGAAAATTTTAATTGTACATATGTATGTATATATATATATATATATATATATATATATATATATATATATATATATATATATATATATATATATATATATATATAGATATATATATTTAATATAATGAATTTATATATGTATCAAACTCATGACCTCTTAGAAGTATCTAAAAAACGATAAAATGATTTTTGAAAATTTGTGGGGTTTGCGAAAATCTTTGGAAGTTGCGGTGTTGCCAGATCATATCATAACATATGGCAATTGTGAAAATGAAAATACATTACCTTATGTTCGATCGTATTTAGATTCTGCTCAAAATTCTAAACATTGTTTAGTATACTAATGCCTATATTCAAATGTTAAAATATTAAAAATTAGCGTCTTTTAGATTTTGGAAACCTATAACTTCTAAACAAAATATCTTAGATGAAAATGGTTTGCACACACCCATCTTATTTTTCATCCTCTATCCAAAATGACAATTTCTTCTTTAACCAGAAGATGAAATCGTTCCGGTTTTAGAGATAAAATGATCCATTAAAATAGATAATTACAAATTATTTTCTCTAACATCTAGAAGTTATGGTAAAAAATCTAAAAATATCTATTTTTTAGATTATGACAACTGACTATAAACACAGGTATATCAAAAAAAAATGTTCAGAAGTTTCAGAATAGTTCAAATATTGAATGATTTACTTGAAAATGCAAAGTTACCATTAGTTAGGATGGATATGGATATATATATATATATATATATATATATATATATATATATATATATATATATATATATATATATACATCACAACAACAAATTTTGAAACCTAAAAAACCATCCCTAATAATTATAACGAAATATTCAGATAAAGTCTGTGTTGTTTCTAAAAACTTTTAAAAAGCTGTCGAGTTTGATGTACTCTTTATAATACATTTATTGGACAATTCTTTACCTCTAAACTCCTAATCTGTAATTATTTGAAGAAACCTTTAAACTAACACTATTTCAATAAGTACTACGGTTAATCTTTTGTGGCGAAATTGTTTTAAATTATTACCGTTTAATTGGGTGATTCCAACAAATTTACATTAAAATGGGCTAACCATCTAAAATAGTTTTACCACAAAAATGTCGTTAAAGCTTAGGGTACACTGCGGTTGTGAGGATTTCCCGTGCAGATATGCCTTCCGCACTGCACTACACTGGACAAACCGTATCATTGTGCGTGATTTTTCATCCACACAATGTTGCGTTTAGGCATCTACTCTAAAGCAACAGTCGACCGGGCACCGATCGTACTGTAACAAAGCTGCAACAAATCACAGACAAATACGGATAAAAAGGGCTCATATTCGCAAAGGGACTGCCCACAGGAAAAATAACCATATCGTGCGCTAAGCTTAACGCTTTTGTAGCGATTATTACAAAAAATTACTAGATACCTCAACATTACATGTTTCTTGGCTGAACAACAGTGTTATTATTAAGGCGCATTGGGGTCTCGTGGTTTGAGTTTTCATCGGGCGGCTGATCGTTATTACAATTAGTGCCTTCAAAACCGGGATTCAGAATTATATTGGGGACCAATTCAATGATTTCTTGTTCCTCTTCCACTGAAAAAAAGTAAAATTGTTTGATTAATGTAAAATAAAAACAGTTTAGCTTATAAATTATTATACACCACTTTGATTTTTAATATGTTATACTAATTCGGAACTGGATAAGACTGAAACGCATACGCCTAGATATTTTATTTTTGCATAAACTAATTTGGTTATTATACTGCATGACTGGCGAAAGACTACCTAAGTAGTACATTTTAAAGTAAAATGAATTTCGATATAAACTGGAAATTAACATTTTTTTACGTAATACATATAACTGGAGCATACATCAAGTATTTTTTCGAAAAATGACTGGAGGTGCTATACAATACATACAGAGGCCAAATCAATCTCAACTCAAGAGTTCAAACAAGATTGATGATAATTTAGCTAAAACTTTACATAACTACAATTTCATAGCTCCACGTTTTTACGCCTTACCAAGTGTACAAGTATGAAATGCGGATTTCAGACAACAGATGGTGCACCAATGCAGTTTGTGCTATAAAGATTTGACACTGCGCCATTTTGTTGTGTCATCAACAAGTATCAGACACGCACGAGTGACAAACTGGAAAAGTGTGTGCATAGTGTTGTTGTGTTCAATATGTCGAAATTCATACCGAACAAAGAGCATTCGCGGACAGCATTAATTTTTGTTTTCATTTAAAGAAAACTGCTGTTGAATCATACCGATTACTTCGAGAAGCTTATGGTGAACATGCTCCATCGCAAGATACGTGTGAACGATGGTTTCGGCGTTTCAAAAGCGGTGACTTCGATGTTGCAGACAAGGAACGTGGAAAACCGCCAAAAAAATACGAAGATATGAAATTGCAAGCATTGTTGGATGAAGACGATTCGCAAACACACAAAAACAACTCGCCGAGCAATTGGGCGTTAGTCAACAAGCTGTTTCCAATCGGCTACGAGCGATGGGAAAGATTCAGAAGACCGGTAGATGGGTACCACATGAGTTGAACGACAGGCAAATAGAAAAGCGCAAAAACACGTGTGACATTTTGCTCGCTCGGTACAAAAGGAAGTCGTTTTTGCATCCTATAATTACAGGGGATGAAAAGTGGATTTATTTTGAGAATCTCAGGCGCAAAAAATCATGGATAGACCCAGGCGCACCATCCACATCGTCCGCAAGACTGAATCGCTTTGGCAGAAAGACGATGCTCTGTGTTTGGTGGGACCAGAGGGGCGTGGTCTATTATGAGCTGTTAAAACCTGGGGAAACGGTTAATACTAAACGTTACCAACAACAATTGACCGATTTGAACCGTTCGCTGGTTGAAAAAAGACCAGAATACCGAAAGAGGCAACACAATGTCATTTTTCTTCATGACACTGCTCCATCACATACAGCAAAACCATAAAAATTTTAAACATGTTTTTGGCACGCCCATGGCACAGTGTCTCGACTAGTACAAGCTAGCGGGACAATATTATTTCTTCACTTATTTCAATTGTTTATGTATATTCCAGGTATCTTAAGCTATTTTAAGAAAAAAAAGTTGAAAAAATGTGTACTGTATGTGTATTAATCGAAATATGTAGCTGCAAGACGGAAGTGGTTTACTAATGTGTCTCATTTGTTCACTATTGTCGATACTTGTTCTTTAATTAGCTACATACGTCTACCTACTCATTATGTGTGAAAAGCATGTTTGTTTACAAAGAAATTTCTAGGAAAAAAATAAAAATCATAATGATAGTACCCATATTTATTAATTTACAAAATATTATTTCTTTTAAAATAAATTAGTACAATAACAGTATCTATATATCAATTATTTACAATAACAAGGTGTATAAGTACAAGAAATATATTATTAAATAACTTATATACTAAGGCATGAATTATAAGCAACTACAACACACAAATAAAATAAGAATAATAATTACGATAAAAAAATACTTAAACCTACTAATCACCATCAGATGAGTCGTCATCACCGCTCTCCCATTCAGTAGAATATTCAGAGAGTAAATAATTCTCCTCATTTAATTCGTGATGATGACTTACTGATGGTGTTTCGGACAACAGTCTTTATTTCTTGCCTCCTGGGCTTCTTCGGAAAGTTGTCCAATGGGAAGAAGAAAAGACTTTATAACTTCCGCGCTGTGTACAAGAATTTTATGCACAGTAACGGGCATGGAATACCACGAATACAGATCAAGGTATAATTTTCTAGTATCAACATAAAACTTTTCGAATTCTATATAATTTATATCATATCCCGATGACAAAGTTCTTAAAATTACATGAAATCTACGAATAAGGTTTACGTCTAATCCTGTAATTTCGCTGCTCAATTCAGCTTTGGAAAAAAATCTACGTGCTGTGTTTCCATCGTTTGTGTTACCATACCCAGGTTTTGGTTTATCTACAATGAGACCCATACGATCTTTAAACACTTTTTGTATCTCTTGTGAGCGTTGCTTCACAATAGCTTTGTCGTTATCTCCCCTGACTTGCCACTTTTTTATTTCTAAACGATAGCTGATGTGAAGCAAATATTCAAACGTGCGGATCCATGCATGTAAAGTAGATAAACCAAATGCAAGGCGTTCTTCGTTGTTGGGATATTTCTTTGACTCCTCGTTCATAGTAGACGGGGGTGGCACCGCAAATATAACACTTTTGTGTTGAACTTGTGTCTGTTAAGGCATTGCACACTTTGCCATCAGTCATTGTCAACAACAAATCGTGTTTAACAGAGATTTGAGATCCAGCAACGTTACATAATGTTGGAAGAAGCTGACTTACTTCATCTAAAATTTTAGAAGTTTCTTCTTTCGTAAACTCTTTTGTCTCCTTAGCAAAAATAAACTTAATAGGACGGCAATATAAAGTAGAGGAAGGTCTTGGATTTTGCCAGATCACAGTTTCGCCATCAAGCAGTCTCAAAGGGACAAACGAGTATACGAACAAAAATTCGTCTGTAGCGTTAGTGTTCTCAAATTTCTGCTTATACGTGCTATGCCCCGAACTCCCATCACAGCCCCATTTGCTTACCAACGTATAATATGAACGAGGTAACACACTTCTAATGACTTCCGTATGAGCTTTAACTAATCGTTCAGCCGTTTTATCCAAAATCGCGTGAAGTTTAATTTCAGCTCGAGATTCAGTCACAGAAATATATTCGTCAGAAGGACAACAAGAAGCTTTGGACTTACCTAAACTATAAAACGATGGATACACTTGATGTCCCGCTTTCATTGACCATTTTCTTGTTTGTTTATATGAGTGAGAAGTCGATTTCAAGTCCACATAATAAGCTAAAGCTTCGTCTGGTGTTAACTGCCGACTTTGTTCAGAACACTTATTCTTTTCTCTAGTTTCACTGACCGCGACGTTATGGATCTGTTTAGCAACAGCCCTTCTTTTCGAGTAGCTAACTCAGCTGCTGTAATAAGCTCACTTGCACTTCGCGATTCCAAAAGATCTTCTACTCTCCGTCTCTTCGTTTTCGTTGATGAGTCTTCAAATGATATTCTGGGTCGCCCTACGGAAAGAGCCGCTGATGATGTTGAAGTGCACGGCTGGTTAACACACATCTTTATTTCGATTCCGGATCCCTCTAACCAATCTTTATGTTTGATTAGAAATATTTCTTTGTTACACTTTAAAGGAGTCCACTTTTGATTGAATTTGGCTGAAAGGCTTGATATTTTCATTTTGAGTCGTTTTAGAGAATCGTCAGAAACATCAGACATATTGAATTTTTCACTTATATAATAAAAAATGCCACTGTTTCGTTCAGTTTTGTCATGTTTTAGCCATTCTTCAAAAAACTCCATTTTCGTCATAGTCACGACTCGTTCTGAAAAAAATAAAATAATTCTACTTTCGGGCCTTTTCGGGGTCTATAATATATATGAATATGTGCCTGAATATTGTAGGTATTACATATAGAAAAATCTAGGTGGATATATGTGGATAAAAAAAGTTGCTACTTTTAAAGTTTACAATTAATGTAAAATTTGCTGGATTTATCTATACATTTACAAATTGATATTACACCAAAAGTATACATATTTTTTATAAAAAATATAAGTCATAATAGAGTACATACCTTCAACAGAATATTCCATCACAAAAAACTCGTTTCACTTTGCTACCAATTTTAAAATATGTTATCACAAGTGTGCATAAAATGCAACTGATTTGCAAATGAAAATGACCTCTCTTATAAGGGTTACTTTGACCCCCTGATAAGATACCTTTATGAGGTGATAAACAAATTAATTCTTGGAATTCGTTAAATGGGGGGGGGGGGGGGGGGGGGGGGGGGGGGGGGGGGGGGTTGTTTACAAGTCGTTATCAGTGGTTCCTGAAAATTACGTCATGAATATTGTCCCGCTAGCATGTTCTTGCCGAATCACTGTGCATGGGTTCAAGTATATCACCCATTTTATGTTATGTCCTGGACAACTTGATCTCACAAGCGATCAATAGTCTCCAATTCCCACTACCCTTCCTAAAAAGATATGTGGATGATCTTATACTATCTGTACCCCAAGACATGGTTCAAAGTACATTTAATGTGTTTAACAAACAGAATAAATACATTCAATTCACAGTAGAAGTAGAATACAATAAATCGATTCCCTCCCTCGACATGTTCTCAAGTCGAAACGACAGCAACAAAGTGAGCACCACGCAGTACCGAAAACCGACCAGTGGGAAATACATGAACTACCATTCACAACATCCAACCAAAATGAAACTAAACTTAATATCAGCAATGAGATCAAGAGTCAGACTGACTCACCCTGATTTCCAGAACGACTGTTTAGCCGAACTCCAAACTTGGTTCCTTGAAAATTCTTACCCCTTCAATCTAGTACACACTTTCATCTTTTCTTCACCTCTTCATGCACTACACCAAAATATCCAGTCAAGTCGGTTCTCATCCATCATCTAACTCATTACCAAATATAACGTATTTGTCCCTACCACATTATAGAGACCTAACTCCTAGAATTATAAACATCTTCAAAGGTCTCAACTTCAAATTTGTCAAGAATAAACTCAAGTCTCTGTACACAAAATTAAAAACTCCAATTGTGACTGACCAAAAAACTAATGTAGTATGCCCTGCCTTAATTGTAACCTGTCATATATTGGTCAAACCTCCAGGAACCTCAAAGGCCGCATAAATTCACACAAAAGCGAGTGCAGAAGAGGTATAACTTCGTGCTCCCTTGCTGAGCATGCATTCACAAAGACCATAGAATGGACTACGGTAATGCATCTGTCTTGTTTAACGAACCTAATTATACAAAGAGAAAGTTTTAGAGATGATGGCTATCAACAACAATCCTGTAAACATGAACAAGAGGTCTGACACGGAGGACTTAAGTGTAATCTACTCGTACATCTTGAAACTCTCCAACGACATGAATACTACCAATATTACGTTGGACTCTGAATAAATAATTCTTTCAATTCACAACATACATCGCTCTGGTATTTTTAACCCCTGCACTAGGGTGAAATTTTGTGTCCTTCTTGTTTTCCCGCTCTTCACTGTAACATAATCACTTCCATATTGTCGGAGTTATTACACGACCA
Source organism: Pachyrhynchus sulphureomaculatus (assembly GCA_019049505.1). Classification (NCBI taxonomy): domain Eukaryota; kingdom Metazoa; phylum Arthropoda; class Insecta; order Coleoptera; family Curculionidae; genus Pachyrhynchus; species Pachyrhynchus sulphureomaculatus. Next base: position 83,909,432 of record CM032453.1, on the reverse strand, counting down.
ACAGGTGGCATCCACCTCCGATTGTAGTGATATTTCAACAAAAATGTCACATACGCATGAGATATCAATTGCTTTTACCGCCAAAAATCTGGCACGTGGGCTTCACCTGCTTGACTCCGGGAATTTCGCCGGTTATCTAATAAATTATGTAACACCGATAATTAAAATGGTGCCCATGGTTGTTCAGTTATTGATCTAGATTAAAGTTTTTTACTAAATGTTTTTTAATTGTCCTGTGAGTTGGCTCTTCCTGTAGTACCGATGTACACGTTTCCTAAGTTTGTAGATACTATCTTCTATATAGTTTAATCACTGGATACTTATAAGTTACATATTTTTCTAGATGTCTTGATAAAAAATCAAATAAACAAATTGACTTTTAATTGGCCACTTACGACTGCATCCTCAACAATTTAGCTGTAAATATATATATATATATATATATATATATATATATATATATATATATATATATATATATATATATATATATATATATACTACCATCAGAAAGTATTTGCCCACCTAGTTATTTTAGTCCCAAGGCAACAAAAACCCAGATAATATATACATTTTTTTAATTTTAAGGAATTATTATTTATTTTCACATTATTTATAGTCTAGAAAATCAGAAAAATATTCATGATGTTCCAGGATTTTTCTCATCTATGTGACCTCCTTTGTTTTTAATTACCGCTTTACAGAGTTTCGGCATTCTGTTTAATAGTTTCTTCGGTTATTTTAACCCATTCTGCTTGTAAAAGTTCCCACAAGTAATTTTCTTATGTTAGATTGACTTTTGAACACACCTGTCCAAATGATCCCACAGCAATTCGATGGGGTTCAAGTCGGGTGACGGTGGAGGCTAAGTCATCACTTCCAGGACGTTTTCGGATTTCCACTGATCCAAAAGATCTCTAAGTTGTTTAGCAGAATGTTTAGGGTCGTTGTCATGCTGAGAAATAAATTTCCCCTGAAAAATATCTCTTCCAGAAGGAAGCATTTGAGTTAGGAAAATTTCTTGATACTGTTCTTTTCGCATTATTCCTTCTATCCTAAAGATTTTTCTAACTTTGCCGTTGCCAAAACAAGCCCAAACCATTACTGAACCCCAATAATTTTTTCCTGTAGGTAACTGACAGGCTTCCAACATCCTCTCTTCAGATGACCGCCGCACGTAAACTCGTCGATTTGAACCAAAAATTTCGAATTTAGATTCATCGCTCCGAAGGACGAAATTCCATTGTTCCGATGTCCAATTTTCATGTTCTTGGGCCCATTCTAAACGTTTAAGTTTATTCACTTGCCTAAGAAGTGGTTTCCTCACTGCAACTCTCCCGTGTAGTCCACCTTCTGCTAACCTGTTCTTCACGGTTGTCACGCTGATGGGGATGGGCCGCTCCAGGTTTACTTGAGCAGTGATTTCTGATGCGGTTAGGCGGCGATTACGTCTGCTGGGCATTGTTATAGCTCTGTCTTCAGCGGGACTCGTTTTTCGAGGCCTTCCTGAACGTTTTTGGTTGAAATTCGATGTCGCGCAGAAAATTTTTTTACGATGTAGTCCACCTCATATCACTCGCGATTTGTCGACTCGAGTGACCATTTTGATGTCTCGCAATTATCAGAGCCCGATTTTCAACGGAAACTTCTTTCGTTTTTGGCATTTTTAGAAAACAATTGAGCCTGTATCAATGACAAAGTACTGTTTGCGAATGGTTAATTTCCAAAAGGGCGATGGTATTTATAGCATAGTTTTTTTCATAAAATGTTACTAGGAATTTCCATAATCCCTAGAAACTTGAAATGAGTTCTTACTTCAACTGGAATTCTCAGAAATCGCCTCAAAACGATTATCATTCAAAACTTATAAATTTGTTCTAATTGGTTTTTAATTTGCTATTTCACCAAAAAGGCTTATCTAAACAATTTTATGATGGACACTTGTTAAGAACAATTAAATTTACCTAATATACTAAAAGGGTTTAATTAGGTATTCAATTTTGGCAGTTACATTGAAATTTCTAGGTGGGCGAATATTTATATATATATATATATATATATATATATATATATATATATATATATATATATATATATATATATATATATATATATTACTATACATATACAGTGACGTGGAAGTTTCCGGCCAGTGACATTCCGTACTCTAATTTATTAAAAAAAAGACTAATGATTTTTAATCATTATGAGATGTGAGTATGAGATATAGGAAACAAAATAAGATAGTAAAAGAATATTATTTATGTTTGTGAATATATTTATTATTATTATTCTTATATTTATGGTATACGTGCAAAAGTTTCCGACCACTTTGTACTACGAGAAAAATTATTAGTCCATATGCTCTATAATAGACTTAAATTATATTTTTATGTTAATATTTTGTAGCCATACCTTTGCAGCGATAACAGCCGCACAACGATGTGGCATTGACTCAATTAATCGATTAATACAAGCAGGTGAAATTTTATTCCATTCTTCCTTCAATGATTTGAATAATGCGGCTTTATTTGAATATGTACGCTTTCGAACTTGACAATCTAGCGTTTCCTATAAGTGTTCTACTACTACTACGGGTTCAAGTCCGGTGATTGAGATGGCAAGGTTAAAACTCTCACATTTGAAGCAGAAAACCACTGTTTTAACAACTTGGATGTATGTTTGGGGTCATTATCCTGCGGAAATATCCAATTCTGCGGGAATGTTTCTTCAGCATATGATAACAAATTATTTTATAAAATGTCCTTGTAAATATCAGCGTTTATATTTCCGTTCATCTCGATCAATGGACCGACTCCTTGTGCAGAGAAAATTCCCCAAACCATCACACTTCTTCCACCGTGTTTTACAGTAGAAATTTGGTATCGAAGATCATTTCTCGTACCAATAGGACGTCGTACATGTTGTCTACCATCGCTTCCAAAAAGATTAAATTTCGATTCGTCTGAGAAAGCTACTTTTTTACAATCTTTGACTGTCCAATTTAGGTGATCTTTAGCAAATTGTAATCGGGCCGTCTTATTCTTTTTACTGATTAATGGTTTTTTAATACCTATACGGCCAAAAAATCCCACATCATGTAGTCTTCGTGTCACAGTACTACGACTAACATTAGCTAGGTTTTCATCCTTCAGCTCGCGTGCAATTACGGCAGCAGTTTTCTTGACATCCGCAGTTGATTTGCGTTTAATGATACGATCTACTTTTTTAGACGTTTTTTCTTGGTCTTCCACTACGCGGACGATCTTTTAAACCATATCCACAACGGTATTTTACAATAATATCGTTCACGGTTGATTTACCTATCATTAATAATGAAGCAATCTCACGAGAAGACTTTCCTTCTTTTGAATCTTTTATTACTCTCTCACGAATTTGGATTTGCATATACCGAGCCATGTTTATGGTCCCACGACATTTTATGAACTAAATGTGAACATTCAACGCTCTATTATTCGTAAATACGTCTTTGAACGTCCTACTGCGTCAATGTATATTATGTGGCCGGAAACTTTTGCACATATAAATATAAGAATAATAATAATAAATATATTCACAAACATAAATAATATTCTTTTAATATATTATTTTGTTTCCTATGTCTCATATTCACATCTCATAATGATTGAAAATCATTAGTCTTTTTTTTTTAATAAATTAGAGTACCAAATGGCACCGGCCAGAAACTTTTGCACGCCACTGTATATATAATAATATATATATATATATATATATATATATATATATATATATATATATATATATATATATATAGTACTGTACTATAAATGTATGTACATGTTGTGTTCGTCCCAATTTATCAAATAAAAATAAATGACACTGACAACTAATTAACATGTGTTTTGTGTAACGAAAAAAATGAAAAGAGTACGTTGTGATTCACTGAAATGGGCTATGATAAATATTAACCTAAACATCCACGTCCAAGCCGAACTAAACAAAAATTTTGAGAATGGCAGGGAAGTTTCATTCTATAATTGATCTCCAAACCCAAGATATATATATATATATATATATATATATATATATATATATATATATATATATTATATATATATATATATATATATAATACGTTGTTTTCTAAATTTATGTCGACAAGTAATATAAATGATCCAGATTTTACCCGATAACATTGTTTTGTGTGATTTAAGATTCACTCTAGAAATTGCTTCTTTATTTACAAGTTTTCATCAAAAGTTAATGCATTACGACAAGCCTTTCTGACCTGAGAAAGTTACATTTTGAAAGCTATTGACCTTTAATTTTGCTTTTTGATTCTGTGATATGGCATTTTTTGTTTTTCACACGTCCCGTATATTTTTTTTATAATATTAATAAAGTTTCTGCATCATAATTTAATGAAAACTAATGTTTTAAAAAATTGTAGATCAAAAAATTTCCATTTGTTGCAAACATTTCTGACCACACGATTAACAGTAAATGTATCTGAAGAATAATTCAAAAACCATGAAAAACATTTTGAGAGAAATTGCTCAATAACTTATATCTCCAGAATTGCGTTTTCTAACTAAATTGAGTGTGTCATCATTTGCCAAATTAATCCAAAGAGTATTTTTACTCTCGGAATCACCAACATTCAAACTGAAGCATTAAAATGGTGAGTACGGAGGCTACCTTTTAAGTTTTTACAAAAACAAAGAAAGAAAGAAAATCGTTTTATTGTTTCTCAAAATATTCGCTTTTAAGATTTATACACTTTTGCATGCGTTTGAACCAATTCAAATACTTTTTCCACTCTGAAGTTGGTACCTCAAAAACATGGTTTTGGAAAGATTCAACAGCTTCTTAAGGTGATGAAAATCGCTGTCCACATTCTTTTTTGACATTCGGGAACAAAAAGAAGTCGTTAGGCGATAAATCAGGTGAATACGGGCAATGACACATTGATTCGATGTTTTTCTCCGTCAAATAATCAATAGTTTGACGTGCTGCGTGAAAGCTGGCATTGTCATGATGAAAAATGATGCGACGTTTTCGGTGGTTTCTCCTGATTTTATCAACGACCTCTGGCTAACAAATTGTTGTATACCATTCAGTATTAACTGTTCTTCAATCCTCTAAAGCAATGGTTGAAACATGTCTAGTATAACCAAAGGAACAAGCGATCATTTTCTTGGAAGTGCTTCGCAAACGAACACTTTTGTTGGATTCGGTTCAACTTGGAACAACCAAACAATTGTTGCTTAGTTTTCGGCTCGTAAGAATATATCCAAGTTTCGTCTCCTGTTACAATGTCCTCGGTCGAATTTTTTGAGCATTTCGTTACTCCAATTGACACGAGCTTGTTTTTGAGTTTCTGACAAATTATGCGGAATCCATCGGGAACAATCTTTTTCATAGCTAAATGTTCATGCACTCTTCGATATGCCTAATAATGCCTCTATCTCACGGTAAGCCACATGCCGAGTCTCTTCAATCATGTTGCGCACAGCATCAATTTTGGTTGACCTTCACGAAATTCATCGCTGACCATGATAAAATTCTGCAAACCAATGGTAAACAGTCTTTTCTGATGGTGATTCATTACCAAAAGTTGAACGAAGCGATTCAAGACATTGCTGTTGACTTAGGGCTTTACTAATATCGTAAAAAATCATCCAACGAAAAACTTCACGTAAAATTTCCATTTGTTCACAAAATTGTTTTTTTTAAACGCTCACTGTAAACAAACTATTCGGCCAATCTCGCCATCTAGTGGTCGTTTGTAAAAGCTTAAAAGGCGGCCCTCGTAGTAATAGAAGTATAAGTACGGAGGCTTATAGTCAAGCACACAGACCAAATAGATACTTTTTGTCAGCCCCAATGCACGTCTGGGTAATGTCAGCCCGACAGAACCTACAATGTAACGTAGGATCCGAACCACATCATTGGCAGATAGATTATGCTCTTTTTCTTCCTACTAACCATGACGAACTACCAAACCTTTTATACTCTATAAACGTCTGCGTGGTAGGTAATTAGGAAATGAACCTTTTGCTGTTAATTCAACATACCAACTTAAGAACCTGATATTTTTGGCTAATAATTATATAGTACAGTTATACTCAAAGTAACCAATCCAAAATTTTAACAAATTTTAAAGTCCTGAACAAATATTATAAAAAAGCTCAAAAAGAGCCAAATTTTAACCTTTTTGAAACCATGTGTTAGTCGTTTTTAGCATAACAAAGTCCAAAGGAAAAACTATCAGTAAGATATAAGATGAACTCCATTTTGCCCAGAAATAAAAAATATTATATCGTCATAAATGAGTTACCCTGTGGTAAGTGGCCAACTGTATATTTATTTAAACTTGCTTGAATGCAACAATAACAAGTGATTATAGTACAAACATAATGGTATTGTGCAAACATTTTCTGATGAAAGCAACGTCTATCAAATGTGTGTTGCAAAAACAATAACAATGATGTTATTGCTTTAAACATTGCTTTAAAGGCGTGAAAAAAACATTGACATACAATATTCAACCAAAAGTTTTGCAGAATAAATTAGAGAAAGGATTGAAAGAATAATTCTAACTTAATATGTATATTACGAAATGATAATAATACATTAATCTGTAGAAATTAATAACACAGGGCAACAAAAAAATATTTTTGTTTTGGTGCCTGGGATTTTAGAGCTGATTTTAACTATATTTGGGACGCTAAATCTATACATGCAATCCGTTTTTATCTATCAGCTCTACTTTTTTAGATACATCAACTTATCTACCAATGTGGTTTTTATTCAGAATATTCATTTATGAGAGTTCTAAAATTATTATATATTCATTAATGTAGGTACAATGGTTTTATTGTCAGTCTGTAATTGAGTAAATTCCAGGTAAATCTATAAATAGTGGAACCATTGCCTATCAGGTACCTGAACTGACCCTTTTAATCACCTAACTCGGGTAAGTCTCGTCAGTTTGTGCGTTCTTACTAATGAGAGTAGATCGAATTCGGCGTGTTATTTTATGTTAAGAAGAGAGTGTTTTTGTGTTATTGAACAGAATTAAAATGAGTTCAGGTTCCAGTTCAAGAAGAAGTTGTGTAAATCAACCTGATGTGTTTTGCTATATATGCGGAGGAGAATACATGTTTCAACAAAACAGACAAACTATTACTGACTTTGTAAAGCGAGCGTATCTTGGATACTTTGGAGTTAAGCTTGGTGATCAGGACAAAACGTGGGCCCCGCATCTCGTATGTAAAACTTGTACAGAGCATTTACGGCAGTGGACTACCGGGAAAAGAAAATGTCTAAAATTCGGCGTACCAATGGTTTAGAGAGAACCAAAAAAACCACTTCAATGATTGTTATTTCTGTTTAGTAAATACTAATGGAATCAATCGAAATAACCGCAGTAAGTGGACTTATCCCAATTTAGACTCGGCAATACGCCCTATCCCGCACTCAGATGAAATACCGATTCCAACATTTCATCAGCTACCACATATCTCTGATGACGAATATTTTCCCTCTGATCGCTCTTCTGATGCTAATAAAAGTTCTGATGCTAATGAAACTAACAGTGACTATGAGGGGACGTCATCAGTTCCTCAACGCTTCAATCAAAATGAATTAAATGATCTCACCAGGGATCTCAATTTATCGAAAAAAGCTTCTGAAGTACTGGCTTCTAGGTTGAACGACAAAAATTTACTGGAACAAGGAACCAAAATTACCTTTTACCGTACAAGAGAAAAAGATCTGCTACCATTCTTTTCTCAAGAAGACAATCTTGTATTTTGTCACGAAATTAGGGGACTCATGAAAGAAATGGGACTTTCTGAATATATTCCAGATGATTGGCGCCTATTTATTGACAGTTCAAAGCGAAGTTTAAAATGTGTCCTTCTACATAATGGGAATAAATATGGTTCAATACCACTAGCTCACTCAACGAAACTGAAAGAAGAATATAATACCATAGCTTTGGTCTTGCAGAAGATAAAGTATTACGAACATCAATGGATGATTTGTGTAGACTTAAAAATGGTAAACTTTCTTCTTGGGCAGCAAAGTGGTTACACGAAATATCCGTGTTTCTTGTGCCTCTGGGATAGTAGGGACAAAACACACCACTGGGTTAGAAAAGATTGGCCTCAGAGAGAAAACATGGACGTTGGGGAAAAGAATGTCATTAACGACGCTTTGGTTGAAAGAGAAAACATCATACTTCCTCCGTTACATATAAAGTTGGGCTTAATGAAGCAATTTGTAAAGGCTCTTGATAAGAATGGGTCTTGTTTTGCATATATAGGGGTAAAAATGCATCAGTTGAGCACAAAAAAACTCAAAGCAGGGATATTTGACGGCCCACAAATAAGACAATTAATTAAGGATCCTGCCTTCATAAATTCAATGAATCAAGTTGAACGAGAAGCTTGGACATCATTTGTTGCAGTTGTAGAAAATTTTCTAGGCAAACATAAAGCTCAAAACTATGTTGAAATGGTTAACAAGATGCTTAATAGTTTCAAATCCTTAGGGTGCAATATGAGTATTAAAATACACTATTTACAAAGCCACTTAGACCGTTTTCCAGAAAATTTAGGAGACATGAGTGAGGAACAAGGTGAAAGATTTCACCAAGATATTAAAGTTATGGAGGACCGCTACCAAGGAAGATGGGACAAGCACATGATGGCAGATTACTGCTGGAGTTTAAAAAGGGACTGTTTAAAAAAACATTCAAGAATGTCGCGGAAAAGAAGCTTTCAAGTGTTGAGTGACTATTTCATTTCTTCAATGTTTTTTTTTTGTTTGTAAGTACGACATAATATTGTATTTTGTATAACTAAAATAAAAAATTTCGTATCTACTTTTGTTTACTACACTTACGGATTTGAGTTACAATAATGTAACTTATATTTCTCTAAAATTGTATATCTTAAAAATTTGAGCTCCTAGGTACAAATGAATACGTTATTTGAATTCAGGACATCAAATTGATATAGAATCAGCTCAAAAAACCTCGACACCAAAACAGCTGTTCCCCTATGTAATCCGAGAGACGGACACATGAAAAACTACGTCCTGAAATATAGCATACAGTGCACGAAATACCACTTGTGTATAAAATTTTCAATAAATTGCATTTTGAGTTACAAATGTATTTATAATACGATACGCTTATTAACTAAAATATATAAAAAATGCAAATACAGTACAACATCTTTAATCCGAACGCTATATTGCAAGTGATCATTCCAATTTGCGAATTGTTCGGATTATTTGATATGATAGATTTTTACAGTTGGTCAAGTAAGAATATGACGGCTCGTATTCTTGAAAAAATGTGTTTCAAGAAAATTTATGTATTCTTTGGTGTGTTAACAACGGCGCAATTAACTTAGTAACTTGTCCAATCGCCTTCTGCATCAATAATCGTCCGGCATCTTCGAGGCATGCCGTCGATGAGATTTTCTGCATACTCGCGCGGCAATGATTTCCAAATTTTTCGAATCTCGCGAGACAACTGAGTCAAAGTCCTCAAAATCTTTCCTCTGAGCTTTCGCTTTATAAGGAATCAAACATTTTCGGCGTCCGGCGATTGTGAGGGACATTTTAGTATCTTATCGTGGGTCCAAGAGAACCGCTTCGCGTCGTGATTTTCGCCCAATCAAGGTATCTTCAACGTGCTTCGGAATTTAACATCATAAGCACAAAGATGTCAGCGTCAATTTCAGGTCCCCTGAAAACAAAAACACGATTCGTTTTTCGACTTTCGGAGTGACATTGCCCACCGAGCCACGTTTTGGCAAAATGATTTACTCACTTCGACTAGCGACAGCGAAATGTGCCATTTTAGACACTTTTGAATGAGAACAAAGATAGATTGCCTCGAATCGACGCGCAAACAAGTGACTCATTTTTGGATTTTACGTGATTTCAACGAAAGTTCGGAATCGATTGATACTTTTACTAAAATGCGGACAAAGGTTCCCTTCACCGATTTTTTGTTGAATTATCGCGGAGACGTTCTTACCTGACCGATTGTATATTGATATATTTAGCACAATTTGAACTTATACTAGCTACATTATGTATTCAATTGGTTATAGTAGGAATAAAATAACTGTCTTCGGAATGCAAAAGAAATAAATGAAAATAAATAATAAAAAAAAACTGGTTAAATTATAAAATATTTTCTGAGACGTTCTTAAAAAATGTTAACAGTTGTCAGATTTTCTGCAATTCGCTCTACCTCTATAAATCACCTTCCTGAATTGAATGAATATTGTCTTCTTCATCCTCAGTTCCCGAAAGTCTTGAAGCAACACTTTCTTTCAAGATTGTTTACTCACAACTTGTGTTACAACTTTTTTTTAAGTAAATATTTACGATAACATAGTTTTATAGCTTATATTAGGTGCTGGTCCATCGGCTGTATTAAGGGAGTTTAATTTGACGGTAAGAACAGTAATGATATTTCGTTATCTTAGCTAGCCTGTGGAGTGAGATATTCTGGTGAATTGTCTAATAATAAAACTGCTCTTGGACTAAGGTCGAGATATCTCTAGCGTCACGTTCGGAGTTTACCAAGAGCAAACAAGTCTCTGCAGGCAATGTTCGGATTATCGAGGTTGCGTTCGGTTTATTACAGTATGATTTTAGTATTCTAATTGCCGAACGATCGTATCCAAATGTGTTCGGATAAAAGGGTTGTATTCTATTGAAAAGATGACAGCGTTAGAACGCGATTATTTATAATTAGTTTAAACAAACTGAAGGTTGCACTTGCATTTAAAAGGTCATCAGAAAAATACAACATATAATCTATGGTGCAAAGTAGATAGTTAGATTTAAATTTAAACATATTTTCTGTCCAAATTCGCTTGAAAAAAAAACACATTCATTGAGTTCTTAGAGTTTCACGCGGCCGCCTCTCGGAATATATGTAAAAAATATGTAACTAATTACCAGCAGGCATTTGACACTCCTGATATAGCAGCACACAGGTTCCAATTCCGAGCAGCACCAATGTCCCCATGACAACTCCTACAGCGGCTGCCCACCATCTGGTGTCGAACTTGTCAGCCCCTTCTAACAAATGTCTGGCTAATTCTTTCGTGAAAAAGAACAGGAAATTGAGGGAAAACACCAAAAAGATGGAAAGGAGATAGAAGAGAGGCCAGGCGATGAGCTTAAGCTATAAGTCTACGGGAAGCCAGCAGGGAAACGCATAAGCAAGGTCATGCATCTCACGTGCAAAAAGAATAGTCAAAATCAAACAAAGCTGCAAAAAAAACTTGTTATTAGTTAATTTATATTCTAAAGCCTATGTGCTGCTTAAAACGTTCTATACTACATAAACTTAGAATAAATATTAGATATGGTTAATTGAACTATTAAAATAAATATTCTGAAATATGACTATAAGCAAAGAATAATTAAGACTACAAATACATACAATCTGTAGCGATTCTTTCAAATTAAATCGCTGTTTTTACACACGCGTCGTTCTTAGACTATCTTAGGGCTTTTCCTGTAATTTCTATACGTGTTTCAAGAACTATTAATTAAGAGACGTACGATGAGATAGTATATATATAGTTAAGTTAGGAGTCGCAAGGTGTTCAAATTTATTTTATAAGTACTTCAAGAACGCTACGCTCTTATGGTAAGTCTGAAGAGTTCTGTTTATGACTCTCAAGACCGTTCTTTACGAGTGACAATCGACAGGTTTCTTTCACCATCACTATCAACGCCGGTGTGCTCCGGGGTTCCATACTGTCTCCTCCTCTCTTTCGCGTTTACATTATCAGTCTGCTGGAAAAGGCCATAAATTCAATCTACAGCTTTGAAGATGACAGTACACTTATCTCATCATTCACTTTGAACGCTCGAACATCGGCTACTCATGCAAATATACACAGACGGCAGGAGGTCGTTCAACTTAACAAAGACCTGGAAGAAATCCTATCTTGTGGTGACAGTAAGCAAGTAGAATTTAACGCTACAAAAACCCGGGCGGCAGTTTTTTTCTAAAAAAGTTAACGTTGCTGAACCCGACATACTTATGTCGGGGCACGCCATTCCTCTAGCATAGTCACTTAATTTGCTAGGCGTTAATTTGGGAGCAAACATGTCTTGGCATGAATATGTTGCAAGCATAGCAAAGAGAGCTTCTCAAAAGCTGGGAATGTTATTTCGAACTAGAAAGCTTTACACTCCACAACAACTGTTAATTCTGTACAAAGCTCGATGGAATACTGCTGCCATGTTTAGGGCTCTGCTCCCAAACATACAGTGCATTTGTTGGAATCTATTCAGAAGAGAACTGTTCGCCTGGTTGGAGACCCGGAACTGGCCAGGAACCTTGATTCCTTAGAACACCGAAGAACGGTTGGCGCCTTGAGTCTATTCTACAAGTATTTTCATGGAAAATGTTCAATGGATATAGCTCACTTAATTCCTCCCAGAGAGGTGCATGCTAGAAATACACGTCGCACTAATACTTTACATCCGTATGAAATTCAGCTTGTTACTCCTCGTAGAACCCTGTTCAAGCAGTCTTTTATATTTCCCTGCAGCATGTGTGCTTGGCCCATATATAGATATATATATATATATATATATATATATATATATATATATATTATATATATATATATATATATATATATATATATATATATATATATATATAAATTCCGGGTTTCAATCAGTTCGTCTAACAATAAATTTGCACGACGTTTCGCCAAAATCTCATTTGGCATTTTCAAGCGCTCTTGCTGCTACTCGATACTGTGATCTTGCTGCTGCTTCCCCTCGAAGCTAACTTAACCTGTCTAAAAAAGCTCTCTTGGTATATAGCAACATTTACCAAGAGAGCTTTTTCAGACAAGTTGAGTTAGCTTCGAGCGGAAGTAGCAGCAAGATCACAGTATCGAGTAGCAGCAACAGCACTTGAAAATGCCAAATGAGATTTTGGCGAAACGTCGTGCAAATTCATTGTTAGACGAACGGATTGAAATCCGGAATTTTAATGTATTACATTCCATCATCCGTGAAAACTTCTATTGTAAGGTATATATATATATATATATATATATATATATATATTATATATATATATATATATATATATTATATATATATATTATTTATATATATATATATATATATATATTATATATATATATATATATATATATATATATATATATATATATATATATATATATATATATATATTTATATATATATATATTTATATATATATATATATATATATATATATATATATATATATATATATATATATATATATATATATTATATATATATATATATATATATATATATTTATATATATATATATTTATATATATATATACATTTATATATATATATATATATATATATATATATATATATATATATATATATAAATATATCTTCTATATATATATATAAAATGGAACCTCTGTCTGTCTGTCCGTTAGTACGCTTATCACTTATCACTTTTTTTTAAAACATACATATATTCTCTGGCCAGGTTATAGGCTATATTTTATTACGATAGGTAGCATAACGAATGAGCAGTGACGATAATAGTGAATGGAGTCGGAAAAAACCGCTAGCGGGTTCCTTTGCAATACACAGCCTAAACCATTAAATATGGAACAATATTATGTAGCAGAAAATAATCTATAATTTATAATATATATAAAATGCAATGTCTCTCTATCTGTCCATTAGTGCGTTTATCACGCGAGAATCACTTATCCGATTTACGTGTCTTTTTTTAAATTCATATATATATTCTTCAGTCAGGTTATATAATAATAATAATAATCTATATCTATAATATATATAAAATGCAACGTCTGTCTGTCTGTCCGTTAGTGCGCTTATCCCTCGAGAACCACTTATCCGATATACATAATTTTTTAAATTCATACATATGTTCTCTGACCAAGTTATAGATATATATATTTTATTACATCTATGATATATATATATATATATATATATATATATATATATATATATATATATATATATATATATATATATAATGCAACGTATCTCTGTCTGTCTGTCCGTTAGGGTGCTTATCACTGGAGAACCACTTATCCGATTTACGTACTTTTTTTTAAAACATACATATGTTCTCTGGCCATTTTATCTATAATCTTATATCTATAATATACACTCCTGGACAAAATTAACGCAACAATATATTAAATCATACAAATCTCTATAATGAATTAATTTTAATAATTTTTTATGAACATTGGTTAAACTAAAGGTTAGAAAAAACTTATTTGGATACTTTAAAAGTGAATTAGCTACCAAATTTCTCTATAAGATTCGAATTAAAATTATTCTTAAGACCTAATAACAAAATCGTTGAAATTATGTAATAATGAAAAAAATAAACTGGGACACTAGTAGCAAAATTAATGGTGTATCTGGGACACTAGTAGCGTGTGTTGCCTCCTCTACTTCAGATGACAGCGTTTATGCGCCTAGGCATGCTTCTAATTAAATTTTGGATAAAATCTTGAGGAATTTGCTCCCATTCTGTGATAACTGCATTTTCAAGTTCCCTCAGGTTTCTAGGTGCAGGTATATGACGTTTCACATTTTTCTTAAGGTGATCCCATACATGTTCTATCGGATTCAGAACCGGGCTTTTTGGTGGCCATTACATAATCGGTATATCAACTTGATTAGGATAATCGAGTACCTCCCTAGCCACGTGAGGTCGAGCGTTGTCTTGCATAAACAGGAAATTGGGCCCCACAAAATGACCGAAAGGCATCACATGTTCTATTACATATTCTCATTCATGGATCTCGTACGGACAGGAACTAACTCTGTGCGAGCATCAAAGCAGATGCCACCCCAGAACATAACAGAGCCACCGCCGAATGAAATCCTTGCAGAGATATTGCAAGGAGCAAACCTCTCTCCTGGTCTTCGCCATACTCGCTCACGACCATCTGGATGTGTTTTAGACTAACCTTAGTTTCATCTGTGAAGAAAACTTGTTTCCAATCATCCACAGACCAGTTTTCGTGATTTCGAGCAAATCGTAACCTGGCAACTCTGTTCTCTCTAGTAAGCAAGGACGCAGTGGCTGGTCTCCTACTGTTTAATCCAGCTTCATTTAACCGTCTTCTTCTAACTCTTTTAGAAGAAATTGTGACATTGCGAACAGCTTCGAGTTCGTTTCGTATTATAGAACTAGTGACAGTCCTGTTTGTTAAAGCATATTGTCTTATAAAACGTTTATCTAGGTCGCTAGTGCATCGTTTTCGCCCTTGCCCTAGCCTTCTAGAATAAGTTCCTACTTCATTCAAGTGTCTTACCATACAACTTATTGTGGAACGATGTTTGCCTAACAAACTGGCAACATAACTCTGACAATATCCCTCGTCCAATAAAACTGAGGCTTGCACTACCTCGTGTTCAGTTAAATTCCTTGTTCGATTCATTTTTCTAATTCTTCGGGGTCAAAAATAAAACAGTCTACCACAAAAACGTATTACTTTGAAAAAAAGGAACAATTTAAGCTTACTTTTAAAGAAAATCTATCGCATTATTACAGAAAATTGTTTATCTTCTAAAAACTTTTTTAAAACTGTAAATGTAAACGAATTGTTTTGATTTCTGTCATGAACAACGAAACAAAATATGCATAGCCTACTATTCAAATACTCGATAAACTTTAAAACTGACATAAGAAAAAGATAAATTAATTTTCAAATTGTTGCGTTAATTTTGTCCAGGAGTTTATATAAAATGCAACGTCTCTCTGTCTGTCTGTCTGCCTGTCTCTTTGCCTGTCTGTCTGTCTGTCCTTTAGTGCGCTTATCACCGGAGAACCACTTATCCGATTTACGTGCTTTTTTTTTTAAAACATACATATGTTCTTTGGCCAAGTTATAGGATATATTTTATTGCGTTAGGTAACGTAAAGAATAAGCAGTGACGATAATAGTGAATAAAGTCGGAAAAAAGGTTACCGTTAGCGCGTTATCTTGCAATATACTGCCTAAACCATTAAATATGGAACCATATCATGTTGCAAAAATATAATGTATATAAAATGCAACGTCTTTCTGTCTGTCTGTCTGTCCGTTAATGCGCTTCTTACTTGAGAACCACTTATTCGATTTACGTGTTTTTATAAATTTATACATATGTTCTATATAATTCGATATAAGCCTAGATAACGGGAGATAAGGTGAAATAATGGGAGATAAGTATAAATAATGGGAGATAAGGAGGAATAATGGGAGAGAAGCGGAGATAAGTCTAGATAATGGGAGTTATGGTGAGATAAGGAGAAATAATAAGAGATAAGAGGAAATATTGCGAGATAAGTCGAGATAAGCCTAGATAATAGGAGATAAGGTGAAATAATGGGAGATTAGGAGAAATAATGGGAGATAAGGAGAAACAATGGGAGATGAGCAGAGATAAGCCTAGATAATGGAAATTATGGAGAGATAATGGGAGATAAGGAAAATAATGGGAGATAAGGGGAAATAATGGCAGATATTTTATTACGTTAGGTAACATAAGGAATAAGCAGTGACGATAGTAGTGAATCAAGTCCACGCGAGCGGAGGCGCGGGCACGACTAGTCTATAATATATATAAAATGCAACGTCTCTGTCTGTCCGTTAGTGCCCTTATCATTCGAGAACCACTTATCCGTTTTAAGTGTTTTTTTTTTTTAAACATACATATGTTCTCTGGCCAAGTTATAGATTATATTTTATTACGTTAGCTAACATAAGGAATAAGCAGTCACGATAATAGTGAATAAAATCGGAAAAAAGTTTGTCGCTAGCGCACTCTCTTGCAATACGCTGCCTAAACCATTAAATATGAAACAATATCATGTAACAAAGAATACAGTATGTATAAAATGTAACGCGTCTCTGTCTGTCTGTCCGTTAGTGCCCGTATCACTAGGGAACCACTTATCCGATTTACGTGTTTTTTTTTTTTAAATTTATACATATGATCTCTAGCCAGGTTATATATAATAATAATAATAAAAATAATGTATATAATACATATAAAATGCAACGTCTCTCTGTCTGTCTGTCCGTTAGTGTGCTTATCATTCGAGAACCACTTATCCGATTTACGTGATTTTTTTTTTTAATTTATACATATGATCTCTAGCCAGGTTATATAATAATAATAATAAAAATAATGTATATAATACATATAAAATGCAACGTCTCTCTGTCTGTCTGTCCGTTAGTGTGCTTATCATTCGAGAACCACTTATCCGATTTACGTGTTTTTTTTTTCAATTCCTAACTTAATATTTATCAAAAAAAACTATAATATATATAAAACGCAACGTTTGCTCTGTCTGTCCGTTAGTGTGCTTAGCACTCGAGAACCACTTATCCTATTTACGTGTTTTTTTAAATTCATATATATATTCTCTGGCCAGGTTATAGGATATATTTTATTACGTTTGGTAACATAAAGAATAAGCAGTGACGATAATACTGAATCAAGTCCACGCGAGCGGAGCTGTGGGCTTGGCTAATATATATATATATATATATATATATATATATATATATATATATATATATATATATATATATATATATATATATAATGTATATATATATATATATATATGTATATATATATATATATATATATATATATATATATATATAATATATATATATATATATAATGTATATATATATATATATATATATATATATATATATATATATATATATATATATATATATATATATATGTATATGTATATATATGTATATATATATATATATATATATATATATATATATATATATATATATATGTATATATATATGTATGTATGTATGTATATATATATATATATATATATATATATATATATATATATATATATATATATATATGTTTAAAATCCATCAAACGTTCAAGGAATGAAAGTAAAATAAAACTTTTGAAAATGCCCTAAATGTCAAGGCGAAACGTAAACAAACGGGCCAAAAAGTCCAAAAAATAATATTATATATATATATATATATATATATATATATATATATATATATATACATATATATATATATATATATATATATATATATATATATATATTATATATATATATATATTGCTATTTAACTAAATCTCTTTTAGAATGGGCTTTACTCCTTTTGTTCTGAAATTTTAATTGCTTAATGATCAACAGAGAAAAACGCCATTATTTATACCATATACAAATAAATCAACTCAAGAAAAACTTTCAAATTAGAAAAACAGTAATCATGAAGCAGCACATATCCTGCTATAATTATTTTTAATTAAGTTTTAAGTATTACGCAGCAAAGCACAGCAAAGCCAACTACTTACACCAATACACCTCCAAATTTTGTAAATACTTTACCTTCTTCTTGATACTGATTCTTAGTGGTCCCATACACAGTGACGATAGGACTTTTTCCAAGCTGGTTGGTAGCCCACATTCTGAATTCATATGTTGTATTCGGTCTTAGATTGTAAACTTCAATCTGTCTCTAAATAAATAAAATTAACTTTATTTTTTAGCGCAATGTTTTTTTTTTTTCATTTTATAAAATTGAGTAACGCCTCATGCAAAATTAAAAATGGCATAAAATTGGAAATAAAAAAAATATACTGACATCTCAGATTAAGAATAAAATCACATATAGGTAGTATATTATTTTATTAGTAGTAACATGCTGTTTACAAACAACACTGTAAACAAAGGGGAGCAGAGATGGTTATAGCAACCAATTGGCGGAATTATCAACACAGAAAAGTAATCCCGCCAAATTCTAGTTGTTATAAATATCTTCTATGCACTTTTTGTCGTGTCTCCGCCCCTTAACTACAAACGGGGATAGATGTCACATTTATCAATGTCGACTTAGGCCTTAACAACAAGCTACAATTGTTAATTTTATCAAAATAAAGACAGCTAATTGGTCTGACCATAGTGATTATATTTGAGTCAGTATTAACTTCACATTGATAAACTAGTATTTAATATAGGAAAGAAATTAATTTATAGCCATTCTGGCGTAGCCGGTAACTATAGATATAAATTTTATATGTGATGCGTAGGGATTGACAAACGCAGATTTTAAAAATCATGGCAAGAAAAAAATTGCGATATACTGCGCGATCACTCCCCGCCGAACTTTGCGTAAGAGGATAAAATCAGTAGTTTGGACTTTTGCACATCCCTATTGATAAAAAGCCAGTTGAAGTAAACTAATTACACTGGTTAACACTAGTCATGCCACACGAACTTTGATAGCTAATACTGTTTTAGCTAACTACCCTCATTATTAAACTGCAGTTGTTTTGTTTCAATTAGCCTCAGTTTTCTTGTGATACGGTAATACTAATAACTAGTACTAGTCTTGGAGAGTTATCACCGGTATTTTGGTTTCGCTGTCGCCCATCAAGACAAATCCTGGGCCCCTCATATTTGTTGCATAACGTGTGTGAAGAATTTAACCGATTGGAAGAAAGGGTCCCGTAATATGCCGTTTGCTGTGCCCATGATTTGAACCGAACCAAGAGATCACATTTCGGACTGCTATTTTTGTCTTACTAACGTAAATGGTATAAATTTCAAGAAAAAACACAGTTATTTACTCTAATTTACCTTCAGCCATGAGACCAGTCCCTCATAGTGAAAATTTACCTATACCAGTTGCATCTGCGTCCGTTGAGATTGACGATATCCAATCCTCCACTTCAAGCCAATGTGTTGATGAGGACGATGACTCTGAGTTTGAAGAAATTCTAACCAAGCCACACTTGATAACTCAAGGAGACCTAAACGATTTGGTTCGCGATTTAAATTTGTCAAAAAACTATTAGGATCTCGATTAAAAGGATGGAATTTGCTACATCATGAAACTAAAATCAGCTATTTTCGAAATCGTGATCAACACTTCAGATCATACTTTTCTCAAGACGGGGACTTGGTGTATTGTAATGATATAAATAGGATTATGAAGATTTTGGAAATCGATTTTGATCCCTCCCAGTGGCGTTTATTCATTGACTCTTCTAAAACAAATCTAAAAGCAGTGTTACTGCATAACGGAAATATACTTCCTTCCGTATCTCTGGCCCATGCTACTAATATGAAAGAAACTTATGAAAACATGAAGTTATTACTTGAAAAAATCAAGTAGAGTACATAGTCTTTCAAAATCTGTGGCGATTTAAAAGTTGTTGCCCTATTACTCGGACTTCAGCTGGGTTATACTAAATTCTGCTGCTTTTTATGTGAATGGGACAGTCGAGACAGAACAAACCACTATCATAAAAAAATATGGCCTACGCGTGCATCTTTAATTCCTGAACAAAAAAATGTGAAGTATTTACCCCTTGTAGAGCTATCTGAAGTACTTCTTCCACTATTGCATGTCAAATTACGCCTGATCAAAAATTTTGTAAAGGCAATGGATCGCAATGGGAGTGGATTTTTGTACCTAAAAGAAAAATTCCCCAAAATAAGTGATGCAAAAATAAAAGACGGTATTTTCGTAGGATCTCAAATCAGAGAGTTAATAAAAGATACGGTATTCGAAGAAAAATTGAGCGATTTAGAAAAACCAGCACGGAAATCTTTTAAGAATGTTGTTGCGAATTTTTTGGGTAACCATAAGAGTGAGAGCTACAGAGTTGGTTAGCGACCTATTGTTGACTTATCAAGCATTGGGTTGCAACATGTCACTCAAGATTCATTTTTTAGACTCACACCTGGATTTTTTTCCTCAGAATTTGTAGGCTGTGAGCGATGAGCACGGAGAAAGGTTCCATCAGGACATTTTTAAGATGGAAAAACGTTACCAGGGCAAATGGAACCCAAATATGTTGGCAGATTACTGCTGGACAATCAAAAGGGACCAACCAGGATATAAATTTGCTAGAAAATCTTAGATCGTAACTTCATAATAAAACTTTTTTACATTTTTGGTTTAGGAGGTCATTGTTTTTTGAAATATTTTAAATTACTTAAGAGAATAAAATTCTTGGCTAACAGATTTTTTTAATGTTTGTTTTTACTGCCAACCACCTATTAAAGTAAAAAAATATCATAAAAATCCATGTGGCACGACAAAGTTACAATTTTGTTTACCAGTGTTATTAACTAAGTTTTTTGTCATGTCAACTCGTTGTTTAAGCATCATTGGGGCTTGAATTTTGTTATAATTTTTCTATGTCTAAGTAATATATTAAAGAATTATTACCTAATAAAAAATTAAAAATTTAATACCTATTGGGCTAATTAGGTATAAAAATAATACACTGTAATCCTTGCAGTATTTACTTTTTAAAAACTTAAAAGATAACAGTCAGACCATCCTAAAAAGTTCAGATCTTTGCATTTGTGTACACCAATAATACTATCAAAAACAAATACAAATGTTGCAATAGGTCGTAATGTGGATAGATTTTTGTTCTTGAAATAAATAAAATATTTTAAAAATACTATTCAAGTTTTTTAAATTGAGATATTATTTTTACTTGGTTATATAAAATAACTTTGCCAAAAACATACCCTACATAAACGTTTTCAAAAAAAATGTTGTAATAAAACCACTCTAAAAATTGTACAATATTGTTTCAACTGACTACACGTATACAAACATAACCTGTTGCAGAATACCAATATTTTTTTTTCCTATGATGTCATTACTAAAAATTTAATTTCTATTCAGTAAACAATGCTGTTTAGAAGACATATTTATAAGAAATAAAGGGATGACAAACGATATTTTAAAGATAATGGAAGAGAGATGAACACTAAAACATAAAAATGAATTGAAATACAAGGAACAGCATAAACAAATACGAAGAGAAATAAGAAAAGCTAAAAATAGTGGTTGGCACAAGAGTGTAGAGAAATAGAAAATTTACAGGAAACACATGACATATCTGCAATCCATAAGAGAATAAAGTTACTAGTCGGAAATGGTTAACGCTCCAACATTGGCACCTTCCTAGACGAACCAATATAAAACGTTTATTTCAGGAAAACAGAACACAACACGATGATAATTGGACAAAGCAAATCACCATGAGCCCATCGATAACAAATAATGAGTTGCAAAAGGGCAGTATCATAAATAAAAATTAAAAATCTTGCAGTCCCGACGACATACCAGCAGAAATAATAAAAACAATTACCGATCAAAACTTAAATACATTAGTTGAGCTATTCTATGAAATATATCAATCAGGTAAAATACCCAAAAAACGGCTGAAATCAACTTTCAATACCTTATTTAAAGAGAACAAGTCAAATGTGAAGATTACCGTATGATTAGTTGAACGTCTCATACGCTCAAACTATTAATAAAGATTATTCTTAAAAGAATTTACAGAAAGCTTGAAACTGAAATAGCTAACACTCAATTTAAATTTAGGAACGGACTAAGCACCAAAGACGCACTTTTTTCCATACAGGTAGTGATACCAGGTGTACAAGTATGAAATGTGGATTTCAGACAACAGATGGTGCACCAATGCAGTTTGTGCTATAAAGATTTGACACTGCGCCATTTTGTTGTGTTACCAACAAGTGTCAGACGCGCACGAGTGATAAATTGGAAAAGTGTGTGCATAGTGTTGTGTTCAATATGTCGAAATTTATGCCGAACAAAGAGCATTCGCGGACAGCATTAATTTTTTGTTTTCATTTGAAGAAAACTGCTGTTGAATCATACCGATTACTTCGAGAAGCTTATGGTGAATATGCTCCATCGCAAGATACGTGTGAACGATGGTTTCGGCGTTGCAAAAGTGGTCACTTCGATGTTGCAGACAAGGAACGTGGAAAACCGCCAAAAAAATACGAAGATGTGGAATTGCAAGCATTGTTTGACGAAGATGATTCGCAAACACAAAAACAACTCGCCGAGCAATTGGGCGTTAGTCAACAAGCTGTTTCCAATCGGCTACGAGAGATGGGAAAGATTCAGAAGCCGGTAGATGGGTACCACATGAGTTGAACGACAGGCAAATGGAAAAGCGCAAAAACGCGTGTGACATTTTGCTCGCTCGGTACAAAAGGAAGTCGTTTTTTTGCATCGTATAGTTATAGGGGATAAAAAGTTGATTTATTTTGAGAATCCCAAGCGCAAAAAATCATGGGTAGACCCAGGCGCACCATCCACATCAACCGCAAAACCGAATCGCTTTGGCAGAAAGACGATGCTCTGTGTTTGGTGGGACCAGAGGGGCGTGGTTTATTATGAACTGTTAAAACTTGGGGAAATGGCTAATACTAAACGTTACCAACAACAATTGACCGATTTGAACCGTTCGCTGCTTGAAAAAAGGCCAGAATACCGAAAGAGGCAAAACAAAGTCATTTTTCTTCATGACAATGCTCCATCACATACGGCAAAACCAGTTCGCGACACGTTGGAAGCACTCAGCTGGGAAGTTCTACCCCATGCGGCTTACTCACCAGACTTGGCTCCTTCCGATTACCACTTGTTTGCATCAATGGGTCACGCGCTTGCTGAGCAGCGCTTTGGTTCGTACGAAGATGTGAAAAAATGGCTCGATGAATGGTTCGCAGCAAAAGGGGATTTTTACGGGCGTGGAATTCACAAATTGCGCGAAAGATGGGGAAAATGTATAACAAGCGATGGAGTATACTTTGAATAAAGCACATTTTATCATTCTTCCGAATTTAACATGTTCTTTTAGAAAAAAAAATCCGCATTTCATACTTGTACACCTGGTACAACGTTCAAGGGACGTTAATTAGATTGAGAAAGCATTCGACCGGGTCGAACATGATAAATTATTGGACTTTTTGAAGAAAACTGAAATAGACGAAAGTGACATAAGAATAATAGAAAATGGATATTGGAACCACAAATCTTCGGTAAGAGTACAGGATCGAATAACTGAAGCAGTGGAAATTCAGTGCAGGGTTAGACAGGGATGCATACAGTCTCCATTATTGTTTAATGTATAATCTGAGGAATTATTTAATAAAAACATTCGAACGTGCATCTGAAAGCGGTGTTAAGATCAATAATATTTAGTATGCCGATGATACTGTCATACCGGCATATACTTTAAGGCATGCAATCTCTCTTAAACTTAATTATTAATTAAAATTAATAATATGGTACACTTAGATGAATTTAAATTATGATTAAACACAACAAAAACTCAATATATGATATCATTAAGGAACGCCTTTCAGTCAACCAACTTTACATGTACAACAAAATAATTGAACTTATCTAGTATGCTCACTAAATGAAGGATAGGACCATTAAAAAAATATGATAAAAATTTGAAAAAGCTAAAGCTACCTTCCTCAGGATGAAAAATATATTTTGCAGTAACGATCTGAAGTTAAAAGTACGGAAAGGACTAATAAATAAAATACATTCAGTATTGCTTTATGGAGTAAAATCATGGACATTGATGGAGACTACATGCAAAAGAATTGATACATACAACCACTAATACAGAGGTCCTGAAAAGAATAAATCAAAACACTCCTGAACTCCCCAGAGACATCAAAATACGCGAGCTCTTTTACCTTGGACATATAATGAGAAATAGAAAATATAACATTCTACAGATTATAATGCAAGGTAGGAGTGAAGGCAAGAGAGGACTTGGCTAAAGATGCACACCGTGGGCAAAAATTTAATAAAAATAGTACGGTAGGACACCAATAGAACTACTCCGAGCTGCCGTAAATCTAGTCTCTATAGCAATGATGACTGCCAACGTCCGCTGAACGGAAAAGGCATTAAGAAGAAGCAACGCTGAAAGTAAAAAATGAAGATCTAGCAGCCAAACGGAGAGTTTCTCAGGTCGGCAATAAAAGTTTAAATAATTTGAAAGGGAAATTAATACCTCTTTTATACTTCAACTTGTACAATAGAGTACTATACTCTGTTAACATAAATGTTCCAATTTAGAGAATACTTTATACAGGTTTGGAGAAAAATTAGCTAGTCACAATTAAGTACAATTATGGCATGCATACTACATAAAGGTACTACAAAGTAACATGCATAATGGAAATATTGCCCTTACATTTTCAGTTCTCAAAGAAAAAAAATGTAACGGTAGATTTAAATAAAAAACATGTAGCTATCTACGAGTTAAGGGGGGATCTTGGTCGAGGGCAAAAAAACTGGTTTTTTTATTTTTTTTTTATTTACACTACATAAACGTAATAAATGTAAAACCTTTTTAGCATATTAAAACAACTCTAAAAGAATACAAAAAAAATATGAAAAAATGTTTATTTAAAAAAAAAATACAGCACATCTGTGGAGCACCTCCGGTACGTAACCCTGATTGGCGTACAACCTCAGGATTACAAAAATCGTTCAATCAGACAAAATCAAGTTAATTTGTAATCTGCATACTCTCAGTTTCTATACGAACAGACGTAAAAATTAAAAAATTAAAAATTTGTATTTTTTACGATTGAAAAAAAGCAATTTTTTACAAAAAAAAATTGATGAAAACCTATAAAAATTGTTTAAACAATTTTTTTTTTTTAAATAACTGAATATTCATATCAAAGATAATTACAGTGAAATTCTCCTCGAGGACACCCCTCTTACACGGACACCTCCCACGAATGGACAGTTTCTCATGGTCCCGACCCACTCTCATATAATTGGCATCGTGTTAACTCCCTCTTGGATGGACATTCTCTTGAACGGACGCGGACACAAAAAAATGTTCTCTTAACCGGACAAAAAACAATAAAAAATAAACGCCTTGTCTCATTTTTTGTGGCGAATATCGCTGTTGCGTTTCCTAATCGCGCCACGCGCCAACGTCGCTCCCTGTCTTCACTGAGGGACTTCCCCGAGTAAACCGGGGATTTACCGATCTCAATTTTTCGGTACGCGCGGGGATTTAATATTAGTCTGACGCCTATGCGAAAAAGAGACACAGTGGGCGACACATAGAAAAATTCTCACGCTTAATCAAAAAATTGAGATTGTTGAATTTCACAATAAGGAAAAGTTAAGTGTAAGGGACTTATCCAAGCGTTTTAATATCGGAAAAACACAAGCTGCTGATATAATTAAACATAAAGAAATCCTTCTAAACAAGTGGATGTCGAACAGCAATTTGAATGAAAAAAGAAGCTTTTTAACTTAAAACTCTCGTTTCTGCCCCCTAACTGTACATCAGCTTGTCAACCACTTGACCAGGGAATTATAAAAATTTTAAAATTTATTACCGAAATCTAATACTAAAACACCTGATAGTAAACATTGAAACTGCTGGTACAGCTTTTGAGTTAATTAAGAAAATTACGCCAGTTTACTTTGCAAAAACCACTTGGGAACAAGTAATCAAGGAAACGTTAAAAATTGCTTTTGTAAAGCGGGTTTTAAGCGTGAAAATATGCAAAGTGAAGACCAGTAGTTAACTGGCTGTTACATCTGATCCAGAAGATGACTTGCCACTTAACGTACTTGCAGATATCCTCAAAAATAAGAATATGTTGGAGTTGACTGATAATGAAAACCTTAATGATTTTTTGGACATAGATGAAAATTTGTATGTTAAAAATACAGATTCAGAACAAAAAATTGAAAATCCAATTGAAATACAAGGACTTTCTGAAGATTCTGATGTCAAGGAGATTCCAGTACCAACAGATGCTATCCCAAATTATGGTGAAGCTATTACTCTAACCAAGCAACTTAAAAGTTTTGTCAAAGATCACGGAGGTGCAGAGTCTTTAGAGCTTCTTTCCACATTAGAAATACGATTTGTGGATGCTATTTTAAAGTTGTTAAAGTGACCTTTCATTTCATATGTATAACTCTATCCTATTATATTTTATATGTTTCTAAAGGTAACAAATCTTTGTTTTTTCCTTAAGTTTTAAGTTTTTGTTTATTTTAAAAATATGTACATACATAAGTATACATTTTAAATGTCCCAAATTCTTTAATTACAGTTTTCATTAAAAAACGATTTTTTTTGTATTCCTTTTAAGCGGACACCCCTCTTGAACGGACACTTTCAGTCGGTCCCGTTGGTGCCCGCCCAAGGGAGATTCCACTGTATATATTTTCAAAGAATGATCAATCTCAAGTCGATCCGTTTATTAGTTTTTGAGTAATCGTGGTTTTGAAAAAAACGCGTTTAAAGTTTTCAATACAAAAGAATTGTGAAAAAACTGATGCTTAGCATAATGTTCCTGCCGAGATGATGGCTAAACTCATGTATAGAATAACTCGCACAAACATTCTATTAAATGTTTACTTAACAGCTGCTTGAAGAAATGGTAGGGGGAGCCCTGAAACCATTACAGCTTAATGCGTCCTAAGGCAGGCTCGAGCGTCAGGTGCGCGCTATTGTACTTGCTTGGAAAAAAGGCTCAGAATTTGTATTTCGTAAAAAGGAAAGAAGCCTTGTATTCTACAGATTTTAAGGAGTATTTTAAGTGAAAAAATGCTCAAAAAAAAAAAATTTCTGAACCAGAATCCTTCTTAAGTTATGGTAGAAAATGTGAATTAAAAAACAAGAAAACGTGAGCTAACTCGGTGACAGATTTTCTTAGCAAAGATTATTTTAAAAAACATTAAGATGCTGTTAGCTATTAAGAAAACTAAATTAATTACCCAATGTTTGATGTTTACTGTATTTGATTTTTTGCTTATTTTTTTAATAGTATTAAGAAAATATAAGACTAATACTATCAAAAATTCTACAGGTTTATTATGAAACTCTGAAAAATTAAAACGGTAGCAAATAAAGAAATTTTGCAGTGTGGCTACCAAAACATTGGCCAGTTTATCATTCAATTTCTATACGACATTTTATATGAACATATCACCAAAAGAGGCCCACATTAACATATAAAACAGTTAATTATCACTTCCAGTTCTATAATTGCAATTAACTAAAATATTTTTAATGTAACAATGTATAATTTCTTTACATTGTTGTATAATCCATCAAATTCAATTTTTAACAACTCAACTCATGATATCATTCATTTATATTATAGCAAATAAATTCATTTTCTTTAATTCAATTTACAGTTGACAAGCTCAAATACCAGCATCCATCAAGATACTTTGCCATTATTATACTTACTACAGGTTGATATAATAATAATATTTTTTCTGTCGATTTACAATATTTGGAAAACCTAATAGGTAATTATCATTGTAGAAAGATAAATTTATTTTGATGCTATTATTTCAAATTGTGCCTATAATAGTTAATACTCTAGTTTTTTTTTTAATTTAAAAAAACGCTAGGGATATAACTTAAAATTTTAAATTTGAATAAGGGAAACTAAACACACCCAAAGTATATGTTTTTTTATTAGAACTAAACACAACTTATAATTGATGTTTATACTAAAAACTTATACTTCTGCACACCAAATGAAAAGTTATATTAAGGAAACAATACTAATATTTTTAAAGTCAACAATTTATTCAGGCATACTCTCTATTCACTCTGTACATGAATCAAGCAATGATATTTACCAATTTCTTTTTCATGCTATGTCACCAGTACTAAATTTTTTCAAATATAGTAGCAATGAAGTTAAAGAGAAGCATAATAAAAAAAAATATTGCAAAACATTATTATAACTGTCTAATTTCATAACAAATTATAAGCTAATCTGCTAAGCATATGTCTGATGCAAATACTAATACAAATTTTATAACTCTGTGAACAATGTAGAACTTACACTATTTGGAGTTATATGATTGGGTGATATAGCTAACCAACTGTCATTTGTGTATGCCAGTCGATATTGGGCAGTAAAATTTACAATGGGATAGCCTCCAGTACCTCTAACTTCCCATAATATTAGAACTAGTATAGTGCTGGGCTTTATTGAAACTTTTAAAGGAGGTGGAGGAGCTATAAAAAAATAGTTACAATAGAAAAATAAAAGCCGTAAGATATATGGTACATGGTTTTCCAAATGCCAATAAACTAGGATGTTTAAGTAACATAAGACATCAAGTAATAAAAGGTTTCCTACAAACAAATATAGATTTCCAGGCTTAGGTAAATAATATAAAAAATTAACTTATGCTAATACTGTTTTTTTAATTTTATTTAAATTACTTTTTTATTAATCTTTTAGTTAACCTCCTTTCTTTCTCCTTTTCTAGACTTATAAAAAAATAAAATGGAAACTGGGAATTTTAATAAAAATTAATAAGTAATTTTTTATGATACAAGTGCACATTTTGTAGGTAGAATACACATGTAGCATAAAAAATTTTATACAACACTTAATATCAAAATATATCAATCCTTAACAAGTAACGTTGGTGTATGTTATATATTTTAATCCGGAACTATTGGAGAAACTTATATAGTGACATATAAACCTATATAAGAATATATATCTCACACAATACCTACACACTGCTTGCCACTTTATATCTTACATTTAAACTAATGCCATAAGAAATGGATTTCAAATATAATCTAAGGTAGTAATTTTAACATAAGCTTTTTATACTTACTCTTTACAGTCACATTAACCCTTCCTCTAATATCTTTTACATCATTTTCTCGAGTACAGTAATAAATAGCAGAGTCATTTCTGTCAACTTCCTGCAGGAATAGGGACCCATTTTCCAATACATTCATTTTTACATTTTGATCTTCTGTCCGGCCTTCTCGTTCCCACATAACATCTTTCGATTTGTGTAATGGACATTGTATAGTAACGTTTTTTCCTACATCTACTGATACTTTTTTAATATTAGCTCCTACAATAGTAAAATAGTATTGAAAGTTATGTAAAGAAAAATAAGTCATTAGGCAACTTGTTTTAGGTGAATTGTTCAAACGCTAAAAAAAAATTACCCATAACAACTATAATTGAAACGAAGCACAGAACAGGTCCCAACGTATTATACATAATTCCATATTAGTTTCTCATAATGGGTTTATAAAAAATAATCATTTTGTTTTGTCTTGATTTTTGTGTATTGTCAACTTTGACAGATCATTTCGTTCTTGAAGTTGAAAACACCCCTTTTAAAAATATTGATCGCCAACCTACAAAAATGAAAACACAACTATAAATTCTTTGTTTAAATTTACTGAATACCCCAGATTTTAGTTGGCGACCATGGGTGTTTATTTCAGTTGTTGCAATTCGATGTTGCCGTAGTGACTAAGATACAATAGAAATGTAATTTTAAAACTTAAATATTCATATCAGTTTAATAAGATAAAGTTAAAGAAATTATTGCTTCAAAAATAGCCATTTCTATAAACTATTTTATTTTGTAATGAAATCTGTGAGCAAAGAATGGACAAAATCATTGATGAATGATAGAAATAATTCTTGGGTATTTGGCAAGACACAATAACCTAACTTAGGCGATTAAATGTGGCATCATTGCTTTTATTTGTCGTTTTCCAGCAACTCTGTCAATTTAATCGTGCAGTGGTCATTAACAGGGATTTGCTCACTTTTTCGTGTTTTGACTAAAATTTGAAAAAAAACTTTGAATGATATTTGTGAAAAACTTTTGGGGTAGGGTGTTTTACAATAAATATTTCTTCTAGGTAAGTGCTTTAGTGATATTTTGGTTATTAGTTAAAACTGCAAATTTGTTTTTGTTTTCTTTTATTAATGTAGTATTATTGTAATTAGTTTAAAAAGAGGCTAGAAGAGTTAGGGCACTCCTAGTCCATATTCAAAAGGGTTCTAGAATCCATATATCTGAAACTAAGTTTTCGATGTTGAGTTTTTTGTTTGTATACTCATTGGTGAGAAAATTGATATCAACAATAATAGGAAATGAGAAATTTATTTTGCTATTTTTTACTTCTCTGTTCCTAATAATTTTGTCGTGATGTATATTAATGATTTTGCTTTAATAGTTAAAAATTTAAATATATCATAATGATTTTACTATACCAGTATTTTTTATATCAGAAATTTACTAAGCTTTTATATTAGCTCAGTCATTGCCAATTTGAGTTGTAAAGTTTTTTATAGGAACCTAAATTATACTTGATCACTTCTAAATAATTATCTAATATTATTTTATGAATCGTAAAATTTTTGTAAGTTCTAAAATATCACAAAAATTTATCTTTAGTATTAGTGTCATGTCGGGAACAGTGGCTCATTATTTTTGGTAGGCTCCAGCACATAGATAATAATTAACAGCCAGTCTGACAGAGTCACACAAGAAAGTCTATTTGTTGGGCCATCTTTTGGCATTGATACATTTTCAGTAACCACCACCAAAAACGACCTAGTCATATTTAAAAAAAAAATTAGATTTGAGTCACTGTGTACTGACATGTGGGCACAGTGGTTCAGCCCTACAGTAAACAGTGGCTCTAAGTGTACATAGTGAGCCAGTAGTACGTAAATAATGAAATAAACCAAATATATGGCCAAAATTTTTTATATTATATTCTTACAAAAGTAAGTAACATTACGTCATTAACATCAATAACCCAGACAATCAACATTTAAATAACTTCTGAAAACAAAACATCTCTCAAAACTCTGTTTTTCTCACACATCAGTCTCCTTATTGTTTTAATCAATATATACCCTCTTTGCTGATGACACCACTATCTCCCTTCATGGCACTCAACTTTTTGATCTGGGGCGGGATGTGTTGGGGGCACAGTTGAGGGCTGAACAATGGTTATGGGCTAACAGACTTGTGCTCAATGGAGACAAGACCCATAGGATAGTCTCATAGACCTGGGAGACAGGGATCGGGGGGGCTGTCAAGTTCTTGGGCATAAATCTTGATCCGTTCTTGCCCATGTCAGGGCCATCTGTGGGAGATTATGTGGAACAGCCTTTCTGCTCCAGGGTCTCCGGGAGTCAGTGTCTGGGGGGTTCTGCTGTCTGCCTACTATGCTTTATTTCACTCTGTGATGACCTATGGAATCATAGCGTGGGGTGGAGCGGCTTGTGCGGATAGGGTTTTTGGACTCTAGAGGAGGGTAGTGAGACTGCTTGAGAGTCTGTCGTTTCGGAAGGATTGCAGGGGGGGCTTTGTTGAGCTAGGTATTTTAACCTTTCGTGCTGCCTTTGTTCTGGAGAGTTTACTGTTTGTCAAAAAAAATGAGGAACAGTTTACTCTTCAGAGCGAAATGCATAATTATGAAACAAGGGAGACAGGTAATATCAGACCGGTCTTCTGCGATTGAAAAAGTGTCAGAGCCATACAGATTTTATAGAGGCAAAATTTTTTAATAAGCTTCCACAACAGGTCAACTTGAATAAATTTAAAAATTGCATAAAAAAATATCTGCTTCGGCTCATGCCATACACCACATCTGAAGTCCTGAATGTTTCTGTTTGTTCTTTAAACTTTAATGTTCAAGATAACTAAGATTTATGTGCTTATATATAAGTGTGATTATAAGTCATTTTAAGCTGTGTTTATTTTATTTTATTAGACTGTAAGGATTTTATCTTTTAATGACTGGCTGTAGTATGTATTATACAGATATTTCGACATGTGTAATAATTATTTTCTGGCATGAATAAATTTATTTTATTTTATTATTTTTATTAAATCAGGTATCGTTAGACAGAGATCAATAATAATAAATCAGATTAACAAATTAATAGAAAGGTAATGATTAGGAACTCTCTGGCTTATTCTTGAGATACAAAATATTATTTGAAGGGACTGTATATTCCCACTCCAAGTGGTTGCAATTTGGCTGATGAATGAGGGTGTAAGGTGAGGATATAAACAACTGCATTCTTTGCCAAATCTAATGCTGAGTGGGATTCTTGGTTGACCATTGTTAAAATACATGGATTATCTTTAGATGCAATAGACTGTTTTATGAAGTTTTATCACTTCTTGGAATATGGTCGAGTTCATTCTGCCAGATAGTGATACCCATCCAAGTGTCCCTGATGGTGTATTTTTAATCATGTGTTTTTCAAAATTTTTTCGAGGAAAGACCATTACAGGGGGTAAAGCAGTGCCACTTGCGCTTATAATGCAATACATTGTTACCAGCGTTCCCCTTTCTCAGCTTGTGATTTTCCTTATACTTTTCTTGCCTTTGGACGCAATAACTTTTTGAGGTTTATATACCATTATAGTCGAGGTCTCGTCCAGATTGAATATAGGAGTTCCATCCGCAAATGCGATTGATCAAATCTCCCAGATTGTCATAAAACTTGTCCACATTGTTCCAGTTAAAGGCTGTGACCCTTTCGAGACTGAGGCTCCGGTCGCGTCAAAGACAAACTATGTCTACACCTGAATGATATAAGAGTAAAGCACATTGATATGCAATCTGCCTGCATTCTTTAGCTATTAAACCATAAAATAAAAGCACAATGTTTATAGTACATCTTCTTGTTCAGTTTTTTATTTACAGAATAATTAGGCTCTAATCGTTCATTTTCTAAAGATAAAAAAATACTTTGTTTTTGCGTTTTTAGGGTGGCAAATTGAACTTCAGCCAAATTTGACGCTTTTCTTATCGACATGCCACATCTAATCAATTGTAATCCATTTTTTACCTCTTCTCCTGTGTTGTTCCCTATTTTTCTGACCAACTGTTTGTGGCATGGCATACTGTTAACTAAAAGAAAATATAGGAATAATCTAAAATTATTTACACTTTCGCAAATAAAGTAAAAGAATGTACACACTATTGAAGTACACAGTGTCTCAAGAGCTACTGTGTACCCTTTCAGTCTGTGTCGGTGTGGACTTTGTCGCGCCATTTTGATCTGTCGTGGAACATTGATCTAAATTTTAGTCAAGAAGTTCTAAAAGACTCGTCAATATCAGTCTTCAGTCAAAAAGTCAACCTACTTTTTGAATGAAACAATATAAATGATAAACTGTTACAAATAATGCAGTAATAACAGGTTAAACTCACATTTTAACTAACTTTCCCGGTATTCAAATACGTTGTGCGCAGTGTCACGCCTAAGTGGTCCCAGAGTTGACAGCTGACTAATTTAGATGCATTCGGAAACCGAGCCCTTTGGATGAGTGAAGTGACAGATAGATAGCTCTTTCCTATTCTGTCAAGGCGTGCCTGAGTCACTGTTCCCTACATGACCTTACTTACAAAACCCACCTATGGGACTAAAATGTGTCAGTGCTTGTTGCCAATACTAAATTCATAGACACCTGCAGAGAACAAGACAGAGCATTTAATGCCTCTTGAGATTTTCGATAAGTACAGAAAGTAGAAATTTTGTCTTTTAGTTTAAATTAAATATTATTGTCCAATTTAACCTCTTCGATAAGTGGGCATTAGGTTTAATCATTAAAAATTCTAAATCATCAGATCATAAGGTTGTTTAATAAAAGGTAAAGTTCTTAGTGGCAAAATAGGCATTTTTTGATTACTTTAGTTGAGGGGAATCACGTTCCTACTTTAATTTGCAAATTTCCAATAAACAAACATTTAATATATTCATCTCCATACTTTAGTATATAAGGTAGCGAGGTAGTCAAAAAAAATTGCACCAAGTAATGTAATTAGCCATCTTTGAGGTTGCAAAAATAGACTGCTATTTGTATGATTCGAAAAAAATCTAACAAGAAATCTGTCTTTTACCTATACTGTTTCATCTCTTAAAAAAATTTCTGGCATGCCACACATCCAACATCCAGAGTGTTTGGTATCCGGTAGGCTCTGTCCAGAGTATTCGGCAAAACCCTCATTATGGCAAGTGTGATGTTGTGCCTCAGACGAAATGCAAACTGTTCAAGTTGGATATGTTCGTCCAGTTTTTAGTTATTCATTTTTTGCAGGATTGCACATTCAGCAATCTTGAAGAATGACTTTGGAAGCTCTGTCCAATAAGTTTTACAAAATAAAAAAATTCTGTATGAATCTTAAAAACAGGAAATGAATCGACAAAAATGGAAGGTCATTACCAATAACGGGAATTTCGTTATAATTAAACATCGACTACTGTTGGTAATATCCCCATTCTTGTTTCTCGTAACTATCATGACGAGGAAAGATTGATGCTCAATGAGGTCTGACGTTTAATGCAACACCTCCAATGACTAGTTGCTCAATATATTGATATGAAGTCTGGAACTAACAAAGTCATTGAAAACAGCTGTCATTTCTTATATACTAGATATTCTTTCAAAATTAGGAGGCCCACTCGTCCATGATCATTCTCGAATTTTGTCCTTTTCCGGCTTGCGTTAATCGGGCTCTTCCGAGGTTTTAGTATAGGTACTACTACTGCCTTTTTCCACGAATTAGAGAAATATTGGTGGAGGATAATCGGGTCAATGAAGCACAGGATTTGCGTGAATGCTTTCCTAAAAAAAAATGTCGAAGAATTTAGTGTTATTGAATAAACCGCAACGCTATCTGATTAACCGCCAAACCCTTTAATCCAAGAGCCAAACCTACAATCGGGATGATGACTCGTACCGCCGTCGCCAAGAGCAAATAGGGTAAAAATAAAAATAACGAATTAAATGGGAACACGGCTGACTCCGGTAGCGAGATCGATAACCCATTATCTGTTTTTTTCACGGACGCTTAACCCATATTTCGTGTTTAAAATCCCTAAGAAGAGTCCAACACGTTTGAAATATTGAGAAAAGACAAAAATATAAGAATAAATAGCAGATAATCAACGAGCTATACAAAGAAAATCTCAGTTATTGAAAACCGTTTAATTAAAATTGTAGCACCTAATAACTACCCTACAGGTTAGTGCTTTTCTATAACTATTTTATATATGCTCAGTCTCGTTAAAATTCCGTTTTTAAGCCACTGTTTTATTTTCATTTCTATGCTGTTTCATTTCTGTAGATAAAACGTCAAAAAACTTAATACTTATCATAATGGTTCTGTACATCCCTAAAATTTGAAATTCTGCTGTGATAAATAGATCAACTCTCCCTTGCTCTCATACCATGTTCATGTAAAACTCTGTTGTAAATGTAATTATTTAGATGAGAGTTTACAATTACGAGGTACTTAAAAGTAGAAATTACCGGCAATTGATGTATTAGAAAAAGACCTTCTGCAACACTGAGGATACATTAACTCAGCAACAATGCTTTCACATCTTCTCTGATCTACAAACACTTTGAAGCATTTACAGAATGTCTCCAACAAAGAATGCCAAATATTATATAGTCTTAGATGTGTGTGTATGTACTTGTAATTTTTCATTCATAATTCGTTATTACATACACAATATCTGGGGTCTGTCATGTGTTAACCTAGTCGTTCGGTAATTATGGCGCATTTTCTTTCTATATGATTTAAGGTACACGTGTATATGATGAAATTTGATTGAGCTAGAACATAGTAATAAATCATATTTTAAGAAAAAATTTAGTGTTTGAATTTTAGCCGCATTTATGCTTAATTTATTGCAAAGAAACCAATCTTGAACGTCACATCGCTATCAATAAGTCTCAAGTCCAATTGTCCCAAGTTGTTGGAACTGTCAATTGCTCTATCAACGCCAAATAAAACACCTTCAATAGGGTCATTTGATGTGCACTGATAACATTTATATACAGCAAATATGAAATGGGCCTCAGCACAAAACCTGAGCTACTACATACTTGTCTTTACTCTTTAATGGGATTCAACTATTATATGACACATATGGCGTTATAGAACTTAGTTTTAAACACTGTTGGTATAAACTTTCAAAAAGAATTTGACAATTTCATTTTTCTTCAGTTATATGCGGAATTCTAGGAAATTTTTGAAACTCTTAAATGATATAAAAGCTTCTATAAAATCAAATATAGAACTGAATAGTACGATAATTAATACATTTTTGTCTCCATTCAAGTGGCTCTCCAGCTATTGCTTCATTGTTTATCTTTGGTAAGAATACACAGTATATTTAGGAATTTCTTGTTTACGAAAATAGGCACACATTTTCACAAATTTAATGACAATGTTTGTTAAGATTGTCGTTAGTTCTTCTATAAAAAATAAATTAAAAACTACTGAAATTGTGGTATAATGTTAGGCTGCCAGATATCAAGATCTGATATGTTAGATTAGGTTAGGTTGAATAGTGTATTGGCTCCCCACTGCGGTCTATAAGATCTATTGTGGCTTACAGAAATGTTTGATGAATGATCTGATTAGTGAGTTAAGAGAGACATATTTCAGATTATCTTTCATTAGCGTCGTCGTAGTCAAATACGCACATAAAATGTGCTCTATAGAATTATTATCCTTCATGCAGTCAACAGTCAAATATTTGTGAATTAGTTATTGTGTCACTGCCTATTACCTTTGCACGTAGCTTTGTAATCTCGGCCTATAGTTAATCCATTTATTCTCTACAAATACTAAATACTTTCTTTGGCCCAGAGATCAGCAACCTCATTTTCTTCTAAACCCATATGCGCTTGTATCCACATTAGTCCATACTCCATTCAGCTAAAATCCAATTCTATAGTGTCTTTAAATTACTACGGTTGGATACGAGTACTATGATCAGCTTAACTGTGAGAAAGTATTTTGTTTCTTTTACGTCTTTTCAAAATTGCTGCCCACTTTTCAGTAGCATGCACCTCCACTTATTTTAGGATACTGTTTATATGTTATATTATAGCAAAATTCAGCAATTTTGAACTGATTCCAACCTGACCTAATAATTTATACTTTATATTTTACATAGCTATAGCAATTATTTCCTGGTTTACGTTTACTCTATTACCAATTTAGTGCTTGCATGTCCTAGACGTAGAAATATTGCACTTTTTGATAATATTTCGTAAACGAAAATTCAAAATTTCGCCTTTTATCAATTTGTGGGGTATTCAGCGGTTAAATTTTTTTTTATATATATATATATATATATATATATATATATATATATATATATATATATATATACCAGATAAAATATTATGGGTAATGCACTCGTGATAATTTTCGTTCAATCAACACCTTCTTCTTCTTTTTCTTATAGTGCCATCTCCATTACTGAAATTGGGGTGTAATCACGGCGGTTTCTTCCCTATCCTGAGCAATTCTTAATAAAGTATGGGTATCCAGACCTGTCCAATCTCGTATATTTTTCAGCCAGGAACATTTTTCGACGCCCCACAAACTCTTTTCCCTTCAATTTTCCCTTCCATGAGCAGTGAGTAACGTGGACCCCTATAAATATGTCCCAAGTAACGAGTTTTTTGTCTTTTAATAAATGACAATAGTTCTCTTTCTCTACCCATTCGACGAAGTACATCTTCATTAGTAACACGCTCTGTCCAAGAGATCTTCAATATTCTGCGCATGACCCATAATTCGAAAGACTCCAAACGATTCATTGATCCTACTCCCAAGGTCCAGCCCTCAACTCCATATAAAAGCACTAGATATATATAGACCTTTACAAAACGATAACGAGTATCCAAAGAAAGGGTTGAGTCCGTGAGGAGGTGTCTCATTTTGAGAAAAGCCGCTCTAGCCATTTCAATGCGAACTCGTACCTCAACTTCAGGATTCAAATCATTAGTTACCCAACACCCCAGATATTTAAATTTGTTTACTTGTTCTGTCAATTGATCGTAAACACGAATATCTGTTTGCAACCCGGGTGTTCTTGAAATGACCATTACTTTCGTTTTATTAACGTTTACTTTCGTGCCTAAAACATCGCCTTCCCTAGATATATTGTTCATAAGACGTCCATCCGCTGTATCTGCTATAATAACGGTATTATCAGCGTACCTTAGGTTGTTAATGATTTTGCCATTAACTTTGATACCATCTGTGGCATATGTTAAGAACACCTCCCTGACGAACACCTCTTTTTATTCCTATTTTCTCAGTCTCTCTGCTATTTACTCGTATTGTCGCCACCTGATCCCAATGTAGGTGAGTAATGAATCTGATGTCATTTTCGTCAAGGCCCATATTTTGAAGCATTTGTATTAATTATGGATGCTTGACGTTGATTGGTGACAATCAACACCCTGTGGAGAATATTCCAGAATTTATTTAAAATTTTTTGTTTAGTATTTTTTGAGATAAGGGGGGCCAGCGATTCTTCGCAATTTTTTAAAAAATAATACAAAGCAAAGTGTGCGCAAGTATTACATTACATATATTTTTGAACTTGTGTTTTTACAAGCTTTCATTCGACACCCCACTCGATGACCTAGTAAAAAAATTTTTTTTTCACTTCCGATTTCACCCCCCAAATGTCAAAATTTAACTTTCAAAACTATATAGCTCTGATGAGGCCATCAATTCCTATATTAGACCAAATTTCAACTTTCTATGCCAAATAGTTTCGGAGAAAATCGGGTGTGACAAAATTGAACACAATTCGCCCCACAAATTGACAAACTCCCTCAGAGTTACTCCTTAATATTCCCTTTCAACGGTATAGGTTTAACTAGGTCTTATCTTTGATGAGTTCCTTACTATCATTAAAAAATTGATGATGAAAAATGATGTACCCAACCTGCACGGCATAGGGAGTCGCACGCCGAACAAATTTTCATAGTTCAAGTTCTACCATCAGAACATTTAACTTTATGACATAGTTTTTTATTGTAATTATGTAGTGTTCCATTTTAACAAATTAAGGGTGTAGGAGATCTTAAAAAGAATTCTTGAAGTAATTACGCCCCCCGTAGATAATCTTTTCCCGTATCTTCGCATTTTTTATAAAAATGATTTGTTTTCGAGATATTTAAAGTGAAAAATTTAAAAGAATTAAAAGTGTGGTTTTAAGAATAAGAAGTGAATACGATTTGCTATATGTGATAAAAATATGTTGCTTGGTCCCCCATCGTTTTCAAATTATTTGAAGTGATTAGTTTTAGGTGAGAAGTCCTGTAAAGATAAAAATTGCATAATGCTTAAAGATGAAATTAACGGTATTTATTAGTATTCTTAATTTCTAATTTATGGAAGAAATATTGTAACAATATCCTGTTGCCACACATTATATTTTGTTGGTTATATATTTTCTATTAACATGAAAACCTGACATATATTTCGCGCTGATTCACTGTTAGCATTCAGTCTTCATCATATAACCCTATCACCTCATTGTACCTTTTTGTATTATACCAGCTGTTGCAAATATAATAGTTATGTCAAAGCAATTTTGTATGCCAAGCTCTTGAGGCCTAGAACTACTACAATGTGGATCGAACTATAAGACTTGTGCGCTAATTTATTTATGCCGTAAATGTTCTTTCCATTAAAATGTCCCTTTTGTAATTCTGCTTAATTTTATACACCCTATTTTATTTAGTGATTTTGTTTTCATCCCATGGAACATTACGTTGTTTATCTGCCATTTTTGTATGTTACTCTTATAAAGTTTTAAGACCTCATTGACATATCCAAGGCATTTGACCGTGTTTGGCACGATGGGCTGTTGGCTAAGTTACGTTCTTATGGTATGTCTGAAAAGTTCTGTTTGTGGCTCTCATGTTTCCTCAGAGAGCGTTCTTTACGAGTGGCAGTCGACGGATTTCTTTCTAACACCTTCACTATCAACGCCGGTGTGCCCCAAGGTTCCATACTATCTCCTACTCTCTTCCTTATTTATATTAACGATCTGCTGGAAAAGACCGAGAATCCAATCTACAGCTTTGCAGATGACAGTACACTTATCTCTTCATTCACTTTGAATGCTCGGACATCGACTACTCAGACGAATATCCGCAGACAGCAGGAAGTCATTCAACTTAACAAAGACCTGGAAGAAATTCTATCTTGGGGTGACAGTAACCAAGTGGAATTTAACGCTACAAAAACCCAGGCGGCAGTTTTTTTTCTAAAAAAGTTAACGTTGCAGAACCCGACATAGTTATGTCGGGGCACTCCATCCCTCTAACATCGTCACTCAATCTGTTCGGCGTTAATTTGGGAGCAAATATGTCCTGGCATGAACATGTTGCAGGCATAGCAAGGAGAGCTATTCAAAAGTTGGGAATATTGTTTCGAACCAGAAAGCTTTACACTCCACAACAACTGTTAATTCTTTACAAAGCTCAAATTCGACCAACTATGGAATACTGCTCCCATGTTTGAAGCTCCGCTCCCAAACATACACTGCATTTGTTCGATTCTATCCAGAGAAGAGTTGTTCGTCTGATTGGATACCCGGAACTGACCGACGGCCTTGATTCGCTGGAACATTGAAGAACGGTTGGCGACTTGAGCCTATTCTACAAGTACTTTCATGGAAAGTGTTCGAAGGATGTGGCCCGCTTAATTCCTCCCAGAGCGGTGCATATTAGGAGTACACGTCGCGCTAATACTTCACTTTCGTATGAGGTTCAGCTTGTTACTCCTCGTACAACGCTTTTCAAGCAGTCTTTTATATGGAGAACATCATCCCTTTGGAATAGTTTGCCCAGGACTGTGTTTCCCATCGAGTACAATCTACAGCGATTCAAGAACAACGTGAATCGCTTTCTCCGCACACGTGTCGCTCCTGTAGCGCTTTAGGGATTTCCCTGTAGCACGTGTGCTAGACCCATAAAAAAAAAAAATCATTAGGACCGGTTGTGTTTATGCTGGTGGTAATAAAGTTGCATACTTATACGCAGTCGTGGAGAGAAAATTCACTTCCGAAAGGACCACAGAAAATATAGCTATCTCTACGGAAAGGCAAACACGTGGAACAAAACGTCGTCGCAAAACGAAGCCGGTTGACTACCGCCGGATCGTTAAAATGTTCCGCGTCGAGTTTCTTAGATATTCCGTTTATATTTTCTACTATTATTATTACATATAATGTATAATAAAAATTTTAACCATACATCTATATACTATATAAAAATAATAATCGGGGGCAGGGTACTTCTCGAAAAAATAATATACTCTCTTCCTTTTACCACCAAAAAATTTATGACCTATGAAAAAAACATACAACCTAAAAAAATCTAAACGCTTCGGTGATCGGGGGATGGGAGTGTGGCTTTCCAAAAAAAAGCACTATCTTACAATAAAATTTTCAAAATTGCAACACTTCCCAAAACGACTTCAAAATAAATTAATGGCCGACGAAAGAAATACTGTTCGCGTTGTGGACTATCCTACAATTGTCCTATAATTATTAAATTAATTATTATAACTGATCTAGCTCTATATTTACCAAGGTGTACAAGTATGAAATGCGGATTTCAGACAACAGATAGTGCACCAATGCAGTTTGTGCTATGAAGATTTGACACTGCGCCATTTTGTTGTGTCATCAACAAGTGTCAGACGCGCACGAGTGATAAATTGGAAAAGTGTGTGCATGTGTTGTTGTGTTCAATATGTCGAAATTTATACCGAACAAAGAGCATTCGCGAACAGCATTAATCTTTTATTTTCATTTGAAGAAAACTGCTGTTGAATCATACCGATTACTTCGAGAAGCT
This sequence comes from Pachyrhynchus sulphureomaculatus, assembly GCA_019049505.1. Lineage (NCBI taxonomy): Eukaryota > Metazoa > Arthropoda > Insecta > Coleoptera > Curculionidae > Pachyrhynchus > Pachyrhynchus sulphureomaculatus. The sequence continues at coordinate 83,866,983 of CM032453.1, read as the reverse complement.
TATGGTGAACATGCTTCCATCGCAAGATACGTGTGAACGATAGTTTCGGCTTTTCAAAAGTGGTGACTTCGATGTTGGAGACAAGGAAGTCGTTTTTGCATCATATAGTTACAGGGGATGAAAAGTGGATTATTTTGAGAATCCGAAGCGCAAAAAAATCATGGGTAGACCCAGGCGCACCATCCACATTGACCGCAAGAGCGAATCGCTTTGGCAGAAAGACGATGCTCTGTGTTTGGTGGGACTAGAGGGGCGCGGTCTATTATGACTGTTAAAACCTGGGCAGATGGTTAATACTAAACGTTACCAACAACAATTGACCGATTTGAACCGTTCGTTGCTTGAAAAAAGGCCAGAATACCGAAAGAGGCAACACAAAGTCATTTTTTCTTCATAACAATGCTCCATCACATACGGCAAAACCAGTTCGCGACACGTTGGAAGTACTCAGCTGGGAAGTTCTACCCCATGCGGCTTACTCACCAGACTTGGCTCCTTCCGATTACCACTTATTTGCATCGATGGGTCACGCACTTGCTGAGCAGCGCTTTGGTTCGTACGAATATGTGAAAAAATGGCTCGATGAATGGTTCGCAGCAAAAGGGGAAGATTTTTACTGGCGTGGTATTCACAAATTGCCCGAAAAATGGGAAAATGTATAACAAGCGATGGAGCATACTTTCAATAAAGCACTTTTTATCATTCTCTCGAATTTAACATGTTTTTTTTAGAAAAAAAATCCGCATTTCATACTTGTACACCTGGTATAAGGCATTAATTAAGAATCCTATAAATCGACATAAATGAATTTAACAATATGTTATTAAGAATCTTTTTTCCATCTTAATGTACTAAACTATACTAAGTTCTGTACTTTGTATATTTTAAAAAACGATGGCGCAAATGATTGTAAATATAGAATTTATTTATTTTTATACAGCAAAGATAGATTATGGTTGAACAGCAAAACTCCATTCGCCCTTTTACATTCGGCTTTTTTAGTTTGCCTCAGGAGCTATTGGTATTATATAACAGTTAATCTAATCTGTTTCACCTCCACTACTGCACTGTAACGCCCTACTCAACTCACTACTATAAGTCTATGAACGCATCTGTCTTCCGCCAGTCTAAAGAGGTCGCTGGCCCTTTGTATTGTTGTCAATTCTTTAATATTCCTTCCCCAGGACATCTGTCTCCTTTCATTCTTAACTGGAGGAGGTGGGCTACTATGAATAGTGTAATGTTTTAACGCTTAAAACGAGTTATAGGTGGTGCCATGCGGCAAAGCTAGGGTCAGACTTATCGTGTGTGCATTGCCGAAGAATGCGTTTAAAAGTTCATTGTAACTTTCCTGCAAAATCACAAATGTTTTCTTTAAGGCTTCATTGTTACTATCACCGATCAAACCTCGTACCCATGTCATTATTGTATGCTCTTTTTGAGCAGTTAAAAGAATTTTATGTTTTTATATAATAGACAGGACTTACAAAATTGCTGTAACAATTGATATATTTTATTAATTATCACTGATACAATTCTTAGTACGATGTAAACATCAGGTAGGAGGTTAGATATATGGTGAAAACTTAAAAGAAATTTTGATGTCGTTTCTTTACTAATTTTTTTTAATTGTAAATTTTGTATTACTGTCCTTTTACACGAGTGGAATATCTATCGAACATTAATAGCGGCGATGCGGATTGCTCACCGGATTTTTATACCTACCTAGAAATGTAACCATTCAGATATAACTGTAACAGGAACTAAGAATTTGTCTGCACGACAGACTAATTCCTGCAAGAGCCGAACGGAATCTACGTGACGCTAAGACCAAGTGGAAACTAAGTCTTTCTTTAATGGTACTTTAAATAGTCTTTCACACGAGCGAACGTGAGCAATGAAATAATTCATTAATATCGTATACAAAAAATAATACATATTAAATAAGTAATACTGTTCAATTTTGGCTTAAAACCAGCAATGACTTTGATATGGACTTACTAACAGAGTGGCTCACCAGCCCCTACCGTTTCTCAGAGTCCCTGCTGAAAATCGTACAATCATGTTCAATAAAAACTAGGCAACAATTTGAATGCGATCTTATGGATTAACTGTATTAAATTGACAGATCGCAAAGAAATAGTGATAATTAGTAGTTAATCTAAAATAAATCGTAACCTTTTTAAACAATTTTAATGTTCTACTGCCTATTGAATACGAAGCTACATCAAAAATTCACCATGCGGTTTACGCAGTGTGAAAGTTTCGCATAGATTTTGCTTATGTGAAAGGACACTTTAAAGTACTAAAACATGCTGATATATTGTTATATATGTTTGCAGAATGCCGGGGTGGTACTATGACAAAAAGGAACTACGAAATACGCCATCCGCCGCTGATGGAATCGACTATAAGACTGAAATGCGGTATAGAAAAGAAGGTGCTAGATTTATTATAGACACTGGTATGAAGATGGACTTGGGATACAACACAACAGCAACTGGAGTAGTATATTTTCATAGATTTTATATGTTTCATTCCTTCAAACAGTTTCCTCGATATGTTACTGCTTGCTGTTGTCTATTTTTAGCTGGTAAAGTAGAAGAAACTCCTAAAAAATGTAAAGATATTATTAAAATTGCTAGAAACTTACTTACTGATCAGAAGTTTACTACTTTTGGGGATGACCCTAAAGAGGAGGTAATGACTTTAGAAAGAATTTTGTTACAAACAATTAAATTTGACTTACAAGTGGAACATCCATACCAGTACTTATTAAAATATGCAAAATGTCTTAAAGGCGATAAGCCGAAACTTCAAAAAATGGTACAAATGGCTTGGACCTTTGTAAATGATAGTCTCTGTACAACACTTTGTCTTCAATGGGAACCTGAAATTATCGCCGTGGCTCTGATGTATTTAGCTGGAAAATTGAGCAAATTTGAAGTTGTAGACTGGGTATCTCGAAGTACAAGGCACTTAAGATGGTGGGATCTTTTTGTAGAGGATGTTACAATGGACTTACTAGAAGATATTTGTCACCAAGTATTGGACCTATACTCGCAACCAGCAGCTAAGTCTCCATCACCTAGTCCACCTCCATCGACTGTTAACAGACCTCCTTCTCCAACAGCCCTACCAAATAATCGCCAATCTAATGGCAACGACAAACAGCCGGTATCACCAGAAACAGCTCCTCCGCAAATTAATACTAAAATACCCCCTCCTTCGGATGTACCTCAGTTTCCTTATCAAACTTTTACCCACGCTCCTCCACCATTAACGTCATATGCACCTGTTAATTTTTCTGGACCGCCAGTTAACACCCCAGTTCATTTATCAGGTCTTCCCCCTGGTCCTCCACCACACATTTCAGCACCGCCTCCAGCCGTTTTTCCTCCACCATTTGTAAACCATCCACCACCATTTACACCCGTTGTGCCTCCCCCGAGCGGACCTCCTTTTTATGCTAACGGACCACCACCTTCGACTCAAGGCCACAATCCGCCAGCACATAGGCCTTTCTTTCCTCCACCATAAGAAATACCATATAGTAATAAAGCTATGTAATTAAGTTCTTTTATTAATAATTAATAAAGTCTAGTAAAAAAACTATTGTTTATTTTTGTTAATTTTTAACTTAAGAAATATAAATACAAATTTATTTTCATGTTTCTTATATCTCGACGACAATTTTTTTGTTGATTTTTTTCCTCAATTTTTGACACTCACAAATTTACTAAGGCAAAATTATCAGTCCTGTATCTAGAAAACTTTTTAAGTAAAAAAGCAACGAGATTCTATATTTTTTATATAAAAATAAAGTATATGTACACTACAGTAAGAAAGTATTTGCCTACCTAGTTATTTCAGTCCCAAGACAATAAAAACTCCGATAATATATTTTTTAAATTTTAATGAATTATTATTTATTTTTACATTATTTACGGTCTAGAAAATTAGAAAAATATTCATAATTTTCCAGGATTTTTCTCATCTATATGACCTCCTTTGTTTTTAATTACCGCTTTACAGAGTTTCGGCATTCTGTCCAGTAGTTTCTTCAGAGTTTCTTCGATTATTTTAACCCATTCTGCTTGTAAAAATTCCCCCAAGTGATTTTCTGATGTTGGATTGAGTTTTCGAAACACACCTGTCCAAATGGTCCCACAGCAATTCGATGGGGTTCAAGTCGGGTCATTGTGGAGGCCCAGTAATCACTTCCAGGACGTCATCGGATTTCCATTGGCCCAAAAGTCCTCTAATTTGCTTAGCAGAATGTTTAGGATTGTTGTCATGCTGAAAAATAAATTTCCCCTGAAAAATATCTCTTCCAGAAGGAAGCATTTGGGTTAGCAAAATTTCTTGATAGTGTTCTTTTCGCATGATTCCTGCTATCCTAAAGATTTTTCAACTTTACCGTTGCCAAAACAACCCAAAACCATTACTGAATATCTACCATGTTTTACTGTAGGCAACTGACAGGCTTCCAACATCCTCTCTCCAGCTGACCGCCGCACGTAAACTCGTCGATTTGAACCGAAAATTTCGAATTTAGATTCGTCGTTCCAAAGGATGGAATTCCATTGTTCTGATGTCCAGTTTTCATGTTCTCGGACCCATTCTAATTGTTTACGTTTATTCACTTGCCTAAGAAGTGGTTTCCTCACTGCAACTCTCCCGTGTTGACTCCACCTTCTGCTAACCTGTTCTTCACGGTTGTCACGCTGATGGGGATGGGCCGCTCCAAGTTTACTTGAGCCGTGAATTCTGGTGCGGTTAGGCGGCGATTACGTCTGCTGGACATTGTTATAGCTCTATCTTCAGCGGGAGTCGTTTTTCGAGGCCTTTCTGAACGTTTTTGGTTGAGAATTCCATGCCCCGCAGAAAAATTTTTTTACGATGTAGTCCACCGTTCTCCTTGGCATCCGCATATCACTCGCGATTTGTCGACTCGAGTGACCATTTTGATGTCTCGCAATTATCAGAGCCCGATTTTCAACTGAAACTTCTTTCGTTTTTGGCATTTTCACAAAACAATTGAGCCGGTATCAATGACAAAGTACTGTTTGCGAATTGTTAGTTTCCAAAAGGGCAATGGTATTTATAGCATAGTTTTTATCATAAAATGTCACTACGAATTTCCACAATCCCTAGAAACTTGAAATGAGTTTTTACTTTAACTCGAATTCTCAAAAATCACCTCAAGACGATAATCATGCAAAACTTGGAAATTTGTTCTAAATGGTTTTTAATTGATGATTTCACCAAAAAGGCTTATCTAAACAATTTCATGATGGACACTTGTTAAGAACAATTAAATTTACCTAATATAATAAAAGGGTTTAATTAGGTATTAAATTTTGGCAGTTACACTGAAATTCCTAGGTGGGCAAATACTTTCTGACGGTAGTGTATATCATAAATTTCTATCAATATACAACACCTTCAATTCCACCCTTTTGATCCTAACAGTGCATATTGCAAGTTTAATGTCGGTCGAACTGCATCCAATCGAGCCAATGCCCTCCAACTCTGCAATACATGTTACCGCAATATTAACTGGTACAATATGAACAGTAATAAGGTTACAAGGTGAAAAGTTGTTACTAGGTTTTTACATTTATAGAAAATATATATCACTAATAAAATTTGATGTGTTTCTGTGACAGAATAGAAAAGTTTCTATTTTCATTTCATGAATCACCGGTTGGATTCGGTCTGTTTCGATTTCCACTAAAAAAATTACTGGTGACTTTCGTTCAAGGTTTCTAATTTTATCATTTATAATGTATCAATAAAAAGTATGTGGCATGGGACTGATAAATTAATAAAAACATTTTTTGACTCTGTAATTTTTCTGACATATATTTTAAGACTTCAAATACAAGTAAAAAGTATAATTTTTTAAATTATTAAATTTTATAGGGGTTTTTTTTTGCAGCCTCATGGAAGCCATTTTGAAATATTGATCTGCTGGCGTGCACGATTGCGGCTCATTGGAACGTCTGAAAAAAATATATCCTTAGAAAAAGTATAACTGTGGCCCCAGTATAGACTACGATTATTTTGTTTGAGCAAAAATTCACAAAATGGTGGACCTCCAAAATTGGTGGTCTCAAAAATAGCATTTTTTTTTCGTAAAAAAAAAAACATTCAAAATTGAGGAAAAATGAACCAATCTTTTTTAGTCTAGTTTATACTGGGATTATTGTTTTGTAGAAGAACATATTTAAATTTCATACCGAACGGTTAAATAGTTTTTGAGTTATCTTGCACGCCGATTACAAAAACGTTGTCTTGAGAAATACGCGTTTAAAGTTATGACACGACGAATTTTCACATATAAAAATCTACTTACGTGCAATCAGCTATGCCTGCTGCATACAAAATTCCTTCCGACTCCTCATACGCCTCTTTCTCAAACGTTCTTTCGTCTCTCCGTGCGATTCTGACCTTTCTGGCGGCATCGGTGAGGTTGCGCTCGGCATCCCTGATACGCGCTTCGTCACGCTTCCGGGTGAGCTCAGCGGCTGCTGGTCCGATTGTCGTTCCCATGACCTCTATAATTTTTAATACTGTGGTGAAACCTTCATTAAAAATACACGCAGATGTGTAAGTAGCAATTTCAATGATCTTTTTGCCACAAAAAGATGTTTTGGGGCTAAGTGCCAAACACCAGAATTGAATGATTCATTGTTATTTTGTGTGTTATTCCCCAAACACCACTTCAAAAGATCGTCTGCCCTCAAATCTTCATAAATAGATTTTAGAACTTGTTGAATATCATCATCCAGAGGAGATAGTTGCTTGAAATCACTCAAAGTACCTGCAGCTTCGTGCTTTCGCTACTTACGATTCAGCTCCACCACCTTTCGTCGGTTGATTCAGGTTAGTTCTTCCTTTATTTTTTTGAAGCTTGCTTCCATTGTGATTTGCATTAGTACGTTGGATTTTCTTTTAAGCTTTTTTTTACTCTTCTTTTACTCTTCTATACATTCGTTTTTTAACATGTAAGACACATTCTTTTTTTTTATAACAAAATCATGTATAAGGCTGCACATCTCAAATTGAAGTGAAGGTTTTGGTGCCCCCGTTACCGCTGTAATACTTGTATTTTACGTCGTGCAAGATCGCTGAAACATCTCGAGAACACCATTGACCTCCACTTTCCGTCGCTTCCTTTATGATTTACTAAACAATTCTCTTCATGCTCGGCCCAAAATGCCTCAAATTCAACAGTATTTTCTTTTCCTTTCCATTTTAGACAAGCGTGACAATAACTTAATTTTACAATAACGTCTAAAATCTTATTACTATGTATTACCAATAAGGGACACGATGCCCAAAAGAGACGTAAAGTCACGTTTTGCCCATGATCCGTCACCTGATACCCATAATTCATTTCTTTATTACCAGCTGCTTTGTTTTTATCTTTCTCTTCATTGGCTGCCTTATTTATAACAACTCTGAATACAGCCTCAACTACGATTTTAATATTTTCGATGATTTTTCAATAAGTTGTTTCATAAAAACCCGTTCCTAAATCTATCAGGCCGCAAAAATTGTTCACTCCAGCGATTCCACAGCCGAGTAATCTCATTACAAAAACGAAACTTCTGTTAATTTCATATGATTTCCCAATTTTGGGGCTAGAGTCAATGAGTGTATCGCCGCATTCACACACAACACAAAGCTTAAAACCTACTCCTCTTTCGACTCGTTTGAAAAATTTCATGCCTCCATCATAAACTTTGCACTTCAATTTTTGTTGTAAAGTTGTAAAAACTAAAAATTGTACAGGGTGAGTCAACGATAGAGTAAAGTTCATTATCTCATTTGTTTCGGGAATGACGAAAAAATGTTAAATACAATAGATTTAGGGAATGTTAAGGTGCACAGTTTAAAATTATTTTTGAGTATACAGGGTACTTCAAAAAAGTGTGAGCGATATAACATATGTTTTTTTTTAAATGAAACATCCTATTTTCTAATTTATTTTTAAATTCTGCGTAAAAATTTTATAACTTTTTTTTATTAATAATGTTATATACCTAAACCTAGTAGTTTTTCTAATATTTAATTTTTTTTTGAAATGCTAGTTTTCAATTTTGTAAAAAATTGCCAGTAGCGCCATTGTTTCTAAAGGTGGAATACTCATAATTGGTACGAGCGTTCTATAGAGATGAAAAAAAAAGATATATGTAAAGAAATTTGAGTTAGATGCTACAGGGTATTCAAAATAAATTTATGCATTTGGACTATTTTAAATTGAAAAATCTCAAATTTTTTAAACGGTACACCCTGTATATTATTATTTTTTCTGATAGATTTTACAAAACCCTCCAACTTTTATTAAGTATGTCATATACCTATTTCTGATAGTTTTCGATTTATTTTGAATTTTTCAATTTTTACCCTTGTTTTTAATACACTTACCCTATAACATCATAGTTGCCAAGACAAAACAAAAATGTAGGCATTGTCATATTTTGACATGTCTATTAAGCAAGTAAAAATAGTTTAATTTGTTGTAGTAAGTGACGTATAAAGGTAATAGTTATGGATTTTCCTAAAAATGAATTAATTGATATGGTTTATATACTGGGCGAGGCGGGAAAAAATTGTCTTTCGGCAGTAAGGCTTTACGGATCGAAGTAGCCTAATAGACGTATACCATGTAAAAAATCTTTTCAGTGCTTAATGGAACGGTTTGATGGTAGTGGTAGCGTTGAGTATACGAAACGGACAGTCGTAAACCAGAATGCTACCAGTGAGGAAAAAAAATGGAGATTTTACTTCATGTTGAAGATAATCCCCAAGTCAGCAGCCGTCAACTAGCTGACTTTTCTGACACATCCCAATCTACGGCTAATCGCACCACCAGAAAATACAAGTATGATCCCTTTCATATGGAATTACACCAAAAACTTCAAGACCGTGATTTTGAACGACGAGTAAACTTTTGTACCATCATGAATGGAGCAATAGAGGCCGATCCAAATTTTTTATCCAAAATAATGTTTTCTGATGAAGCTAATTTTCGCAGTAATGGAGCAGTTAACAGCCATAACATGCATTATTATTCAATAGTTAATCCATTTTGGGTCCGGGAAGTTCAAAACCAAAACCATTAGTCGCTTAATGTATGGTGTGGAACATTAAATTTTCGAATTAGTGCTCCATATTTTTTCCACGAACCGCTTAACGGGCCTACATATCTAAATTTTTTGCAAAACGAATTACCCCAGCTTCTTGAAGAAGTTGATAACTTTGAAAGGGAACAAATGAGCTCTTGCTCATTACCACCGGGAAGTTGGGGAATTTTGAAACGATCGTTACCCACAAAAATGGATCGGTAGGGATGGATTCATTCAGTGACCCCCTCGATCATGTGACTTAACACCTTTAGACTTCTTTTTCTGGGGCTACATTAAAGATCGTGTTTATGTGAACCCCCCTACAACACCAGTAGATATGGAAAATAGGATACGGGATGCGTACAGAACAATAACGCCCTTTTTAAGAAAGTGAAGGAAAACATATTAAATGACTAAATATGTGTATTCAAGTAGACGGGCATATTTTTGAACATTTATTGCGTCATAATAATTAATCATTAGATAAGTTAAACGTTATTAAAATTATTATTAACTATTTATTTATGTTTTCACAATAGCGTAAGTGTATTAGAAACAAGGGTAAAAATTGAAAAATTCAAAATAAATCGAAAACTATTAGAAATACGAGGCATGTTTTTTAAGTAAGTACCGTTTTGGAATTAAAAAAAGACGTGCAAAGATATCGCTATAATTTTATTTTTACATGAAAGCCTGTACCTTAATCTACTTTTCTACATAATTTCCGTGAATATTGAGGCACTTGTCATAACGTGGCACCAGTTTTTGAATACCCTCCTCATAAAATTCTGCCCGCCTGACTTGTTAACCACTGTATCACAAATGTTTTGACTTCGTTATCGTCTTGAAGACGCTGACCACCCAGGTGCTTCTTCAAGTGCAGGAAAAATGGTAGTCGCTGGGCGCCAGATCAGGGCTGTATGGAGGATGATCTAGAGTTTCCCATTTAAAAGATTTGATGAGATCTTTGGTCCGATTAGCCACATGTGGACGGGCATTGTCATGCAGCAAAACGATACCCTTACTCAACTTGCCACGTCTTTTGTTCTGGATTGCACGACGCAGATTGTTCAATGTCTCACAATAAGACGCTGCATTGATTGTCTCATTACGAGGCAGAAACTCCACTAGCAATACTCCTTTTCTGTCCCAAAAAACTGTGCACATGATTTTGCGGGCAGAAATTGTTTGCTTAAACTTCACTTTTTTGGGTGATGATGAATGTCGCCATTCCATGGATTGTTGTTTCGATTCTGGTGTGACGTAGGCCACCCATGTTTCGTCACCAGTAACAATTTGGTCTAAAAAATGTTCACCTTCATTGTGGTACCGCTCAAGGAAAGTCAATGCACTGCCTAAACGTTGGGTTTTGTGCAAATCCGTCAACATTTTTGGAACCCAACGTGAACACAATTTCCGGTAATTCAAGTTCTCGGTCACAATGCGATACAAAACACTACGAGAATATTAAGGAAAGCAGTCGCACAATGATGAAATTGTAAAGCGTCTGTTTTCTCTCACCTTTTCGTCCACTTTCTGCAACAAATCTTCATTAACGACCGAAGGACGCCCACTCCGTTCTTCATCATGCACATTTGTGCGGCCATCTTTAAATGCTCTCACCCATTTCCTTACCATTCCATCACTCATAATGTTTTGTCCGTAAACTTCACAGATCTCACGATGAATATCGATCGGTTTTACGCCTTTAGCACTAAGAAATCGTATAACAGCCCGTACTTCACAATCGGCGGGACTCACGATTGTCGGAGGCATCTTAAACACTCAGTAAACAACGTATACAATGAAGAATCAGACTGTAATGGCGTCAGTGCGTAGACATGAGATGTAGGTTACCAGCGCGCATGCGCGGAACGCCGACCGTATCGCTGCGGCGGCGGAATCGCAAAACGGTACTTACTTAAAAAACATGCCTCGTAGGTATATGACATACCTAATAAAAGTTGGGGGGGTTTTGTAAAATCTATCAGACAAAATAATAATATACAGGGTGTGCTATTTAAAAAATTTGAGATTTTTCAATTTAAAATAGCCGAAATGCATAAATTTATTTTGAACACCCTGTAGCATCTAACTCAATTTCTTCACATATATCTTTTTTATCTCTATAGAACGCTCGTACCAATTATGAGTATTCCACCTTCAGAAACAATGGCGCTACTGGCAATTTTTTACAAAAATGAAATCTATAATTTTTAAAAAAAATTGAAACATTAGAAAAACTACTAGGTTTAGGTATATAACATTATTATTAAAAAAGTTATAAAATTTTACGCAGAATTTTAAAAAAAAAAATAAAAAATAGAATGTTCCATTTAAAAAAACATATGTTATATCGGTCACACTTTTTTGAAGTAATAATTTTAAAGTGTGCACCTTAACATTCCCTAAAACTATTATATTTAACATTTTTTCGTCATTCCTGAAACAAATGAGATAATGAACTTTACCCTATCGTTGACTCACCCTGTACCATACGATAACTAAAAGTCGAATCAGTGTTTGGACTCAAATCAGAGGTTTTAACAATTTTTTCTGCAGATGTACTGGCCAAATTAGAATTACTTTCACTTGAATATCGATTAGAATAAAACTGTCTTTTACGTAGTCTGCACACTCGCTTTGAACTAAATTTCCCGTATTTTTTTTATCCATTTTGTACAATATTAGCCGAGACGTTTACTAAGTGATGTTAACCCTGTGAGCGATATTTTCGAACTGAGCAGGCCACCGTACCGTTTGCTTTGGAGCTTCAGTTTTGCTGCAGTAAGCTCTCCTTTTACCTGTTTCTAGCTTTCTTAGATTCGTAAAAGTAGCAGCAGGTGTTCGACGCAGGTAGAGCAAAACCTTTGTAAACTGCCGAAAGGTAAGTTGGCGCTATAATCTTCTATAACTTCGAAAATATTTGAAATTTTCCTCCGAAATTTTCAGAGAATATTGTTGAAATATAATGCTTTCCAATATGATACTTTCTAAAAAGTCGATTTTTCCGACCCCAGAAAGTGTAATGTTTCCCTTAACAGACAGATAAGTGCTTCTTTCATGAATGGATAGTGTGCAGATAGTTACAACCATTCATTAGATTTTACTGTCTGCCAACGAACTAGTTGAAAATTCGAAAAGATATTTTTATATTTTATCAAAACTAAATACAATTTTTGTCTACAACTTACTCCTGCTTTTTTTCTGCATTTTAATAATATTAATATCCATCGCCCTCCGACAAAACTGTGTTATGGGATTTCATCAGTTGAATTCGCAGTAGAAGTACAATTTTTTTATAATTAAATTTGTCGTGTACGTAAAGCTTAACGAGTATTTTCGCGTATTAAGTTCTTAAGTAACCACTTTCAGATTGTCATTTAAGTTGGAGAAAAATGAAAATAATTTTACAGTAGAGGCATTAATATTTATTGGATAACTTTTTTCGGCTAAATTCTTGAAAACGTAACGAGTTTATAGGTACTGTACAACACAGAATGTATCACTTTTGGGAGATATGTATGATTTTCAAAAATTCCTTTATCGTAAAAACATTATTTTGCTATTTTTGTCGCATATCGCCAATATGCACATAAAAGAAACTATTAACTTGAAAATAACATCAGCATGTAATATAAAAATATTCTACATAAAAAATCGATCGCACGCTGTTTAATTATCAAAAACCATCCCCTAAACACTTTACACTCTCCCATTACATGTACTATTATTCCACATTTACCTTCTGTCCATTGTTGTCAGTTGTACATTTCCTTATGGGTTTGAAAGTATTTTAAATTTTGCCCATATGTTACTTATTAAATGTTAAAATGTTTAGTCTGATTTTCATCAAATCAAAAAGTACTTTATTGTCGTAAAAAATTAATGTTTTTTTTTTTTGACAAAGCATACTAAATCTAAGGAATATAAAAACATAGTTATAATGCAAAAAATAGAACATTAAACAAGTTAAATCTACGCAAAAATAAGGAACCCTGAAAACGAAATATATATTAAGCTTAAATGTACAACACGCAACATCAAATATGCAGTAGACAAACAGCAAGATACCTAGTTAACACAGAACCAGGTCCAGTAAGTAAAATTAACACTAGTATATAAAACTAAAACAAGAAGCATACAAACCCACACAGCACAGGTGCTTCATAATAAACGGAATGAAAGCCAACAACAGGCAGAGGAGGTCATGCGAGCGAATCAGCATAAAACTCACACAGTTCATATTGTGATTTACTCAGTATATATTACCACTACACCAAACACTTTATTTTTGCGTTCAACGCGCGTTTGGCTAACCATGTGAGCTTCATGAGGAGCGATGATTGAATAAAGCCAAATTACAAATTTACCCTATTTATACTTAGCCTAACACCTGAATTACTCAGGCTGAACTAATGGCCTAGGCGAAGCCATCAGTTCCGGTCAAGTAACCAGTAGGGGGAACTATAAGGAATAGGCCCACTGTCTTTATTGAAACTACTTTTACATTTTATAATTTCCATACTTTCGCATACGTTCAACAGTTTCCTATCAGATACATTTTTAATTAATGTTACGGTATGATCAGCTTCAAGGGCATGTTCGGCAATGCTAGACTTTTCTGTTGTGCTGTATTTTAAATGTGCTAAATGTTCCTTAAATCGTGGTTTAATTGACCTTTTTGTTTGCCCAAGATACTTTTTGTCGCAATCATTACAACTAATTTCATAAATTCCACTTTTCTCACAATTAGGAATCTTATCTTTGGGATTTCTTAAGATATTCCTCAGATTGTCTGATGACTTATAGACTAAGGTGAGGCCTATCTTATTAAATACCTTATTGAGTCCCCTGCTATATTTCGGATTATATAGTATGGCGACATACTTAGTCTTATTTTCTTCGCGTGTAAAAAGGTGGAATTCTGAATATTTAACCTGAACTTATGTCTATTTATTAACTTTTTACTAAGTCATCTTCATAACCATTAACTCTAGTTATATTTCTATTACGATTCCTTTCATTATTGAAGTTTACTATATTCAGAGGAAAAGTGACCAAACGATGAACTAAAAGATGTTATGCGGCTAATTTGTGTTCTTTGCAATGGAATGAATCATTAGGAATATATCTATCTGTTACTGTGTCTTTTCTATAGATATCAAATTCTAACTTATTATTATTTTTAATAATTAAAATATCTAGAAAAGGTAGTTGTCTTTTGTTCGCAGTTTCGTAAGTGAATTTAATGGAATTATGTCGGCTATTTAATTTGGAAACAAAATCATCTATATTTGCTTTCTTTGTATCAAAAGTCACACATTTAAAATACAGTGGAACAGAAAAGTCTAGCATTACCGAACATGCCCTTGAAGCTGATCATACTGTAACATTAGATAATCTAAGATTAATTAAAAATGTATCTAATAGGAGATTGTTGAACGCATACGAAAGTATGGAAATTATAAAATGTAAAACTAGTTTAAATAAAGACAGAGGGGCTATTCCTTATAATTCCCTCTACTAGTTACTTCACCAGAACTGATGGCCTCGCCTATGCCATTAGTTCCGCCTGAGTAATTCAGGTGTTAGGCTAAGTATAAATAGAATAGATTTGTAGTTTAGCTTTAGTCAATCATCGCTCCTGATGAAGCTAACATGGTTACGCGCTTCGAGTGCAACAACAAAGTGTTTAGTGTAGTGGTGATATATACTGAGTAGTGTCATTGTGCTAAAGATTCTACATTCCCAATACTGATAATATGATTTGTTAATTAATAATTTTTTAACACTTTCGAAACACTCTAAGTGAGTTGTTAGCAGCCTTGATGTGAGTTTGCAGATAGTTAAACAATTTTCTGCCCTCGTATATTAATGAGTGCTTCGTGAATGCCCTAACTAGAACAGGCAACAGCAGATCCTCAGCCCGTCAGGTGCCTCTCTGAGATGCTACGCGCTGAATACTTAAGCGAGTCTTATATATCAACGAAGCGGTCTCTAAGATGAATAGGAAAGTGGGAGAAAAATAGGTCTACAGCTTCCCTCTACAGTGATGAAGCGGATAGCATTTTTCCGCCACAAAAACAAAATGTTCAAAAGATATTGGCTGGCAAAACCCCAAAAGTTAATACCATATCTGAGATGGGACTCAAACAATGCAAAATAAACCGTTTGCGCCATATCAGGGCCAAGTTCATTTCTCATATCCCTTGCATACCACATTCAAAACCAATGACGTGTGTCCTACTGACATTAAAAGTTACATTAGCGCTACACCACTTCCTAATTTCCAATAAGTCGATAGAAATGTTCGACCTAAGAGTTTCATTAATTTTATTATACCATACAACAGAGGTGTCATGGGCAAAAAGCGTAAATTCACCTGATATTTTGGTGCTAACAAGGTTATTGATGTAAATTAAAAGAAGGGTCCCTAGAACAGATCCCGGCGAGACTCCACATTCTACACTCAATATCGACGATCGCCGACCAGAAACCACCACAGATTAGCCTCGGCCCCCGAGATAGGACATAAACCAAGCAAGCGAGGTTCCCCTAAAACGTCATCCATGCAGTCAAATGCCTTAGACAGATCACAACATACTGCCTCCACCGACTCTCCTCGATTCATATAATGATATACACCCTCCAGGAAGCTATTATGTGTCCCCCTGGCACTTTGAAACCCAAATTGCTTTCCAGGCATCATCCCATGGGATCGTAAGTAGTTCCATATCCTACCTTGGATAATTTTCTCAATAACCTTGGACGGAGTGGACAATAGGGAAATCGGTTGAAAATTCGAGGTGGAACATTTAACAGTAACAATTAATAGTACCAATCGAAGCACAATTAATACCGCCAAATTCTAGTTGCTATGAACATCTGCTCTGTGCTCTTTTATTTATAGTGTTGTAAAAAAGTACTCTATTCTCAATCTCAAAGGCCCATATCGACCGTCCATTTTTTGAACAAGGGCCTCCCTCATTGCACCCCATCTATCTCCATCATGTGCTTCTCTCGTCCAATTCCCAGTATAAGATCTCCAGTGGAGGATGATGTTGTTCCATCTAGAATCTTTACGTCTTGCTCTATGTGCTGTATAATTCCACTTTAGGGTGGTGTTTGTTTCAACTGCGTCTTCCATCCCTGTTGGCCTAACCCATCCATTTGTCTTCCTGTCTCTTAGCTATTTTTTCAATGTTTGTTTTGTCCAAGTTTCACCCCCGTACGTAACCACTGGAAGGATACAGATACTCTTGATCTAAGATTTAAAGCAATGTTCTTATTTTTAAGTATATATGATAGTCTTCCGAATGCCTTTTCATATAAATTGTTTGTTATTTCTGTATACCTGTAGTCAATTCGTGCGTTTTTCAGATTATTCTTAATTACCCAATGTTCGATGGTATCCAACCCTTTATAGAAATCAGCAAAAGCAAACTAGATATTCAAAATATATCGAACTGACTTTTCTATTATCATTCGCGTTGTCAAGAGGTGATCACAAGTGGTGAAATTTTTCTTAAATGCAGCCTGCCTCACAGGTTGGTGTTCATCTAACTTTTTTGTTATTCTGTTCGTTATGATTTTGGTGAAAAGTTTATATATCTGTAAGAGTAGATTAATAGATCAGTAGTTCTCTAAATTATTCTTGTCCCCTTTCTTATGCAGAAGAACAAGTATCGCATTATTCCACATTTCAGATATTCTCTCTATTACCAATACGAACGAAGAATAAAAAACACTGATCACGACATCGTGATCTGACAGTAGAATATATTTCACTCAACACATGATAAGGCAGAGCAATTTATAGCTGGGGAACGGTTTTCTCTAAACTCAAGGGCTGCAGCATACGCCTCTGCCTCCTCTTTGCTACGATTGTTTGCCAAAAAGTGTGTTGCCATGTTATATAGAGTCACATGACTATTGTCAATTTATGGTTTGTGATTTCATTTCTATCAGTTTTACTTGTTTAGATGTTATCTGCCAAAAACTAGTATATTATACTAAAGCCGCTCTCTGATTTGTCGGTGCGGTATCGTTTTTCCCGGTGTGTCTGACTTTCGCGGGCGCGGAGCAAGTCAGATGGGTTTCATTGAAATATAGGCGTTCAGTATGTTTTTGTTACCGAATCGGTACCGAGCACACCGAGAAAAACGATACCACACCGACAAATCAGGGAGGTATTAAACTAAACTATAAATAGTTGAGAAATAATAATTCTTTATATTAGACCGAATCAAATTAAGGAGTAAAAACACGTAGAGATGTTTTCATTAATCATAAGTCAAAGTTATTCCAATTTTACACGGTATAATCTGAAGAAGCATAATTTTTTAATTGTCTAAAACCATAAAAGCGCCCGTGTTATGCTATAAACGGTACTTTGTATTGAAATCATGCGTAAGAATCTTTATGTTCCAGAGCATATCTGAAGAGTTAAATTCGTTAAGACTGATAAACGACTTCAATCGTCATTCACTCGATGTGGTAGGTGTACAAATTTATTCTCTGTCCTTAAAACCAACTTTACATTTATTATAAAATAATGTAAGTTCAAATTACTATTCATCCCGTTATACACATTTTTGCCATCTCTTAATGAATTAAATTCCAGATCAGAAAACCTGT
>CM032453.1:83836703-83839203 GCA_019049505.1 Pachyrhynchus sulphureomaculatus | reverse complement strand
TCGAAATGGTGACTTCAGCTGACTACCCAGATCATGCGGTTTAACGCTATGTTAAAGATAAAGGCTACTCCAATGCTTCAGCAACGATTAAAGCACTCAAAGACAATATCAGAGCAGAAATTTGCAAAATAGAATCACAATTGTGTGAAAAAGTGGTGGAAAATTTCCTCAAAACAATAATAACCTGTAAAAAAAGCCGAGGCGGCCATTTGGCAGATATTATGTTTCATCATTAATCGCATAGTTTGTACTTTGAAGGTAAATAAAAATATTACGAAAATTAAAAAAAAACTTCATTTTTCCATTAATTTAAAATGAAACTTCTTATTGAAGCACCCCTTAATTATCGTCTCCATTAATTTTTTCTCGAAACGCTGGTGTTATATAGTGATAACTCCATAGCTGCACCTTCCATTTGTGTATTTATGTGCTTTACTTAAAGTAAGCGTTTTTCCGGCAATGTCTTGACAGATCTATGGCACGGCAAGCTAATTTTAAACCTCTTCTAATAGCAAAATACCTTTAAACACCTGAAGTATTAATATTTATAATACATCTATTTCATAAATAATAAGTTTAAGAGAACGTATGTTATATTCAAACAAAATTTTCGTCTGACAGTTTAGCCCTTGTGTTTATTATTTTTATATTATTTAATCTACATTACTGTAAACTACTGTTTTTCATTTGCGTTTTAAAGCAACTAAAATTCCTTTTTTTCACTTTCAATAGATATTGAAATTAATGTCATAATTAAGAAGTACTTAACATATTTCCCAATGTTCACAAAATGGCCCTGTCTGCCGGAGAGCAACGTTAGGAATAAAAAGATTCCAAGGACATGCTGAGTCCAGAACTTGATAATACTTAGGGATTAACTATCTAATTTGCAAGTTGCTTAATTTGATTTGAAGTAAAATATTTGCGAGCTATGTCCTTACGGTAAAATGTAATGGTTGTAGGAATTCCACATATGGTTAAAAAAAGTGTGGAATCGTGGAGAATCAATTAACAACTGTTAATGTTACAGCTTTGATGGTAATGATTTAAAGTCCACCAAGTAGCAGAGTAGTAAACGTCGCAGGATACTCAAAAATATTTTAAATTAAAAATAACCGGTCAAGTGCAAATCGGACTTGCGCAATTACTTCTAAAATAAAAATTTTTGTTACGGAGATATGAAATGATCAGTGACTTCACGAAACACCCCAAATGAGTTTTCAACAATTTTTTTTTTTTTCCGATCTTAACTGAAAACTGATGATCTTGAAATTTTTGTTTTGTTTTGTAGATATAGATAAATTATTAAAGGTAATGCACTCGTGACAATTTTCGTTCAATCCACACCTTGTGGAGAATATTTCAGAATTTTTTCAAAATTTTTTGATCAATACTTTTTGAGATAGGGGAGGGCAGCGATTTTTTCATAATTTTTAAAAAATAATACAAAGAAAAGTATGCGCAAGTAGTACATTATATATATATATATATATATATATATATATATATATATATATATATATATATATATATATATATGTATATGTATATGTATATGTATATACACACACACTACCGTCAAAAAGTATTGGCCCACCTAGAAATTTCAATGTAACTGCCAAAATTTAATATCTAATTAAACCCTTTTATTATATTAGATAAATTTAATTGTTCTTAACAAGTATCCATCATAAAATTGTTTAGATAAGCCTTTTTGGTGAAATCACAAATTAAACACCAATTAGAACAAATTTCCAAGTTTTGCATGATAATCGTTTTGAGGCGATTTCTGAGAATTCCAGTTGAAGTAAGAACTCATTTCAAGTTTCTAGGGATTACGGAAATTCCTAGTGACATTTTATGATAAAAACTATGCTATAAATATCACCTCCCTTTGGAAAATTAACCATTCGCAAACAGTATTTTATCATTAATAAAGGTTCAATTGTTTTGTGAAAATGCCAAAAACGAAAGAAGTTTCCATTGAGAATCGGGCTCAGATCATTGCGAGATATCAAAATGGTCACTCAAGTCGACAAATCGCGAATGATATACGGATGCCAAGGAGAACGGTGGACTACATCGTAAAAAAATGTTCTGCAGGGCATGGAATTCGCAACCAAAAGGAAGACCTCGAAAAACGACTCCCGCTGAAGACAGAGCTATACAAAGTCCAGCAGACGTAATCACCGCCTAACTGCACCAAAAATCACGGCTCAAGTAAACCTGCAGCGGCCCATCCCCATCACCGTGACAACCATGAAGAACAGGTTAGTTCAGGTGGACTACACGAGAGAGTTGCAGTGAGGAAACCACTTCTTAGGCAAGTGAATAAACGTAAACGATTAGAATGGGCCCGAGAATATGAAAACTGGACATCAGAATAATGGAATTCCGCCCTTTGGAGCCACGAATCTAAATTCGAAATTTTCGGTTCAAATCGACGAGTTTACGTGCGGCGGTCAGCTGGAGAGAGGATGTTGGAAGCCTGTCAGTTGCC
>CM032453.1:83771703-83834203 GCA_019049505.1 Pachyrhynchus sulphureomaculatus | reverse complement strand
TCCTTACGATGCCTGCAACATGTTCATGCCAGGACATATTTGCTCCCAAACTAACGCCCAACAAATTGAGCGACGATACTAGCGGCATGGATTGCCCCGACATAACTTTGTTGGGTTCAGCCACGTTAACTTTTTTAGAACCAATCCAACCAAGCCAAATATCAACTTTCTGTGTCAAATAGTTTCGGAGAAAATCTGGTGTGACAGACGGACAAACAGATACCGAAGTGACCTTATAAGTATTCCGTACGAAACACTAAAAAAGTGAATTTATATATCTTAAGAAATCAGGAAATGTCCACACAGATGAAAAGCAGTTTTTTTGATAGCTGCTTAAAAAGTATAATTACGAGGCTGGTTTGAAAAGTCCGTGCAAAAATAAAAACCTACTTATGTGTTTGGGGTAAACCTTTTTTATTTTTCGACATAGTCTCCTTTTAGGCTTATACACTTCGTCCAACGATGTTCTAGTTTGTTGATCCCTTCCGAATAATAGGATTTGTCCAAGTCTGCAAAATATCCATTAGTGTCTGCAATCACCTCCTCGTTTGAATAAAATCTTTGTCCCGCCAGCCATTTCTTCAAATTGGGGAACAAATAGTAGTCCGAGGGAGCCAAGTCTGGAGAATAGGGGGATGTGAAACGAGTTGGAATCCTATTTCCATTAATTTTGCGACCACAACTGCTGAGGTGTGTGCTGGTGCGTTGTCGTGATGGAAAAAGACTTTCTTGTGGGCCAATCGCGGGCCTTTTTCTTGCAGCTCGGTTTTCAAACGGTCCAATAACGATGAATAATATTCACCTGTAATAGTTTTACCCTTTTCCAGATAGTCGATGAGGATTATCCCTTGCGAATCCCAAAAGACAGTCGCCATAGCCTTTCCGGCCGAAGAAACGGTCTTCGCCTTTTTTGGTGCAGATTCCCCCTTGGTAACCCATTGTTTAGATTGTTGTTTGGTCTCAGGAGTATAGTAATGTATCCATGTTTTATCCACAGTGACGAGACGACGCTTAAAGTCCTCCGGATTCTTCTGGAACAGCTGCAAACCATCCTTGCAACACTTCACACGATTCCGTTTTTGGTCAAGCGTGAGCAATCGCGGCACCCATCTTGCGGATAGCTTTCTCATGTCCAAATGTTTATGCAAAATATTATATACCCGTTCAGTCGAGATGCCCACAGCACTAGCAATCTCACGCACCTTAACTCTTCAGTCATCCATCACCATATTATGGATTTGATCAATGATTTCTGGAGTCGTAACCTCCACAGGCCTTCCAGAACGTTCAGCGTCACTTGTGCCCATATGGCCAGTCCGAAAATTTTGAAACCACTTATAAACTGTTCTGATCGAAGGTGCAGAGTCACCATAATGTTTATCAAGCTTCTCTTTAGTCTCCTGAAGCGTTTTGCCTTTCATAAAGTAATGTTTAATCACCACACGAAATTCTTTTTCGTCCATTTCTTGAAAATCACTCGACGTCCTTGGTTCACACGAATGCCAAACACAAAGAAATAGACCAATATGGCTGAAACTTGGTGTGCGTTCATTCAAGAGATGCTACTAACTAAACATGACCTCGATACGCGCCGGTGGTCCCATCTCTCGGACTTTGCACGGACTTTTTCAAACCAGCCTCGTATTGTGTCCATGTTTGTTTAATGAAGAATAAAAATTAATTTTCTTGGGAGTTGTAAAATAGAAAATATATCAGAAGTGAAGTTAAAATGAACCCGTAATAAATTATTAAAAATTGAAAACTCCTCATAAATTAGATTAATTTATGAGGAGTTTTGTTTTCACTGTTTAAAGATAAACTGATAAAGGTAAACTTTTCTTTAAACTGACTTTTTATTCCAGAGAAATGATTTTTAAGTTTTTAAGTACATAATTAATAATATAGCTCAGTATTTATTTCCTATTGAATTTCCTTATATTATGTTATGAATGAATTTCAAGGTTAGTTACTTTATAACATGTTATTAACCTTTGTTCATATCGTAAGACAAAATTACAAAAGTTATATTCTCTTGTTTATAATTTTGTATAAACCTTGGAAAATGCGGTGCAGGGCCGTAGCAGAAAGGAAGCAAAGGTAACACTGTCCTATCTAGATAACTGTATTGTTTAATAAAGTAGCTATTCGATAATTGCTTACATATATTTTAGAATAAGGTGTTATAGTGAAAATGGCTCGTTTTATCACGAAATATAAGTAAGTATTAGCCGAAATCGTTTAGACTTCACTCACCAGTTTGCGTCTGGTATAGAACTATATTATTTTTGGTATTTTATGAAAGTTCATAGCTAAAAACTCATGCCTAGATAGTTACTTTAATATCCTAAAGACGCAGAATACCATATTAGAATAACTGAATATTGAGTAATAGTTTTTTTGTTTGTTTGTTGTAAACCAACTATTTTTTATTATTATATTACTATATTGTTTTGCCCTTTCGCTACGCTTATGAGTTAATAAAAGCCATAGTTTGACAATGCCTAATTCTCAAAAAAAATATACTATGTACACTTACTAATAGTTCAGTAAAACACTACAAATAATTATTTTCTTTGTAAACTCCTTGACGGCGCCGATAAGTCGTCAAACTCTGTAATTATTAGCATGATCGGTAAATATTTGTTAACTAAACTTAGAGTACCCCTATGGTAAATTTTAGAGAGTAAATGTATAAAATAATAGGCAGTCAGCTAGAGAAGACATTATATATTACACAGGCCAACGATGAAAAAACTTTTTTAATAATTTTACCTGATTTCTATGTTTTTCGGTGTGCTGAGTCCGAAAATAATAATAAAAAAGTCATCCACCAATTTTTCACATTTTAATATTGAAAATATGAAAAGTTTATTTTTTATCATTCGAATGTTATTAGGTTCACAATAAAATCAGGATTTTATAAGGTTGGCAGTAAAATCAAATGTTATTAGGTTGGCAGTTCCGATAAATGTCACAGCTGTTTGTTTTCTTTACAGTTAATATAACCTCGCATTGCAGTGTTTAACCCATATGCTTTAATTCACACTCAAAGTATGGCTAATCGTGGTTGTAAAAACTCTCCTAACACTTGTTGTTATATATGTGGTGAGTTTGTAGTTAAAAAACATCAAATAAACATTACCGACTTTGTAAAAAAAGTATACTTTGCATATTTTGATGTAGAAATCGGTAATCAAGAAAAATGTTGGGCTCCTCACAAAGTATGTTATGTTTGTGTCGAGGATCTTAGGAAATGGTATAATAAAGAAAAGAAAGCTTTTAGATTTGCAGTACCGATGGTATGGAGAGAGCAAGAAAATCATTCAAATGATTGTTATTTTTGCAGCGTTGATGTGTCTGGATATAACTCCAAAAATAAGAAAGTAATTGTCTATCCTAACTTTACTTCAGCTAATCGGCCGGTAGGACATGGACCGGTACTTCCTGTCCTTATATTGATGACATTTTACAGTCCAGTCCCGAATTTAGTGAAAGTCAACCGCATGATGATGAGTTTCAATGTTCTCTAGAAAATTTAAAACCACAGTTGTTTAAACAAACTGTGTTAAATGATTTAGTGAGAGATTTAGGTTTGACTAAGGAAAAAGCAGAATTGCTGGGTTCTAGGCTGAAAGGAAAACATTTATTGGAATCTGGAACATCTGTTTACCATTATAGAACAAGAGATCAACAGTTTGCTCAGTTTTTCAAGCAGGAAGAGGATTTGGTTTACTGCCATGATATTGGTAGTCTAATGAACGAATTTAGCATTGAGTATAAGAAGGAAAATTGGAGGCTTTTTATAGACTCATCAAAAACTAGTTTAAAGGGTGTTCTGTTACACAACGGAAATACTTATGCTTCACTGCCCATTGCTCATTCAGTCCATATGAAGGAAACTTACGAAAATCTTAACATGATTTTACATAAAATTAACTATCAAGCTCACGATTGGATGCTATGTGGAGATTTAAAAGTTGTCTCCATGATCCTTGGTCAACAACAGGGATTTACAAAGTTTCCATGTTTTATATGTGAGTGGGACAGCGGAGCAAGGGGTCAACATGGGTCCAAAAAACAATGGCCCGTAAGAAAAACTTTAACACCTGGCGAGAAGAACATTTTACATAAAACTTTAGTAGACCCAAAAAAGATTCTTCTACCACCACTACACATCAAGTTAGGCTTAATGAAACAATTTGTGAAAGCCTTACCTAAAGATGGTGATTGTTTTAAATATTTCTGTAAAAGATTTCCTCATTTATCAGAAGCCAAACTGAAAGAAGGGGTTTTCGTTGGGCCTGATATTCGTAAAATGATGTTCGATTCCAACTTTGAAGCAAGAATGATTACAAAGGAAAAGGAGGCTTGGATATCATTTAAAGAAGTTGTGACTCAGTTTTTGGGCAATGTGAAAGACCCTAACTATAAACTTATCGTAGCTAACAAGATAGACAAGTTAAAAAATCTGGGTTGTCTGATGAGCCTTAAAGTCCACTTCTTGCACAACCATCTTGACTTTTTTCCTAAAAACTTAGGCGATGTCAGTGAAGAGCAGGGGGAACGGTTCCATCAGGACATAAAGGAAATGGAGAGAAACGGTACCAGGGACGGTGGAATATCAACATGATGGGTGATTACTGTTGATCACTTCATAGAGAACAACAAAATGCATCACATCGGAGAAAAAGCTATACAAGAAACTTCACAGAGAAAAAGGAAAGTAAATACAAAAAAATAAGCACCTAAAATATTTGCATTTAAGTGAAATATGTTATCGTGAGTAAAAATTGGAGCATAATCAAATAAAAGTACGGTTTAAGTTTTTATTTTTTATGTATCAAATTGTCCCTATTTTGAAATTTAATCGATGTCATATTGTGAGAGAACTGTAATACAAAAAAACTGATACCAGATACGGTTTCGGCACCCAAAAATACATAACATTTAGATGTATTGTTGGGTATGTAAGTTTTTACAAATATTTTTTTTTATTAGCCTGTGTTATTATTATTCTTAGTTAATTAACAAAAGACATAAAAGGCATTATTATTAACACTTAAAATCAGATATAAGATATTGTTATTACGAGCATTGATATCATTATATTCATACCAAGCTAATAAGTATTATAAAATTTACTTAATAAAAAGTTATAAGTTTTTCACGTGTTATCTTTGATCGGCATACAAGCCAGTAAAGCAACGGTCAGTTACAGCATTGGTATCCCACCGCTGCCACCAATTGTAGGATGTAATTGTAGAAAGTAATTATTTTACTGAGCTATTAGTAAGTGTACATAGTATATCTTTTATTGAGAATTGGTTATTGTTAAACTATGGCTTTGTATTAAAGTCACAGATGTAGCTAAAGGGCAAAACAATATATAATAATAAAAATAGTTGGTTTACAACATGTTTTCGACCACATCCTCGAACGTTATCTTGAAAAATGAAATAATTTTCATATGTTAATAACTCAAAAGCTATTGGTATCTGACGTGGAATGTTATATAAAAGTTGCTTCGAATTTTCCATAGAATGCAAAAATTACATAGCAAAAATAAAAGTGACTGATAATTAATTTCTGATCTCTAATGTGCGTCTCCTTTAATTATATTACTAAACCAAAACACTTATATGCTTTAATGTCGATGATAATCTACATCGTGAAACATAAACTTTGTAATATCGTATAATGAAACAAATTAGTGATAGGAATGAATTTTATTCTATAATCAGTAAGTATATCATATAGTATATTAAGTTTATCGGTATTGTATAGTAAATTTACACAATCATAAACGGTAATCATCAGCATTGAATACAGACTCTAGTATTATTACATTCTTCCTTCATGATACTCTTTACATTTGCTTGGTTTTTAAAATGAAAGTATGTCCGTAAAAACAAAAAACTAGGTTTTTTTATTATTATTTAATCTAATGTTGCAGGAATTTTTAACGGAAAATTTGGCATCATATCTTGGCCATATTGCTACAAAACATGCATTTAACTTCAACAAGTTTTCATGTTAATTTTGTTGCAATTTGAATGAGACACAGTTTCATTTAAAAATATTGGCAAAAATATATCAGGAGTTCTTTTAAAAGACCTTTGGATCTCTTTTTTTTAAGATACAATTTCTAACATGAATATTTTTTGAGTATATTACTACCTGTTACTTTCAATATGTGAAGGGCGCTCAGGTGACGGCGGGATGCCGAACGTAGTTTCCGCGCGAAGCGCAAAGCGATCAATAAGCGTTCCGCGTGGTCCTGAAGATACAGGACCGACTTTATAAATTGAAATACATGTAATACTACAGTGGTTATATAGTTTCCGACTCTTTAATTTATAATGTATTCTATCAATTATTACATTACGAAATCCAGTAATTCATTACGTCTTGTTATTTATGACATTAAAAATTTTGGTGTATAAAACCTACAAGAAGTAATTATCTTCGATCCTAAAAACACTTGATGCTTATTCGACCAAACTCCTTGTACAGTAGGTGTGTATAAAAACATTTACCATTTCAGTCTTATATACAGAAGCATATAGACACTCTTAATGTCAGACGTTGCCACCAACATCTTAGATATTTACTGGCTGCCCGATTAGTAATTTAGTAAATATTCTTCTACACTGCATTGTAACAATCTATACAGGTACGTGAATAATGTGCTAAATTCGTGAATAATAATAATAATAATAACATTATATCAGCCACAGGCCTTACACCAACAACATTCACACCACACTTAGTACAATTAGGACTCAACACAAACATACACAAAAACATTCAGAAGTCAGTGATTTTGAAAACATGTAACATTGTCAAGTCATTCCTTAATACACAATGGTAATGCGTTTGTGCTGACTTGGTTTGCGCCCGTCAGCCAAACATGGAACCACATTGACCAAATGTGAGAAAGAAGAACTTTTTTGTAATAATAATAATAATAATAGCTTTATTACCCAACAGTTTCCCATTAATAGGGTAAATATTTAGACATTTACATATTCAATGACAGTCTGTAGTAATTGCTTCTTAGTACAACAGTATATGTCACAAACATTACAAATATGATTAAAATCAGTACACATTACATGAATAGGTGAATTCAATAACAAATTAGTATTAGGTCTGTTACATCTGATAAACATATTTGATCGTGAGTGTATCCGTGGCACTTTGATGTTAATACGAGACAGTATATCCCTGCAATCAATCATATTGTGCAATATTTTATATAGGAATAATATTGAGGCACAAACTCTCCTGATTCCCAGGCTAAAAATATTTGTCTGTTCACACAAATAATCGCTGCTGATTCCCCGTTCAGGATACATTCCATTAATCTTAAACAACAGAAATTTCAGAAATCTCCTCTGCACTTTTTCAAGTGAAACTCTATACACCTCGTACATTGGACTCCAGACAATACTTGCATATTCTAGTTTCGAGCGAACAAAGCAGAAATACAAAATCTTCAGTGATGCAATATTAGTGAAACCCCTACAATTCCTATTGATGAACCCGTAAGACTTCATTGATTCAGAAACTTTCAATGCTATATGCTGACAAATGTTAGTTTTGCATCAAAAACAACTCCCAAATCCTTAGCTGTGCTACACCTACTTAAATTATGGTCTTGAATTCTATATTGAAACTCTATTGACGCTACCCTCCTAGTATATATTAGAACTTTGCATTTTTGAGCATTTAGATGTAGTTTGTTGTCACAACACCAAGAATGTACGAAATTCAACTGGCTTTGTAGATAGGAACAATCCTCAGTTTTTTCTATTGGCATAAACATTTTTAAATCATCAGCATAAATTAGTCTGTTACATTTTAAATCCTCGCAAAGGTCATTTGTGAACATAATGAAGAGCAAGGGTCCCAGATTTGAACCTTGAGGAACTCCTGAGGTAGCCACAAATCTTTCTGATTTGAATCCGTTGTACGCTACAAACTGAGTTCGATTAAACAAGTAAGAACTTATAAGAGCCCTCGCACCATCAGTGAAGCCAATAAAACAGGAAAAAAAAATTGTAATAGCACAAGGTCATGCCAACTCACTCAAATTATGTTTCTTCTTTAAAGAATTGTTAAGTGAATTGGTAGCACTAAACGTACACAGAAATGCATTTTGTGTAACAAAGTAAACCGTACATTTTAACTTATCCAATGGTGTAGAATAATTCTAACATCTTAATAAAATTAAATTATTATCAGTAGACTAGCTTTATCGCATATTCAAAAAAGCGGTGTGCATAAACTATCGTGTTCACAGTGTAGTTGTAATCCGAGATCGGTAGAGGACGTATTGCTCGTCTTTGAGTGTTTGTTTCTAAGATGATACAATACTGTCAGATTTTGCGAGTGGTATTTACAGAAAAATACTACGAATAAAAATTTACGGATGGGACAACGTTTGGCAGAAATGGAGTAAAACGTTTGCGAAAAACTCACTTATAGGGAGTGAGAAACCCTATGTTACGTACCAATTAAATTGTAAACAACAATTTTGTCTAAATTAGTTTTGTTAACAGAACGTTTGTTGATTTATTTGTATTACTTGACCGGATGATTGGTTTAGATCAGCATTTTTCCAGAATGACCTGCTCGAGTTAGTAGAAAATAAGCTTTTAATCTTAGACAAATAGTGTTTATTATTTTAGAATTCTTGGAGTCGAGGATTCTGAAATTTTATACTTTGAATTTTAACACGGAAAAGTCGTATTAATTAATTGTTGGCAATCTTTTAAACCAACAAATATCATAAATTGAATTCTTTGTCAGGAAAATATATTTTTTCTAATACACTCGTAACATACATGATATAACTACCCAACGGTTATCACCACTACACCAAACATTGGTGATTGACTCATCAGTCGCTCCTGATGATGCAAACATGAATAGCGAAACTCGCGCCCTGTGCAAAAATAATGTATTTGGTGTAGTGGTGATGACTGTTGTGTAGGATCGTTGTGCCAAAGATTCCAAAATCCCAATGTAATACATTTCAAAACAAAAAAAAACACTGTATAAATTACAAGAACTTGAAAACCATTTACCAACATTGGAAAACGTGCTGACAAAAATAAATGTCATTACCATCTAAGGTTCTGTTTGAATAAACGTATTGTCGGCAATATCAGCAATCTTGTTTCTCTCGACAATCATGACGAAGTTGTCTACCCGAGGATAAAAAACCGGCCAAGTACAAGTCGGACTTGCGCAATTAGTTTTCCGTACATTAATTGCTTTTAAAATAAAAATGTTTGTTACGGAGGAAAAAAATAATCAATGACTTCACAAAACACACCCCAAATGAGTTTTCAACAAGGTTTGTTTCCTATCTTGTTAAAAACTGTTTTTTTGTTTTTTATTTACCATGTAAATTATTAAAGGTAATGCACTCATGATAATTTTCGTTCAATTGTAGAGAATATTCCAGAATTTTTTCAAAATTTTTTGGTCATTACTTTTCGAGATAAGGGAGGGCAGCGAATTTTTACAATTTTTAAAAAATAATACAAAAAAAAGTGTGCGCAAGTATTATATTATATATATTTTGAACTCGTGTTTTCACATTTAACACCCCACTTGATGACCTGGAAAAAAAAATTTCACTTCCAATTTCATCCCCCAAAACTAACCCTTTAAGTCAAAATTTTACTTTCAAAACTACACGGCTCTGATGGGGGCGATCTATTCCTATATTAGTACCAAATTTCGACTTTCTATGTCAAATAGTTTCGGAGAAAATCGGGTGTGACAGGCGGACAGGCACCGAGGTGATCTGTCCGGAACACTAAACATGTGAAATTAGTAACTTAATATTTGATCTGGAGTTTAGAGTTAACGGTGTGGTTGGAAATGGCAATATAATAGGCATCCTACCAAATTTACAATGATTTAGTGAAAATTTAAAATATTTTAAAATTAAATACATTCTTAATACATTATTCCTAAATCCTATTTTTTTTTGCTTAGCAGCAACTCTATAATAACGCAAACAGGTATTATAATAGAATTAAATTTTTTCACAAAGAGAAACTGTAATCCAATAATTGTTAATATGTCAAATGTTTCGGTATCAAAACCTTAGTAGTGTATTTGCCTAGAGGGAAAATCAATATATTGCATTTCCAGTAACTGAATATATTTTTTATAAATTAACTTACTTATTTTATAAATAAAATATGTTAAAAACTTAAATACTAATTCATATATTATATTGTATAAAAATGCCGATACTAAGTTGAAATTAAGATTAATTCAAAACAATGTTAAGAATGTGGAATCTTTAGCACGACACTACTCAGTATATATCACCACTACACCAAAAACTTTTATTTTTGTACTCGATGCGCGTTTTGCTAACCATGTTAGCTTCATCAGGAGCGATGAGTGCTGATGAAGCTAACATGGTTAGCGAAACGCGTGTAAAGTGCAAAAATAAAGTGTTTGGTGTAGTGGTAATATACACTGTGCCAAAGATTCCATATTCCCAATATAGTTGAGACGGAATTAAACCTTTATCGTAAGTAGAGTAGTAAAATTGGATTAATAGGTGCAGATATTTGGTTTTTAAAGTCTTGCAACAAATTTAAAGTTATTACTAATTTTATTAAGATTAATTTACCAAAATCAAACATCCCAGAGAGAGTTACATTCTTTGCTAAACTAAAATCAAAAATTTATATACAAAACGTAGTATGTTAGAAGTAGAATCATACTGCGTATTCAAAAAACTTACTTCAGGGTTAAACAATATTGAATATGAAGAATGGGGCGAGTTCCAGAGGAATATGTACGTATTAAATATAAAAAGAAATTCTCTTCTTTAAGTAAAAATTTAAAAAGTCAATCATCGCTCCTGATGAAGCTAGCATGGTTAGCGAAACGCGCGTCGAGTGCAAAAATAAAGTGTTTGGTGTAGTGGTGATATATACTGAGTAGTATTCTGAACTAAATACTTTTAAAATAATATGCTATGCTAATCATTCGATCATCTCCTTAATATCATTATATTACCTTGCTTCGAGATTAATTTTTAATTAGAAACAAGTTATAATCGTGAGTCGTTTCAGCAATAGAGTGATTCTCCTGTTTCACAGTTTTTCACTACAAACGTATTAGTATAACCATCGTTGTAGCCTTTTGAATCTTTAGGGCGTTATTCCCTTACGATACCATGCAAAGAAATTTTACTTTAATATGAGCTGCAGGAAATCCACGGAAAATTATTAAAAAAAAAACGACCAAGGGCAAGTCGGTCCCTGACATGTATATATCGTAACATATATACATGTCAGAAGATAGTTATAGCATCTTAGCTACCTAATATCCAATGAATCAATCTAACTCAATTTAAATTCCAGCAATAAAAGTGTAATGAAACAAATATTTACTACCTAAATATATGTTTAATTATAAACAAATAAAAATAAAATTCTTAGTTCTCAGTACAGCAGTGACGTGCGAGCGTACTAAAATGTATATTAACAAAACCTCCACCAATTATCAAGAGACATAGTTTTCATAGCTTCTTCTTTTATGCCAGATAAATTATCAAACATAATTTTCGTTCAATCTACACGTTATGAAGACTATTCCAGAATTTTTTCAAAATTTCTTGATGAGTACTTTTCGAGATGGGGGGGGACAGGAATTTTTAGCCATTCTTTAAAAATAACAAAAAAAAAGTGTGCACAAGAATTACATCATATATTTTTGAACTCGTGTTTTCACAAACTTTCATTTCACACAGCATTCGATGACTTGGTATTTTTTTTTTCATTTCTGATTTCACCTCCAAAACTAACCCCTTAAGTCAAAACTTAACTTTCAAAACTACACGGTTCTGATTGGGCCATCAATCCTATATTTGTGCCAAATTTCAATTTTCTTTGTCAAATAGTTTCGAAAAAGATCGAGTATGACCGACGGACGGATAAACACACGCCGAAGTGATTCCATCAGTGTTCCGTATGGAACACTAAAAAGGTAAATGCTATTTCGAGAAGCAAATTTTATATCCAAAAGTAATATGAATATTTAAAATGTATGTTAAAAGTCAATTGTGATTTATGTAAGAGTTACTAAGTACAAAATGAAACACCCAATATTTTTATTAGTTTTCATTGTTAAAAATATTTAATGGTTACAGGAGAATAGGGATAAAAACTTTGATTTTAGATTTTGAATGATAATGAAATATCAGTACATACCTTTAAGTTAAACGTACTCATTTCAGGAAACTTGATGTTACTATAAAGCCTGCAACAGTGTTCCTTGTTTAGTATTTAAAAAACAATTTCTAGTTAAAATTCTTTTTGATTTTCATCTCAGCTAATTTTTCAATTAGTTTAATAACACGCTTGGTTGGGTCATTTATTTTCTTCAAAATTAATTACAACCTTGCAACACGTTGTGATTCCAACCTTCGAAACAAATTAAATTTTTTAAAAATTGTTATTTCTAGCATTTAATATCATATACGTTCTTTTTTTTTCGATTTAATTTAAATCGCTAATACTTTCACCAAAAATAGGACATACTTTCACTAAAAAAGTTTTAGGCGACATATTCTGGATTCAAGTAAAGTGTATGATATCGACAATAATGTTCCTAATTTTTACTACATTTTATTGCAAAACGCGCGCGAGTTAAAAAATAAAGTGTTTGGTGTGGAAGTGATAACTATTAAGTATAGAGGGGGCGACAAGATGCTGCTATGCCGGGCTCAATTTACTTCTATATACAGTAAGGTGCCTCCAAGTACGGCTTAAAATAAAGAGAGGGAGCTGTAGTGAAAGGAAAACTATAAGTAATTAAATGATACAAAAGAGTTGTTAAATTATCGTAGTAATTTTTTAATATTTGTGGTTTCATCTAACGAACATTTTAGGATATAAGTGTAAATATAAGGCCAAACCTTTGTTCATGGATACATACATGAACATTAACTCGACCTGAGGAACCAGAGGCATCTCCTCTGATTCCACTCAGGTAATTTTCAGCGGACGCGTCCACGTCGTGGGGGTGGGCCTTACTTTATGAGTAGGTGGCTAAGTTCTACTGAAAACCCAGTATAGCATAACGGCGGTGAAGGTGGAGGAGATGGACCTTAGCACAGCGGATCCGGCGTAAGTGGCAACCCAGCTTTTAAGGGTAGTATAGAAGAGGGGACAATTATTACATTATTGCAATATTGTAAGTAACCGCACGATTTAAATGCCCTTTGATGTACCGTATACCAGGGGTTCCCAATCTTTTTTTTATTGCGACTCCCTTAATCTTAGATTGCAATTTTTTTTGCAACGCCCTTCTAAAAGAAGATACCTCTGTATAGCTCTAGCATACAATAAAATTACTTTATTATTCAAAGAAAACTCCAAAGAATATAGAATCTTAATTATTATTTATTAGAAAATATAAAAAAAAAAACTACAAACATTACAATTAATAAGAAGGATGAGCTTTTCTGAACATAACTTCTCAAATCGAAGCTGAAGTTTTGAAATTGCTACTATCATTCTTTTTCTAAATTTATTTGTGACCTGCACTTCGATTTGATTACTGCAACTACAGACAAGCCAGTTTCACACAAGTACTACGTAGCAAATGGTAAAAGAACCCTCAAAGCCGTAGTACTGATAGTAGGATATTCTTGGGATGCATCGCTCCAAAATTGAAACAGTTTGTCTTTATCGAATCGTAGTTTTAGGCTCGTATCATCAGATAGTTCTAACAGCTGTTCTTCCTCGACTGTTGAAAGTGTAGATGGTGGTGGAGTCGATTGGAATGAGTTTCTAATCC
This sequence comes from Pachyrhynchus sulphureomaculatus, assembly GCA_019049505.1. Lineage (NCBI taxonomy): Eukaryota > Metazoa > Arthropoda > Insecta > Coleoptera > Curculionidae > Pachyrhynchus > Pachyrhynchus sulphureomaculatus. The sequence goes on along the minus strand of CM032453.1, from coordinate 83,820,358 downwards.
AGTCATATTGATTCAGGTTCTCCGGAAAATATTTATTAAAATGGGTGCTTAATGTTGATAAGTGTTGAATAAATATCAATTGCAAAATATGGCTCCAGATATTGAATGGATTTTTCTTTCAGAAAGACTTTCAAAACAAGAAAACAGTCAGTATTTCCTTACTCCTCTTCTATTTTTCTTTTCCACAACAGCAACTTCTCTTGAAACGCTGCAATTTTATCAGTCAGTTGCAGTATATGCGTTTCGTTTCCCTGTATCGATTTACTAAGGACATTTAATTTCTCAAATATGTCGCAAAGATACGTCAATTTTATTAAGAAGTCAATATTTTTAAATTTTTCTTGCGTCACGATGCGATTCTGTCAATAAATACGTGTACAACTCATTTTTTATTTCATGTACACGGGAGAGTACGTTACCTCTCGACAACCAACGAGAGTTACAGTAATAAAGTAAAGATGTATGCTCGGCACCCAAATCTTCACAAAGCTTATGCAAAAATCTTGCCTTCACGGGTCTTGTTTTTATGAAGTTCACCACTTTGATAATTATATCCATCACAAAATTTAATTCAGGTGAAATATTTTTTGCAGCCAGGACCTCCCTATGTATGACGCAATGTGTCCATTTTACATTTGGAGCCTTGGTTTTATAGCTTATAGTCCTCCAAACTGTCCTGACATGGCGCGAGCTCCATCCGTACACACACCGACATACTTCTCCCACTGAATGTTATTATCTTCCATGTATGAATCTATGATCTCAAACAAATCACTAGTCTTACCGATATCAGTCATTTTTTTGCAAAATAAAATCCTCACGTACATTTTTTTTTCTTCCATGTACCGCACGTAACATATTAATTGAGCGTCGTTATTACTGTCTGTCTCTTCAGCCAGTTGAATGGCAAATAAACCAGAAAGATTTTCCACAATTTGCTCATTAATGTCTTCAGCTGTGTCATGAATACGATGACTAATCGTATTGTTAGAAAAAGGAATATTATCACTGGTACCATATCATTCGCTAAAGGTAAAATAAGATCTTTAGCAATCGTATGTGGTTTCTTACGTTTGGCAATACGGTGAGCGACCTTGTAAGAGGCGAGCAGTGCTTTAGAAGGAATAGATGTTCTGGAAAAGAAGGATGTCTACTGATGGTTCAGTTCTCGCAATTTTCTTACAATAAATCTCGCGACTTTCCTTGTGCGTATCGTCTCGCGACTCCCCTAGGATAGCGCCGCGACGTCCCAGGGCATCACGACGCACAGTTAAGGAACCCCTGCCCTATACTGTTTTATCTTCCAAATTTCAATTAGTAAGTCTTAATTGCCCTGACTTGTTCTCTACTCATTAAATTTGTGTGAATGTGTTCCAAGCATCTTCTCGATATCTCCATTAGTAACAATACTCTGGAAAATTATATAATGATCCAACAAGATTATATAAATTATGTGTTCTTTTTTCGCAGCACCTTACAAAATCATAAAACTAGTCTAAAATCACATAGATTTGTAGTTTTACACAGGATAGTAATTACAATAATATTGTTAATTTTTCATGTAAACAAGTGGTAATTTACAACAAAAACTACATATACTGTATAAACTATGTAATTTTACGCCTAAAACAAATCGTACTTCGTCTTAATTTTAATATACCTACGGATTTACGACGCAGTAAATAAACTGCCTAATGATTATGCTTTTTAACCTACAGTTACACAATATTGACAATTTGCGACGACCTGAGAGACACATTAGAAAACGCAGATATTTACGTAAGGGACAAACGAGGTGGGAGATAAAGTGGTTTTTTACACTATCAAGTCTTGCCATCCGAAGATTTCATGATGTATTAGCATATCTTGCTATTGTTTACGTCATTAATTTTATAACTGTGAATATTGTGGTATTTAAATTCAGATGTTTTCCTTTCAGGTGTTCAAGCTTAAGTATATAAGTCTTTTCTTGTAAACAAGTACAACTTGTGGTCTACTTAAATGTTATTAAAGCAATTCAAATCAAACGAAGTATGCCAATTGCATAATCATAAGAGAATGACACATATAGAGCCAACTAGCGTCTGTTTTGCATTATACTATTTATTACGTATACTCTGAAGAACTCTGTATCACTCTAAAATTGATTCAACGATACTAGTACATATTTCATTCAAACTTTAAATCAAAAATAAGAGAAAAGTCATCAGAATTAAAAATGGATACTAAGAAAAGTGGGACAATTTTCGTTTCTGTTCTGCCGCCTGATCTAGCTGAATTATCTAATCGTAATGTTCTCACATAAGTCTTATATTCTTAGTCCTTAATTTTTCGAAAAAATGTTTATACCCGTTGCCTACTGTCGATCACTTGGATTTATTCCAACCCTACCACTTCTTCCTGCATTCCTCAAAAATAAGGAGATAATAAATTTATTGCCTTCTTGGGAAAACTCATGGGATGGGTGGGGAGTGAATAAAGAAAAAATTAAAGACGAGTAGGAAATTTATTCGACCCACCTGAGCATTGTTTTCCGAAATTAATATTAGAAAATATTAATTTTAGACAGTCCTACAGTCTGTCAAATGAGAACGTGTCCGCGATAACTCATTTTTGGTAGATGCGATTCTAGAGATTCAATAGAAAATCGGTAGAGGCAGCTTTTGTCTACGACAGTAGACAGAGTATCAGTCGAATCCAAACTTGTTGAAATCACCTAAATTCCAAAATGAGTCACTTGTTTGCGCGTCGCTTCGAGGCAGTCTTTCTTTGTTTCCATCCAAAGGGGCCTAAAATGACACATTCCACAGTATCTAAATATATTAAAAAGTCGGTATCATTTGTGAAGAAATGGCTAAATCGTTTTAACGAGACTAAAAATGTCAACGACTTACCAAAACGTGGCTCGGTAGGCCAAGTCACTCCGAAAGTCGAAAAACCAATCGTGTCTTTCTTTTCACGGGACCCGAAATTGACGCTGCATCAAGGAGCGGCAAAATTAAGAAAACCGGTTTGAATGTGAAGACCATTCGACAACTTCTTCTTTACCAGGAGAAAATCACGTCGCGAAGCGGCTCGCTTGGGCCCACGATAAGATACTAGAGTAGCCCTTACAATCGCCGAACACCAACCGTATTGAAAACATTTGGTCTCTTCTAAAGAGAAAGCTCAGAGGAAAGACTCTGAGGACTTTGACTCAGTTGTCTCGCGAGATTCGAAAAATTTGGAGATCATTGCAGAAAATCTCGTCGACAGCATGCCTCGAAGATGGCAGGCGATTATTGATGCAGGAGACGTTTGGACGACTTACTAAGGTAATTGCTCCGTCGTTAGCACACAAAGGAATACATTAATGGCAAAAAATGTTCTCGAAATACGTTTTTTCAAGAATGCGAGCGGTCACGTCTTACTTGACAGACTGTATACGGCGGTGGGTAGGTTGCCTGGTGAAATTCCACGTACAATAGTTGTATTAAGGCATACAGTATAAATAAAATTTTTGCGGGTGTTTATGATGTAATTTTACTATAAAAATCACACAAGAAATTCCTCCAGATATACTCGATGTACCTTTACGTCAAAAAATTGTTAAGATCATTGTATACCATATTTTTAGGGTAATGCATAAAGTCGATCTACATTTCACAAATTTGTGAATGATAGTAGAAGTTTATCATCCCTGTGAATTGGTACGCCTCACATTTTAGAAAGGTGACTCTAAATTTTGTTATCCCATTTTCAACAATACATTTTCTATTGCGATGTACTCCTAGAGTGGTTTTACTCATGGTCGGACACAAAATGTTTTGTTTTAATGGTTCAGCTACTTTCGTCAAAATGTACACCCCATACCTATTTTACAGGCATTAAATGCAACCACTCTTTTAGGTGTGATTGTTGCATAAAATATTTTCTTTTGGCTAGGATACTCCCTGCTCCGGATTACTGGCTCCATGCGTTCCGATATATTTTTATGTTTTGCTTTGTCTTACCATCCAACTTTTTGACAATTGATGGTTCTTTTTCTAGTACATTCACCTTATTTTTTAACTGATTTTCATTATGCTATCCACTCCCCTAGAGTTTTTCCAGCTTTTCAACACAGTGGTCTTTTTTCGGTGTTGATACGCGAACTTTGTAAATTTCTTAGTATTTAATACTTTTGCTGAAAAATGTCACATACAAAACTAGCCCTTTAAAATGTAACAATGTCCCTTCAAGGACACGAGACCTTCCTTTCGTGAACAAACCTTATTAAGTTATTTAAATTTTACTCCATGGACATCTGTCCAATTAACTGTTTTTTATAGAAAAAAATACGGTCCAGATAAAATTCTATTCTTAATGTTAAAGGCTCCCAGGCAATAAAATAATTTTTCCTATTTTCTAACCGAAGTGATTTTGTGGTAGTTTGTTATATAATGGAATACTTTCACAGGGTGATTCGTCATGATATTATGTACCCTATACAGATAGGCTGCGTTTGTCACAAGTATTTCTCAATAATATAACAATATATAACAATAAATTGATTTAAGAATTATAAGAAAATTTGTCATTTATGCCTTCGCTTCTAAAGCAGTAAATAATATTATTAATAATGATAATGTCACTTTTTTGTAAAGATCAGTATAGTCCATTGGTCAACTTAACATTCACAATTAAGAATACCCTGTCATCGGATACAGAATAATTCACAATATTCTTTTACTTGTTAGAATTATTAGAGAGATTTTGCAACGCTTATTTTTCACATACTTTTGTGCTTATCGTTATCTTAAGCAAGCGCAGTTTCAACGCGAAGGAATTGCAAGGTTAGGTTAGTATTCATCTTCTATAAATTTAGGGGATTTATTCATTTCATGGTTTTCAGTATTTGATGGGTCAACACAAGTTTCTAAATTAAGGTTGTCTTGCAGGTTTATCACTTCCTTCAATATTTCCAAGGTAATACAAATGTGCGATAAATAAAATTTCATTTGAAATTAGCACTACACACACTGTAATGCCATTGTGCCAAAGATTGCAAAATCCCAACATAATCTGAATACTAATTAACTGTTGTCAGTGTTATTTGCAATAAACGATTATCATTTCAATTTTACTGAATTTTCTTAGTGGTTTGTATACCTAAGTAGGAAAAAAAAATAAAAAGATTTCTCTTATTTTCTTTCGATACTGCACAAGTTCCAAATGGTGGGCGCATGCTTCAAATAACGATAACAACTGAGTCCTTATATTTAATTTCTTCCCGTTACTACTGCGCAAGCTCCAAACGGTGGGCGCGTGCTTCAAATAAGGACAGTGGCCTAACAAAATAAGCGTTGCAAAATCTCCATATTAATCCAATACTGAATCATTAAAGATTAATGGATACCACATATTTAATAACAGTTCACATCATGAATAGTACCACGACTCCAACATGAGCAATATTATTTGTTGATTCATTTTCTCTCTCCCTTTTTGTTTTATTCGAAACTTGTTTTATGATTCCATAAAAGATACATTTAAAAAACAACTTTTTTTTAGAGTTCTGTAAGGCATTATCTTAAATTTTATTTTAATAAGTTTTTTATGAACTGAAACTCGTTTTTTCCTTGGATTTTGAATTTTTAATCGTCATTTCTTTATTAGTTTCATTTTGCTACTGAATATTTGCTGCTCAGTTGCTAGTAATTGTTATGCTTATCCTAATTTCTTATTCTCCATAAAAAATGTTATCAAAATTTCAAATTCTCATCTCAAAATCATATTTTTGAATTGAGAAAAAAAAACTAGAATTAAAAAATTACAATTTAGATGCTGCTGCCTGATAATCATTATGTATAACATATGTTATTTTTCAAACGAAAAGTAGTTATGTAGTCTACTATATCTAATATTTTCAGATCCGCTTCTGTTCTGCTTAACAAATCCAGCAGCACCAGCGATGCTCGCTCTAGCAGCAGGATAATATTCGCGGAGGAGTAGTCGCAGACACAGGCACTCGCCTAACTTCAAATAAGTGAAACTCCACCGTGTATCCCGGATTCGAAAGCGCGACGGGAATCCCAATATTTGTTTTGTGTCTGTGTAAATCTATGATTTTTCGGTGACAGTACTGATAATCGGTTAGGTTTCCTGTATTCAATTTTTAAATAAAAATAATTTATCTTAATACAAGATTTGTATTCAAGTTGAGTAATCCATTTAAAATTTGATTGTGTAGTAAAGGTTTTATTGTTAAACAGAAATTTATAAGTAGAGGCGGAGTGACGAGTGTTGTTTGTTGATGCCAACTAGAAGTTTTAAGGTAGGTTAGTTTTTAGTCATGTATATTTCCAGATTATTTTAAACTAAAATCCTTCATGTATTCCGAAACTTAGAGAGTGATAAATATGGGAGTTTTCTGTTGATTTTCCTTTTATTTAGTTCGTAGAAAAAAAAGATTCTTAATGATTAACTAATAATAATATTTTATATATTTTTATTATTATTAAATTATAATTCATTAAATAATAAAAATATTCTGCCATTTTCAATTAAAAAGAGATATATTTTTTCGTAAAGTAGTATAATGTCGTTTTTCAAATATTTTTTTAGTTGGTAAAATGCAGACAAAGAAATACTATAACTGATTCTCCTGATCTTTTAAAAATGTGATCTTATTTAATAGTTTTTAATGGACTTTAGTACCGTAGTGCGCCTGCGAATTTTTTTTTTCAATTTTACACGCCTTTCTATTTTCATGCATGAAAACCTTCATGATTTATTAATTAATTTTCTGTTTTTATACAATGATGTGAAAATTTTAGCTTGGCTTATATAAGGGTCTGTAGCTATTGTTAAAATAAGTTTCCTTAAGTCCTTGTTAAAAATGTTAATATAGCTATTTAGGATACCAATAGATAAAATAAGATTTTATTAGATAGATCTGTTGGTAATAAAGTGACAAGTTTATTAGCAGGACTCAAAAATAGGACGACTTTTTAGAGAAAAATAACTATTTAAAAGTACAGTACTGCTATTAAAGCAGTAAAACAACAACCATAAAAAGTTGGGAGAAACAAGTAAAAATTTAATATTGATTTAATTATTTTTATAAACCCAGATTAATGTATAGTTTGTATTAGCTTTTGCTGGAAAATTCAATTAAATAAATAAATACATTTTAATTTTAGATTAAATTTTAGCGAAACAGTAAACATTAATTTAATTTAAACTATTTTTTTAATTTTTAATCGGACTAACCCAGCTCATGGCTATTAATTAGATTTTAAAGTTTATGATTTATTTTAATATTATTTTTGGCTTGTTAAATATTCACTTCAGATTTCGAAATTCTTGGAAACAATCAATCTTGCTTGATTATCTTTAGTTAATACAAACTTGATCGACATATGGATTGATAGATACTACACAGCGTCCGAAGTAAAACAAGGTGATAAATCTTACCGATGAATAATACTTGGGTTTTAGATATTTGAATAATTTACTAAAATTCCTAAACGATATGAAAGATTAAAGCTAGGGTTACACCATACATATTATCGGCAGATATTAACTACATACATATAGGCATAATATTATAGGCAGATATTAACTATATATCCTAACTTAAATATAATATTGCAAATGTCATAATTTATTTTGACATCACTCTCCTTATTTTTTACAGAATCTCAGTCCTGTCAATGTAAGTCTTAAATTGCTAAGTTCCTTCAGTTAGTTTTTTTAGTGCTTCTATGGCGAATTTTTTTATACAACCAGCATTATAAATCTGAATCCATTTTACCTGAAAAATCTTACTGCAAAAAATTCATACGGGACAATAAATTACATCGAATATTTAACCTGTTTTCGGACATATTTAACCAAGTACAGCCAAACGGTGCAGGATACGCAAAAATATAACAAACCATAAAGTTAGAGAATTAAACAGAAATGTATTTATTTGTTTACTGAAAAATAGTCATGACGTACCAGAAAAGTTCAAAGATATTTCAAGAAACAAGAGAATCAGCACACATATTAAAACTGCCTGGCGGGTGACGCCCATTGTATAAGGCAGGGGTGCTCAAACGGTCGATCGCGATCGACAAGTCGATCGCGAGTACTTTTTGAATCGATCTCGAGAAAAAAATTCCGATATAGAACTATCCACAGATTTTGTTTTGGGTAACTAAAACAAAATGTAATGAATAAACTACTAAAATTTATTCGATCCACAATTAGGCCAGAATAACCCCCTCATCACTTTCTTTTATCGTAATAACCCCCTGCTAGCGGCAAAAGGCGGCTTTATCAAAGGAACGCGCGGTACTTGTCAAAAAAAGCCGCGTTTTTGATTCCCGCCGATTTTTCTAGAAACTTCGGGCGGCGTGTTTGACAGGAACCTTCGAGACTTTGTTCGCACCGATATAAATGTTGCGCCTGCGGGAATAGGAGTCAGTCTGAGTTGTAACTTGAAGGCGATACATCGATACAAAGTTTATTAATAAATAGTCCAAAATGAGTGCGGCGAAGAAAAGTAAAACTTATCATTTTAATAACGTGTGTGTTGTTGCCGTGCGTCAGTTGCAATACCTAAGCGTGGGAACTTAGAGAGGATCATAAAACGGTTCATAAAAACTATGAAAAGGATTTTCCGTCACATAGTGAATTAAGAAAACGAAAAGTACGTGATTTGATAACTTGTTTGAAAAAATAACAAACAATTTCCACAAGACTAGCCAAACAATCAAAAGCTGCAACCATCGCGTTTAAAATGTCTCATATATTGGCGAAACACAAGAAACCATTTGATGATGGATTGGTTGTGAAGGAAGCATTTATTGAAGCGGGTGAGACTTTATTTGGAGATTTTAAAAATAAAACAGAGATTATGTCTGCTATTAGAGAACTTCAGTTATCTCGTCCGACTGTCACAAGGCGTGTTGAAGTCATGAGTCAGGACATGGCAGATAAACTAAAACATGATATCATGGAATGTACATACTTTTCTTTACAGTTCGACGAATCCACCGATATGGCAGACACTGCCCAGCTGTGTATTGTTATTCAAATGGTACTCAATGACATGTCCGCTAAGGAAGAGTTTTTGACAATGATTCCTCTGAAAGGAAAGACCCGTGGCGAAGATATATATGACGTTTTCTTCAATTTTGTAACAAACTACAAGCTACCAATATATAAACTACTGGAAACGAAAACGGTTTTGTGGCATTGTGTCGAGCTAATGATGATTTCCCTTCATTTTTCTCCTTCCATTGCATTATACATCAACAAGTTTTGTGTTCAAAAGTTCTAAACATAGAGGAGATTATGGGCATTGCAATAAAAATTGTGCATTCTATCCGTGCACGTAGCTTGCAACGACGGCTCTTTAAATTGCAGTTGGAAGATAGTGAGTCAGCTGAACACACTGATTTAGTTCTTCACACGGACGTCAGGTTTCAAGACTTATTGCCCGAAATAACAGCTTTTCTGGACGAAAAAGGTGATGACACTCAGATGCTGAAAAACGGAAAATGGCTGACTGATTTGGCATTTTTGACAGACATCACAATGCATTTAAACACCATTAATTTGGAGCTTCAAGGTAAAGGAAAAACTATTATTGAGATGATTAGCGCAATAAACGCATTCAAAAGAAAATTGCAACTTATGATAGATCAACTGAAAAGAAAGGATCTGAAAAATTTTCCGTCTTTGAAAGCAAGGATTCCTCAGTTGAATTATGATATTTATGAGGCAGAATTATCAAATATTTTGGGCAAATTCGAAATACGTTTTTTATGATTTCAGTAAATTGGCAAATATCGCATCATTTATGAGTTATCCTTTTTCGTGTAAAAACATTGAGGAATTAGCTACTGAAATAGCAAGTCAGTTTAACATGGACTCATGTTCTGTTAAAAATGAGTTAGTGCAGATTATATCAGATATACATCTCAAAGCCACAGCATCTGATACAAAATTCTGGTGTTTTATATCTGAAGATAAATATCCGAATCTAAGGCAAATCGCCCTTCAACTGACGGCAATGTTTGGGTCAACTTACTCGTGCGAGTCTGCATTTTCTGAAATGAAGAGATAATTAAGTCAAAATCATCTTATGAAAAGTATGCTAAGGACATGCAGTGCCACGCTTCAACATCCAAAGTCACTCTTTAGTTAAGTTTAGACACTAGAACTCGTTTGTTTTGTAAGAACCAATAAACTCGCAATTTTGAATAATTATGAGTTTTTTCACTGACATTTTAGAGCAGATCTACACTTACCTTGACTAAAAAAATGCATATTGTGCGGAAAACTAATATCTATGCCACGATACACCCTACCTAGACGACAATCCTGTATCACACTTACTTGCAGCCTCTCAGAGTCGATCGATCGTAGTCTAACAATATTGAGGTAGATCGCCAGCAGTTCAAGTTTGAGCACCCCTGGTATATGGTAACAGTATAGCGTCTTCTCTGTACCAAGCTCGAATTGTTTAACTGACCCCTGATACTGCTTAAAGTAAATTGCTCCACGTAGAGTATCAAATCTATAATATATATAAAATGCAACGTCTCTCTGTCTGTCGGTCTGTCCGTTAGTGCGCTTATCACTCGAGAACCACTTATCCAATTTACGTGTTTTTTTCTAAAAACATACATATGTTCTCTTGCTAGGTTATAGGCTATATTTTATTACAATAGGTAACATAAGAAATAAGCAGTGACGAGAATAGTGAATCAAGTCGGAAAAAAGTTTGCCGCTAGCGCGCTCTCTTGCAATCCACCGCCTAAACCATTAAATATGGAACAATATCATGTAGCAAAGAATAAAATATATATAAAATGCAACGTCTCTCTGCCTGTCTGTCTGTCCGTTAGTGCGCTTATCACTCGAGAACCACTTATCCGATTTACGTGCTTTTTTTTAAAAACATACATATGTTCTCGTACCAGGTTATAGGCTATATTTTATTACAATAGGTAACATAAGAAATAAGCAGTGACGAGAATAGTGAATCAAGTCGGAAAAAAGTTTGCCGCTAGCGCGCTCTCTTGCAATCCACTGCCTAAACCATTAAATATGCAACAATATCATGTAGCAAAGAATAAAATATATATAAAATGTCTGTCTGTCTGTCCGTTAGTGCGCTTATCACTCGAAAAACACTTATCCTATTTACGTGTATTTTTTTTGAAATCTTAATATTTATCAAAAAAAAATCTATAATATATAAAACGCAACGTCTCTCTGCCTGTCTGTCCGTTAGTGCGCTTAACACTCAAGAACCACTTATTCGATTTACGTGTTTTTTTATAAAATTCTTACGTTCTATGTTACGTTAAGTAACATAAATAATAAGCAGTGATGATATAGTGAATCAGGTCCTCACGAGCGGAGCTGCGGACGCGGATAGTAAACGTATAAAATACAGGTAGTTTATTGGTATTCTTATTCAATAATTAGAGTATATAATACTTTAGAAATTTTTAAATAATTATTTTTATTTACTAAGACAATTTAAAAAAAAAATATATAAGTCAAACTTATTTTAGTGTTCTAAAATGTTAGTCTCAGAGACTTAATTTTTTTTTGTGATTTATTAGTTATTTTTGATGGTTCTAAAATAAATAATCTACGATACGCCGACGACACCGTAGTCTTGGCGGCCTCGAAAGAAGAACTCGAGTACATCATGGACAGACTTAACATCGTCAGCAACAAATACAGGCTACAGTTGAATAAAACCTAGAAGAAAGTGATGATCATTGATCGAGTCCGAAACAATCATCCTTACGTTAGAAACCTTGCAGGGTATGAAACAAACAGTCACTTCAATTACCTCGGCCCACTAATAAGAAACAACGGCGGATGTGACAATGAAATACGTAGACGTCTTGCTATGACCCATCAACACACTAATATTCTACATACGCAGCCGAAACCTGGACCATTAAAAAAATGACAAGAAACGAATCAGCGCATTTGAAATGTGGGTATACAGAAGGATGCTCCGAATACCCTGGACAGCGCACCGCACAAATGCTTCCATCCTAAATGAGCTCAACATCAAAACAAGACTTATTACTATATTTAATAGACACATACTGAGATACTTTGGTCACATAGCAAGAGGGAGGGACACAGTAGAGCGGTTGATTGTGGAAGGTAATGTCAAGGGTAAAAGGCTGAGAGGGCGGTCTCCCATACAGTGGTCGGATCATATTAAAACAACAACTGGCCTCACATTCCCAAAAGCATCACATCAAGCCCAAAACCAAGAAACATGGACTAAAATAGTGGCACAAATACCATGATATCACCATGTCCTTACGTAGGATGACGGATAGAGGAGGAGGTGTTATTTTTGCAGTCTTTTGCAACTGTATAAGATTTATAGGGCATGTAAGTAGTTAAAATAGCCGTTTTCTTACTCATTTTCTTAACTGTTTTGGTTGCTTTTTTTAATTGTAGGGGAATTTTACAAAACGGGAAAATGCATGGGTATTTTCCCTAGATTATTACGAAAAATACAATAAAAAACTTATGTTACGTTTAGATAGACTTAAGAGTTTAGAATAGAATATCCATATTAAACTAAAAATAGCTAGATCCCCAAACTCTTTATACCAAAGCAGACTCTGGCGAAGAAAGAATTTAATTTTCTCAAAATTATTTGGCTGCTATAAAGAATAATGAGAGTTATGTATTTTTCACGAATTGTCATACTTGACAAAACTTGGGTGTTCTATTGGGATCCGACCACGAAGCAGGTAAATCGATACAATGGGTTCATAAGGGCTCTGGAGAGTTGATAGCGACCATTTTTTGGGACTCAAAAGGAATTTTGCTTATTGAGTATATTGAAAAAGGGTCCACAATAAATGGAGGGGTTTACAGAAGACCAATCCAAAACCTAAAGCAGGTTATTAAAGAAAAACATCTAAATTTATAAAGAACCAAATATGTGCTGTTGCACGACAACTGCGGGGTTTATCAGACTCACACAATTAAAGTCATTACCAAAAGTTGTAGATTCACCGAGTTGCAGTATCCACCCTAGAGCTGTGAGTTAGCACCCTGCGCGTCTGAAGAAAAACCTCTGGGGCTCCTCAGATGATGGGTTGAAAGCCTTTTTTTAAGGCACAAACAAAAGATTTTTGAATGAAACAACTTGAGAAACGCTGGGCTAAGTGTATTAGTGTAGACAGCATATAATTTTTTTAAGCACTGCTAGTTTTCCGTCATAACTAGGTAGATAACTTTAAAAAAAACATCGTATTATATTTCTCTCTCTTTTTCTCAATCCTTTCACCCTAATAAGAGTATCCGTGATACTATGCAGTTGCTGATTCGTCAGTCATTCTCCAGGCATCTCGATCCTGGGCGACTAGACTTGATTCGTGCATACCCATACCAAGAAGGGATCTTACTTGGTCTGACCATCTTGTTGGAGACCGTCCCCTTGATCTTCTCCCTTCTGCCTTCCCCGTTACTACAAATTATATTTGAAAGTCGAGTCATTTATACTAAGCTCTTCAAAAACAGATACATTAGTACAGTGTTGAGTATATGATATTCTGAGGATTCTTTGATATGCCCACATCTCAAACGCATCAACTCGTCTTTTGTCAGCTTGTTTAATGGTCCATGTTTCTGATGTGTTTGTTGCTGTGAGGAATGTAAGGCTGGATAGCAATCTTAACTTTGTGTTTTTTATGGCTGCTGGTTCTTTCCAGACCTTAGTGAGTTTGTTCGTTGAGTTTCTAGCCATAGCCAAACGTCTTCTTACTTCCACTTTACTGCCACCATTGTTAGTTATGAGAGATCCTTAATAATTGAAATGGTCTACAATAGTGAAACGAGCAATTTCATTTATGTGTGACGGATCTTCATTACGACTAACAACAATCATTACTTTGTTTTTCGCTCTATTGTTAATCCATAGTTTTTGCTAGTGATTTCAAGGCGCTCCATAATTGATTCTAGGTCTTGTATTGACGTTGCAAGTATAACAGTATCATCTGCATATCTAAGGTTACTTAGCTTTTTTCCACTGATTATCACACCCCCTCCCCCACTCCAGTCATTCAAAACAGACAACATTATATCTTCACTATATATGTTAAAAAGTAATGGTGACAGCATACAACCCTGTCTGACGTCGGCTTCTACGTTAAAGGGATCGGAGAATTATTCAGCTTAATTTTGCCATTTGTGTGCTTATACAGGGATCGGATAACGTTTACAAGATGTATAGATGTTCCCATGCTGATTAGAATCGACTAGAGTTTGCTCCATTGTATGCCGTCGAAAGCTTTAGAGTAGTCCATAAAACAGATATTTCTATTTTTCTATTATCTGGCGTAAGTTAAAAATTAGTTCCCTAGTTCCTCTTCCTGGAATGAAGCCTGTTTATTCGGTAGATATTTGTGGCAGTAGAAAAGTTTTGAATTTTTCATGTAGAATCCAGAGAAACATCTTAGAAGCGTGTGATACCAGACCGATTGTTCTATAGTTGCTGCCATCCAAGGGGGATCCTTTCTTATGCAAGCATATAAATTCAATTTCACACCAATTTTCTTTCAGTCTTCCATACCACATTACACAGTTGACCTAGCATAGTCACAGCGATTTCTCCCATCATCTGTATTATTTTCGCAGTTATGTCGTCAATACCTGCTGCTTTTCTGTTATCTGGTTAAAACCTTTGAATAGCCTTCCTAACTTCAGATTTAAGAATACTCTTGTTCTACTGCGGCTTCGTTGTCAACAATGCGGTCGCCCACAAGTTGAGGCACAAAAAGTTCTTTACAGTAATCTTCCCAAACGTCAATGATTCGAGGCATGTCGGTGACTGTTCTACCTTCTTGCGGTCGATTGTTTGTAGCATGTTGTTCTAGCTCCTCACATATATTATTCAAGTATGCATTTTTGTCCTTTTTACGCCTACACCTTGATTTCATTACTGATTGATCTGATTCTCTCCTGACGAGTCAATGTGTTATTTGTTAAAATCATATTTCTTCTTGTTTGTAAGGGTTGGTCATTTAATGTTTATGAGGGTGTTTTTGTATTTTTACCGAGCATTGTGTAGCAGCATTTGTTATCCACTTCTTAATATCTGTCCACGTTTTGTCTTCTGTGACTTCCGGAATATTCTTGTTGATTATTATTTGAAGAATAAAAATTAAAAATGTAATCGTAGGCCAAATGCCGTAAAGTAAGGCCAATTTACCATAGACTAATTCGGAAAACCATAATTTTCACATTTTATTAAACTGCAACCTGAAGATTTTTTTAAACAAATTATGAATTCTCATTCTGTGTTTTCTTATCATTTTTAGAGATATAACCATCATCAAAAACTTTTCTGGTAGGGAAAAAAAAAACAAAAAGTTTGTTGTTTTTAAAAATGTATAACCTATCTTGAAGACACCATCTAAAAGTTTTAATATTATACAATAAACGAAATTTTCTATTCTGATTTCGTAAAACTGAACTTGATACATTTTTTTGTATTTGTCTACAATAACAAGCAGCTATCTTTATATTATCGAATACAATAAAAATATTCATTTTCACCAAAATTGAATTCTAGGGATTGCTGAAAAACTCGATCCAGTTACAAATAAACTTTCGGCCACGAACAACAAATTGCGTTCTGAGAGGGTATAATCGGTTGCAACATCACAATATTTTCTTTCAGCACGCAACTTTCTTATTTTCTATCAAAACATACAGTAAAAGCTGAACAACAATATATTCTCTTAATCTCAAAACGTTAGTTCGCCTATAAACGAAAATATAATAAGAAAAATAGATATTCGGTGTTGCCATTCTAAAGGAAAATTCCCATAAATGTGAGCAATATGGAATTAATTCTTAATATTAAATTATAATACAGAAACACACAAAATGAAGAAAAAAAATGTAAATCACAAACTAAATCGTTGCCTTATTCAAAGACTTTGCAAATATAAAAACTGCGAACTATAACAGCATACGAGTTTTCGGAATTGTTTTCAAAAATAAAAGTCTTTCAGTCTTCCATACCACATTACACAGTTGACCTAGCACAGTCACAGCGATTTCTCCCATCATCTTTATTATTTTCGCAGTTATGTCGTCAATACCTGCTGCTTTTCTGTTATCTGGTTCTGGTTAAAACCTTTGAATAGCCTTCCTGACTTCAGATTTAAGAATACTCTTGTTCTACTGCGGCTTCGTTGTCAACAATGCGGTCGCCCACAAGTTGAGGCACAAAAAGTTCTTTACAGTAATCTTTCCAAACGTCAATGATTCGAGGCATGTCGGTGACTGTTCTACCTTCTTGCGGTCGATTGTTTGTAGCATGTTGTTCTAGCTCCTCACATATATTATTCAAGTATGCATTTTTGTCCTTTTTACGCCTACACCTTGATTTCATTACTGATTGATCTGATTCTCTCCTGACGATTCAATGTGTTATTTGTTAAAATCATATTTCTTCTTGTTTGTAAGGGTTAGTCATTTAATGTTTATGAGGGTGTTTTTGTATTTTTACCGAGCATTGTGTAGCAACATTTGTTATCCACTTCTTAATATTTGTCCATGTTTTGTCTGTATCTTCTGTGACTTCCGGAATGTTCTTGTTGATTATTATTTGGAAAATAGTAGTGTGACACTGTAATTATCTTGTTTGTTGTTGTTTTTAGGGATGGTTAGTTTTTATTCTCATATGAGCCTTTAATAACTTGTGATTTAAACTACATACCGCGCCTGGGCGGGATCTTACATTCAATATAGATGACCTCCATCTAGAGCTGATCAGGATAGAATCAATCTGATTTTTGTAGGTGTCCGTCCGGTGACACCCACGTGGAAAGTCGTCTTGGATGATGTTTCAAGCTGGTATTAGTGATAGTCAAGCTGTTATTAATAGAAAATTGAATAGACCTAAATTTACCATTGATATTCCAAATTTGGCAATTATCATTTGTATAGCCAAGTTTAGTATTAAAGTCTGACTTCTTTTGATGGCATTTTTGTACAAGTTTCTTCAACCTTAGTGTAGACCTTCTCAACTGCTTCATCATCAGAGAGTGATGTTGGCATATACAATTGTATAATAGACAGGTTTACTGGTTTCGCCGTAATGGTTATTTTAATCAGGCGATCATTGACAGGTAGATACTCCTCGTCACATTTAGCAACGTTGTTATTAACAACCATGGCTACGCTATTTCTGCCTGTAGTTCCACCACTCGACATATAGATGGTATTTATTTCCGTTTCAGAAAGGTCCAGTACCTTTCCAATGGGTCTCAGAAGCTCCACATATTTGTACGTTCTCACGTTCAAGTTCGTTTTCCAGAATATGAAGTTTCTCTGTCTGCAGGAGTCCCGTTAAGTTCCAGGTGCCCAACGTAACCTAGCGACACAATTGAAACTGGGCACTTCCTGTAACCCATTTCGCATGCGGTGCCTGGTCGCTCACATCCGCATGCCCGGTAGCTAACTTCACACTGGTCAGCCCGGAACTAACACAGCGCCGATCACTAGTCGGGTCGCATAGCACATTGGTAAACTGCTGATCCATTTCACATAGTGCTCTCGTGGGAAAATAATAACGTGGTTGCGTGCCTGATCCTATGCCGTGGATCCGTTACTTGGTTCTTCCGCCTCAAGGACAAGAGTGTTTCCTCTCTTCTTCACCCTACAACCTAAAAGTTGGATTGCTCCTTACGCCGAATCCGCTGTGCCAAGCTACATCGCCTCCACCTTCACCGCCGGCATGGGCTTCGCCGGTGTCCCTGGGCATAGGGATAGCGTTATACTCCGCAATACTGGGTCTTCAGCAGAACTTAACCACCTACTCATAGAGTAGGGCTCACCCCCGCGACGTGAATGCGTCCACTGAAATTTACCTGAGTGGAATCAGAGGAGATGTCTCTGGTTCCCTCAGGTCGGGTTAATGTATACATGAACATTAACCCGACCTGAGGGAACCAGTATCCATGAACAAAGCCATTGGCATTATATTTATACTTTTTTTCTAAAATGGTGTCGTTAGATGAAACCACAAATATTTAAAAATTATTACGATAATTTAACAACTCTTTTGTATCATTTAATTACTTATAGTTTTCCTTTCGTTGGATACTACAGCTCCCTCTATTTATTTTAAGCCGTACTGGGAGGCACCTTACTGTATATAGAAGTAAATTGAGCCCGGCACGGCAACATCTTGTCGCTCCATCTATACACAATAGTTATTTTTTGTTAAGCTTGTTGGTATCATCAGGAGCGAAAATTGACTAAACTTAAAATTAAAAAAAAAAATCGACCAAGTGCAAGTCGAACTTCCGCAATTACTGTTCCGGGCGTGGATTGCTTTTAAAATAAAAATTTTTGTTACGGAGCACAGTGTCTCGACTAGTACAAGCTAGCGGGATAATATTATTTCTTCACTTATTTCAATTGTTTATGTATATTCCAGGTATCTTAAGCTATTTTAAGAAAAAAAAAAAAAAGTTGAAAAATGTGTACTGTATGTGTATTAATCGAAATATGTAGCTGCAAGACGGAAGTGGTTTACTAATGTGTCTCATTTGTTTACTATTGTCGCTAATTGTTCTTTAATTAGCTACATACGTCTACCTACTCATTATGTGTGAAAAGTACAATCATGTTTGTTTACAAAGAAATTTCTAGGAAAAAAATAAAAATCATAATGATAGTACCCACATTTATTAATTTACAAAATATTATTTCTTTTAAAATAAATTAGTACAATAACAGTATCTATATATCAATTATTTACAATAACAAGGTGTATAAGTAAAAGAAATATAATATTAAATAACTTATATACTAAGGCATGAATTATAAGCAACTACAACACACAATAAAATAAGAATAATAATTACAATAAAAAAAATACTTAAACCTACTAATCACCATCAGATGAGTCGTCATCACCGCTCTCCCATTCAGTAGAATATTCAGAGAGTAAATAATCCTCCTCATTTAATTCGTGATGATGACTTACTGATGGTGTTTCGGATGCCAATGAAGGTGGGATAATCAACTGCAGAACCTCCAATGGCAAAGAAGTAAATTTTTTCTTCGCGCTAATTCTCTATACGAGTTGATAACAGGATCAGACGTAATTAAAAGCATTCTCAAAAGATCTGTATTTGTGGCAATACGTGACCGCTTCCTGGTGTGCCGTTCACGGAATCTACGACAGTCTTTATTTCTTGCCTCCTGGGCTTCTTCGGAGAGTTGTCCAATGGGAAGAAGAAAAGACTTTATAACTTCCGCGCTGTGTACAAGAATTTTATGCACAGTAACGGGCATGGAATACCACGAATACAGATCAAGGTATAATTTTCTAGTATCAACACAAAACTTTTCGAATTCTATATAATTTATGTCATATCTCGGTGACAGAGTTCTTAAAATTACATGAAATCTACGAATAAGGTTTACGTCTAATCCTGTAATTTCGCTGCTCAATTCAGCTTTGGAAAAAATTTACGTGCTGTGTTTCCATCGTTTGTGTTACCATACCCAGGTTTTGGTTTATCTACAATGAGACCCATACGATCTTTAAACACTTTTTGTATCTCTTGTGAGCGTTGCTTCACAATAGCTTTGTCGTTATCTCCCCTGACTTGCCACTTTTTTATTTCTAAACGATAGCTGATGTGAAGCAAACATTCAAACATGCGGATCCATGCATGTAAAGTAGATAAACCAAATGCAAGGTGTTCTTCGTTGCTGGGATATTTCTTTGACTCCTCGTTCATAGTAGACGGGCTGGCACCGCAAAATATAACACTTTTGTGTTGAGGCATTGCACACTTTGCCATCAGTCAATGTCAACAACAAATCGTGTTTAGCAGAGATTTGAGATCCAGCAACGTTACATAATGTTGGAAGAAGCTGACTT
Source organism: Pachyrhynchus sulphureomaculatus (assembly GCA_019049505.1). Classification (NCBI taxonomy): domain Eukaryota; kingdom Metazoa; phylum Arthropoda; class Insecta; order Coleoptera; family Curculionidae; genus Pachyrhynchus; species Pachyrhynchus sulphureomaculatus. Next base: position 83,800,434 of record CM032453.1, on the reverse strand, counting down.
ACTTCATCTAAAATTTTAGAAGTTTCTTCTTTCGTAAACTCTTTGGTCTCCTTGGCAAAAATAAACTTAATAGGACGGCAATATAAAGTAGAGGAAGGTCTTGGATTTTTCCACAGTTTCGCCATCAAGCAGTCTCAAAGGGACAAATGAGTATACGAACAAAAATTCGTCTGTAGCGTTAGTGTTCTCAAATTTCTGCTTATACGTGCGATGCCCCGAACTCCCATCACAGCCCCATTTGCTTACCAACGTATAATATGAACGAGGTAACACACTTCTAATGACTTCCGTCTGAGCTTTAACTAATCGTTCAGCCGTTTTATCCAAAATCGCGTGAAGTTTAATTTCAGCTCGAAATTCAGTCACAGAAATATATTCGTCAGAAGGACAACAAGAAGCTTTGGACTTACCTAAACTATAAAACGATGGATACACTTGATGTCCCGCTTTCATTGACCATTTTCTTGTTTGTTTATATGAGTGAGAAGTTGATTTCGAGTCCACATAATAAGCTAAAGCTTCGTCTAGTGTTAACTGCCGACTTTGTTCAGAACACTTATTCTTTTCTCTAGTTTCACTGACCGCGACGTTATGGATCTGTTTAGCAACACTTCGATGCCCTTCTTTTCGAGTAGCTAACTCAGCTGCTGTAATAAGCTTGCACTTCGCGATTCCAAAAGATCTTCTACTCTTCGTTTTCGTTGATGAGTCTTCAAATGATTTTCTGGGTCGCCCTACGGAAAGAGCCGCTGATGATGTTGAAGTGCACGGCTGGTTAACACACATCTTTATTTCGATTCCGGATCCCTCTAACCAATCTTTATGTTTGATTAGAAACATTTCTTTGTTACACTTTAAAGAAGTCCACTTTTGATTGAATTTTGCTGAAAGGCTTGATATTTTCATTTTGAGTCGTTTTAGAAAATCGTCAGAAATATCAGACATATTGAATTTTTCACACGGCTCTGATGAGGCCATCAGTTCCTATATTAGTGCCCAATTGCAACTTTCTATGTCAAATAGATTCGGAGAAAATCGGGTGTGATAGACGGGCAGACAAACAGACACCCAAGTGATCTTATAAGTGTTCTGTACGAAACACTAACTAGTCTATTTATACAAAAAATTGTGAACTAATCACAGACGGCGATTTACTTTTGGTCAAGTGACTAGTACAGAGAAATGTCCTTATTTAGTCAATTTTTACGTTTTATAATTCCAACACTATGTATGTGTTTAATATGTCATATATCAGATACGTTACTTATACCTTTTATGGCCAATTTATTCATAAATAGTTTTCAAACCGAGGACAGTCAAGATTTTGAGTAATTTCTAAAAGCACTAATTTTGTGTACGGTGAAACAGGAAAAACGTAAACATGTGACAGGAATCCTTACAGGACACTGCAATCTGAGTTAACACCCCACTTGTATTGAGGTCAAAGATGACACTTGGAGGAAAAAGAAACAGGTCTTCATCTAATTATGTTTTGCCCGGTATTCATACCCGCTACATACACTCATTTGGGATCTCCAAAAATTCTAAATTAGGAATGAAACCGGAAAGATTTTAGACATGTTTTAATCCTTAATTTATTCAACTACCATTTTTCAATAGAGGGCTCTAAAATGAAAACGGAAATTGACCGAGCGCAGAACACTAAAGCGATTTTTTATTTCCCTGCTGTTCATGATTATCAAATTTTTATCCCCGACATTTCGTTTTAATTATAGCTTATAATGAACATTTTTGGCCTTTTCTTTTTAATGTCATAATATAAAAATATAATTTGCTATGCTGCAATCAAATTTAAAGGCATATAAAATACAAATTATAACCTATAATAATTTTAAGGGTTTGTTAAACGGAAAAAAAAATAAAAAGAATCTTAAAAGACCGGCACAATGTAAAATTTGTGATAAACTCTTAAATTATTCATTAATTATTAATTCATCCAACAGCCACTTACTTCCCTTTGTTAATACCATCGTTTTTTTAAGGCCGTCCTATAACAACCAATTCTGAACGGTTTATTTTACGGTAATCGTCTGATTTTAAGTGTGACAGTAAGATTAGAAAACACGACTCCGAATAAAGCAGTATTTGGGTCCTAAAGCTTATGAATTATATAGATCAAGGACGTACCGCATCCAGCTTCAGTCAGCACCTCCCTAAAATTACTTTTTGGCACAGTATCATAAGATTTCATTGAATCGATGAATTCTTTACAATGTCTCACAGTTTTCGGGACTGTAAAACTTAAACGAAACAATTTTTATTCGTAATATTCTCATCCTAATTTATACACCATTTACAACGATTTAATAGGGATTCAAATAAATCTAACTTCTTGGGTGAGATTGCCTACAAAGCACTATGCTCGACGATGCATTCTCTTAACGTCATTTTAATTTTTGGAAGTATTAAGAACTCATAATGGGTTAAATTATGTGAATACCGTTAATGTTTCAACACACGAAGGCACAACTTGACGAACAATAAATGAAACGTGGCTTGATGTCTTATCGTGTAACCAGCAGCAGTTTTTTGGATCACGCTATTCAGATCGAACGCAACGATTTCTATTCATTAAAGTTTTTAATACTTCCAAATAATCCTCACCATTAATAATTTAACTAAATGGAACAAATTCACTATAAATGCGGAATTGCTTTGCTAACGTAGAAAACAATCAGCATTCTTTTATTTTTGATGGAATTTTTCGTTTCCATTCTGCACTTTGACGCTTCGTTTGGGGGTTATATTGAAAACACCACCAAATATTTTGAAGTCGGTGCAAATCTTAGTAGAGTCCTATTACCGGATGTGAAACGAGTTACAGATAGGATTGGAAGAGTCCTAAGAAAACACAACATAGGCGCAGCATACAAACCACAAAACACTCTGGCAGACATACTGGGCAACCCCAAGGACAAGAGAAAACTGGAAAACCATGAAGTTTACAGCATCCCATGCGGAGACGCCAACAAATTGTACATAGAGCCAAAAAACAGAAGAATCTCCACCCGGATCCAAGAACACAAAATAAGTATTAAAAACAAACAAACAACTTCAGCTCTTTGTCAGCACCATCATGATACTGGTGACAGCATCAATTTTGAGAGATCTAAATAAATAGGCTCGATCTCACATTATAAAACACGCATAGTCAGAAAAGCCTGATAAATCGAAAAAACATGGACAGCTAAGTAAACGAGATGATGCACTGAATATCTCCACTACATGGAAGGGTCTACTAGCTAAACCAAGGAATAACCAAAACATTGAGAAGGCAACAATCAGCATAGCGCCGGTACCCGTAATGAACACTGATACCGTCACCCAGCCGGCAAGCATTGATGTCTGGACGAACGCTCCCGATCCCCCACCCACAATCTGCGTAGACGCCGATCAATAAAAGACGGCGACCGCACTTCGGTTTTTTTAGTTAGCATCGAACGGCAACAGCAGGAAGATCACTGTATCGAGTAGCAGCAGCGGCAAGAGCACTTGAAAATGCCAAATGAGCCAGAAGTTCGACGGAGCTAAATCAGGCGAATAGGGCCATTGCGGAATGATATGAGTTGAATTTTTGATGAAAAAGTCGCGAAAAACCAATGCTGTGTGAGAAGGCGCATTATCGTAATGAAAAAACCAAGAGTTATCGGCCCATAATTCCGGCCTCTTGAGACAAATTCGAATGTTTGGGAAGCCGAAAAACCATTTTTAAAACAAAATTTAATGCAACTTCTTTACTGAATTTTTTCACTCATGTTAAAAATCGAAAAAAAACGCACTTTTGTTGTTGAACGAATGCAAGCGAATCTTATTAACTACTGACCCTATGGTCATAAAATTTGACATTGTGGTACATTTCTTTAAAAAGTCTTCCTTTATAGTTGTTGTCGTAAGCTAAAATTTTAACGGTTATAGTCAAAATTATGACGTGTTTTCAAATAATGTTGGACTACGACACGTGAATTCTTTCCCAATCGGCAGTCACTCCTGTGCTGTGTGAGCCTCTGTTTTAACCACTGCGATGTATTCTTTATTTTTGAAAACAATTCCGAAACTCATATGCTGTTATATTTCGCAATTTTTATATCTGGAAAGTCTTTGAATAAGGCAACGATTTAGTTTGTGATTCACATTTTTTTTTTTCTTCATTTTGTGTGTTTACGTATTATAATTTAATATTAAGAATTAATTCCATATTGCTCACATTTATGGCAATTTTCCTTTAGAACGGCAACACCGAATATCTATTTTTCTTATTATATTTTCATTTATAGGCGGGTAGGTACTAACGTCTTGAGATTAAGAGAATATATTGTTCAGCTTTTACTGCATGTTTTGATAGAAAATAAGAAAATTGCGTGCTGAAAGAAAATATTGTGATGTTGCAACCGATTATACCCTCTCAGAACGCAATTTGTTGTTCGTGCTCGAAAGTTTATTTGTAACTGGATCGAGTTTTTCAGCAATCCCAAGAATTCAATTTTGGTGAAAATGAACATTTTTATTGTATTCGATAATATAAAGATAGCTGCTTGTTATTGTAGACAAATACAAAAAAATGTATCAAATTCAGTTTTACGAAATCAGAATAGAAAATTTCGTTTATTGTATAATATTAAAACTTTTAGGTGGTGTCTTCAAGTTAGGTTATACATTTTTAAAAACAACAAACTTTTTGTTTTTTTTTCCCTACCAGAAAAGTTTTTGATGATGGTTATATCTCTAAAAATGATAAGAAAACACAGAATGAGAATTCATAATTTGTTTAAAAAAATCTTCAGGTTGTAGTTTAATAAAATGTGAAAATTATGGTTTTCCGAATTAGTCTATGGTAAATTGGCCTTACTGGCCTACGATTACATTTTTAATTTTTATTCTTCAAATTCAAAACACACATTCTAAATTCTAATCTCAAAAAGAAAGAAGAAAGATGTCTCAAGATGCACCCTGAGATCGTAGATGGAAAACTGTTTAATCTCTAGAACTATGATTGCTTACTGACGGTCATAAGAGTTTTCGTTCCAAAATATATGATATAATTAATATCATACCAAGTATTATTATTTGAAAGACGTGCTAGTTAAAAAAATTTTTCGAAAAATTTTTAATTTGCCAACTTGCTATCGTCAGGCAAATACAGGATCTCAATTGTTTTTATAAGATGGTATGTTCTAATAGTGGTGTGGGTCGTCGGTTATCAGTTTTAAAAACCAAAATTAAATTTTAAAATTTAAAGGTAGATGTTAAAATGTTAATGATTTATTTATGCTTGGCAACACAATACTCGTATGTTCAAGGAACTATGCAAAAACATCAACTCTGATCATTAAATTCTTCTTTTCTACACTGCTGTTCGTTGGTTATCAGAAGGAAATGTTGTTGGCTGAGTCTTTGAATTGAAAATTGAAATAAAATAGTTCTCAGGGATGAAAGGAAAACATGAATTTATGACACGCTTTTATTATGAGGCCTGGATTTTAAACAAGCTAAATTTGAAACTGTATAGTAAGGAAACACACATTATTCACTTCAGAGATAATATCCAGGCTTTCGTATTGCAGCTGCAAAACTGGCGCCGTAAAATGAATCTTGGAAACTTTACCATGTTTGTACACCTGTGCACCAAGACTGAAGAATCGGAAATAGGAATTGCAGATAATCTAAGAGAGGAACTTAATAACCACCTTCAAGCCCTTGAATCTGAAGTACAACGTTATTTCCTGAGTTCTCTGAACAAAAAGCTGGATTAGTCCGAAAGCTATTTTATGTATCTTTGGATGTTACCGACATTCTCGATGAAGTGCAGGATAGTTTTTTGGAGCTGCAAAATAACTCCTCAGCGCGTGATTTATTTCAGGAAAAATCGTTACCTAACTTTTCTGCAGATCAAGTCAAAGCCAGAAATAAGCTGGATGTTCAAGATGGCATAAGATTGACCTTGACAAAAACTCAACCAAGAATTATAACACTTGTTAAGCAGATGCAGACTTAATTATCACATTAATCATTAATACTTAATAATTAATACTTTATAAAAAATATCACTGTTATATATTTTTCAATCCCCCCCCCCCCATATTTTTTGTTTTAGTGATCCAATATGGCATATAGAAAAGGAAACGTTGGGAACCACTGTAATAGAGATTGTAACAGAAAAATGCAAGCCACATATGCAATCATTTATTTTTTAAATTTTCAAATATTTTCATATATTTTAGAAATATTTTTATCTATTTAAGAAAATGCGTGAATACTAATTCTCTATAAACCAAATACAATAAAAGAAATAACCTATGCTTAGAGAGAATTTATAATATTGGTATTATAAATGGAGATGTTTATTCTACGGTCAAAAAACCTTCTTGATTATTCCAGCTTCACCAAGCTGCTGTAAGTGTTACCAAACCAAGATTGTCCATTTTAATGCCGTTTCCTTTTCATATAAGTCCTTCCTGTAATGAACAGTTTTGATCGGTTCGTTATAATATGGGGAGGATTTAAAAATACTCTTTGCTAGGTTACAGTAAGATAAAAAACATATAAGGGAACTACCTACAACCTTCTAATGGTTTATATGGAGAATAAATCACGACCGATCCCGTTATATGATATTTAAAAGTAATGGTTTGCTAAACAAACAAGACTATATTCTGTCCAAGTTTGCTAGGCGTTGATTTGAATTCCATGTTTTTAATTAAACATAATATTAAAATACACGTATGTATATAATTTATTAATTTGGCTTTCAGAAACTGTTCCCTCCATCAAATTGTCATTTTTACTAAACTGTCTTCTGCAAGTTGTCTCTTCGGATGTGTATACTCCGAATCAAGACTGAACTTCTGCAAACTAAAAAATTGCTGATCTTATCGGCTATGATTGTGTTCGGACTATTGATGTAATAAAAGTTTTATTTATAGTGTTCCTACAGGAGAAATAAACCTAGAGTGGGAATAACTGTGGTACCAAAAAACAATAAATACGATTATTATCCATTCAAAATAGACGAAAAAAAGTGGTAACTTCGCAATAATTTCTCATAAAGCTGAAAATTATAGGTATAGGTCTTAAATACACCATTACAAATAAAATATCAAAAGTCCCCACCGATCCTACGTCTGCTAAAAAATTGTATTCAAGGTAAAAGGTCAAAAATATCGATTTTTCGCATTTTTATCGTAAACGGTAAGTGTTATTGTAAAAATAAGTCAGACAAAAGTTGTAGATCATGCAATTCTCTACAAAAATTGTTCTTATACTTTTTTCCTACGAAACACCATTCCTGAGATATCGCGATTTCAAACATCGAAAATACTAATATGCACTTACGCGGCCTGTATACGTCACTGGACGTTCAATATAAGTAAAAATATGGAAATATGGTTTGTGTCTCGCTTCATTTCAATGTTATGTGAAAAATTTACAGTTGTGAACATTTTAGTGAAACAAGCTGATAATGACACTGGTGTCCTCATAATTAAAGCAGCAATAGAACAATTCAATAGAACAAATACAACTATCGTTGTTGGTGAAGATATTGATTTGTTAATACTACTGACTGCACGAATTCCAATTGATAAGATTATTTACTTTTTAAAACCTGGGAAAGCTCGAGTACAAACAAAAATATATTCTTCGGAAAATTTATCTGCATATCCAAAATGTCAAACTCATATTTTATTTTTACGTGCAATAACTGGCTGCGATACTACATCAGTAATTTTCAAAAAGAGTAAAACAACAGTATTTAAATTGTTAGAAAAAAGTAATAATAATGATTTAATTGATTGTGCAGAAGTATTTAAAGAGATTGACTCTTCTCCACAAGTCATCACAAAAGGGATTCACTTTCTTCTTGCTATATATAGAGCTCCAAAAAAAATTGATTGTATAGACAAGTACAGTTACTTAAGTTTTGTAAAAAATACACGGAACAATAAAATAGTACAACTATCTTGTTTTCCTCCAACATCTGCTCCTGCTTATCAACACTTATATCGTATATATTATCAAGTTCAAGTATGGCTAGGCAATCAACTGGACCCAGAAGACGGGGGTTGAAAATCAATAGATAACAGTTTGGAGCCAATTCAAACTTTACTTCCACCTGCTCCAGAAAAACTTCTTAACACTATTTCTTGTAATTACAAGAAGGGTTGTAGTAAAAATTGTGGCTGTAAAAAAGTCTGATTATATTGTTCACCAGTATGTACCAATTGTCTAGGCCAGTCTTGCTCCAGTGTTGAATCAAATAAAACCAGTATTCTTATGGTATCAATGAGGAGACAACTGATACATCTTTCTTCTTAAAACAATATATAGAAATCCACCAAGAAGAGAAAGAAGAAAGCGAAAATGAAGATATTCAGTCATACTAAAATTTTCCCGAAATTAACAATAATCATTACCAATAGTACCATTTTGTCAATCAATAGGATACTGTCTAATAAAACTTAACCACATTAGATCGTGGAGTCTGCCTACTGGGGAAACCACGTTAAAAAAAATGCGCCAACTACACTACCTCATAGGTGGTGCGGAAATGTGTGCATATTATCTAGAATACTTCTCCAACTTTTGGAAACGTGATATCTCAGGAATGGTGATTCATAGGAAAAAAGTATGAGAACAATTTTGGTAAAGAATTGCATGATTTACAAGTTTTGTTTGACCTATTTTTACGATAACACTTACCGTTTACGAGAAAAATGCGAAAAACGATTATTTTGGACCTTTGACCTTGAATAAAATTTTTACCAGACGTAGGATCTTTTGATATTTTATTTGTAATAATCTATTTAAGACCTGTACCAATTTGCAACCCTTTGCGAATTTTTGCAAAGTTTAATGCTTATTTTAACACACACACAGACTGCGTATGAACATATTTACTACTTACTGATGTCATTATTTTTTAAAAATATTTCGTGTAACATTTCCTGTACCTAAATGGTTTCCGAGATATTACGGTTTAAAAAGTTACCTATTCTACAATTTGACAAGCTATAATATATAAAAGGTGCTAATTCAGCCCCAGCACCCAAAAATTTCAATTCCGATCACATATTACCAGAAATTTATAAAGAATATTTTAGGAACATGTAAATCTTATTGCTTCCAGATGCCTGAGTTAGACGATACTTGTGAAAATGTCCTTTTTTTAGATACCAATATCTCGGAAACTAATTGGTTTAGAACTCTAAGATGTTTTATGGCATCTCTTTAGAATTAACAAGACAATTTACATATAATTTGATGTAAAGGGTGTGCGTAACCAGGTTTTAAGTGCGAGGCAGCAGATGGATCTCAAAAGGCATTTTTTCGGGAAAAGAAAGAAACCATGTCCTAAGGCGAGGCATCATAAAGAAGGACCGTTTTTTTTCATGACTCATAAGGGCGGAAGGGGTGTAAGCCATACTATTTTCCAAAAAAAATCGTCTCTGAGTTGTTGATTGATAGTCAAACTAGCAGTAAAAAAAAATCAGATATTTTCAAACAATATGAGTTGTTTTTTTTTTAACTAATTCGTTCATTTTTAGACTAAGGGCGGTATGGCGGGTTGCCTGCTGGTGTATATGTTACTACTACCTTTATTGGCTAACTAGGTAGCTTTACGCTATTACTATTATACAACCATTGGGTTATAGAAGCATAATATACATATTAGATCTTAAGATATATACATGTTAGGGACCTAACTAACTTAGCTTAAGTAAGAAGTTCATATAAATCTTTGAAAGAACTTAAAATATTTGATCTTAAGATATTTTATCAACATAGACTCCAGGTTCAACTTAAAATTAATTAAGGGTTACTCAAGCTAATCCGTCATTAGGGTATCCGAGGGCCTTGGGAGGCGTTACAGCAAAGAAATATGCATCCATCTTATTCTTGACTAATCAAAGTGCGTAATTTAAGTCAGTCTTAAGAGGGCCAATCTCCGTTTGAGTATGCTCGACGTAAAAAAATAAACAAACTAACTAAAAATTCATTGATCTGTGATGTGAGATTGTGAACCTAAATTGTAATTAAAATTACGTTCTTACCAAGTTTCTAAACTAAGTATTTTTGTTAATAAAAAAATTCTAAATTAGATCATTTAAAAGTTCTCATATTTTCCATAACAGTTGGAGTCAAATAAAAAAAGAGGCACAATTTTTAAGCAGATGGAACTGAAAGTATATTTAAATGGATGTCGTTATTGACACGCTGGTACGAGTATTAGTATACCTGAAATGTCATCCTTGACCTGCCTTTTTCGCAATTTTCGGTCAAATGACATTTTACTCATACACCCCGTGACTCTTGCTGAATTACGCACAGAAGATAGTAAGAGTAGATCAAGAAAAAAAAATGTAATTCGTTCCATAAGGGTTGATCATGAAAGCTGTTTTCTCGATTTGTAATCAGCACTACTCAGTATATATCACCAATACACCAAACTTATTTTTGTGCTCGACGCGCGTTTGCATGTTAGCTTCATCAGGATGTTGAGTAGTGTCATTGTGCCAAAGATTCCACATTCTCAACATAGTCGTAATCAGCAGACATACATAAAATGATAGTTGATGATCACTCATAATTTCAATGAATATTTAAAACACACGGTAAACTAGAAAAGGTTAGAATCAATATCATCTGGCGTTTCAATGAAAGTTTTGTTTAGAATAATTCTTGTTAAAATAAACGTACAGGGCGGTCAGAATTTAAACACATGTTTATAGTTTACGTTTAACTTTGGCAATGAAATCTATACAGAACTCTGGTCTGCGATTTTAATAAATGTTTAAAATGCTATGAAATGAAAAGAGCCAAAATAAAACTTCGTAAATAAATAAGTAATAGTATTAATCTAAAAGTTTTTTTTTTTTTTCATTTCTGCATCGATTTGGAAAGAACTAAACTTTACTCGCCATTTTTCAAGACGACCGCCGAATCATAGTTTGTTTTTGAGGGAATCTTTGGCATTTTATAAGTCTTGATAATACACTTGGTTAAAGTTTTTACCTTGTCACGTAGTCAATAGCAACCAGTTTATATATTTCAATAAATTTCATTTACCCCATAATATATATTTATAAAAGTGCAATAACATTTGGTTTTCCGATAATGTACAGGCTGTTCCAAATTGGATACTTTTAAAGGTAAATCTCCTTACCTAAAGGAGATAGACGAAAACTGATGTCGGTGTCTGAGGCTCAATTTTTATGATAATAATGGTGAAAACCACATATTGATATCTAGTACCGTTTCAGATATACAGGGTGTTTTTCAAAAATCTGCATTTTGGAAAAGTGAAAATTTTTGATTTCTGTAAAAACATTTTCAAAGCACTTTTTCACGTGGATTTCAACAGTGTAAGTTACATTTTTTACAACTAATATTCTAATAGTTATTACCACAAAAATATATTTTTTAAATGGGATACCCTGTATATTCCTTATCCGAATAGAGCTTTAAATTACCCTTCTAAAAATATAGCACACTATATTTTACTTAAATCTACTTCAAAATATAAAGGTTTTTAGTTTTTACGCGAGTTTTAAATGCACATTTTGTGAAGTAGGGTTTGGACGGAGCGGCCAAATGGTTTAATTCAATTGTTTACTCGTAGTTGTCAATTCTTACTTCAGGATCAGTCATTGAATTGTCAAATAAATCGCAATGAAGTTTGAAAATTACGAAAAATGGGATATGATAGTGTGTTTCATACAAACTGGAGAAAATTCGAAAGCGGCAAGTAATTTGTACCACGAACTGTATCCAGAGAGGCGTCAACCCTTCAAGGATATATTCGCTCGATTGCGACATAACCTAGTTAATAGTAGCCAGTTTGAAAAGAAACGACCCAAAAATTATGCATCACACAGGGATAAGGTGTTAGAAGGAATAGTAGTTTTAGGAACTATCGGAAATAATCCCAACACTTCAACCCGACAGTTAAAAGAATCCACTGGACTACCAAGAACTAACGTAAGTCGTACTTTGAAGAAGCACAAATTCAGGCCATATAGGACAAGGAAAGTTCATCACCTTAGAGATGGAGATTTTCAACGGCGTATGGATTTTTGCCAGTGGTTTCTAGAGAATTGTAACCATGTTCCGAATTTTTCATTAAATTGCATTTGGACAGACGAAGTTTATGTAAGCAATGCAGGTATTTTCAACCGTTACAATTCTTATACGTGGGCACAAGAAAATCTTCATTTAGTTGTGGAGCAAAGAAGTCAAGGCAGATTTGGATTTAATGTGTGGACAGGAATCTTTAGAGGCAGGGTTATAGGTCCATTTATTTACGAAGGAACACTCATCTCTCAGAGATATTTAGAAATGTTAAGGCAGCAAATAGAACCTCTTGTTGTTGAACTGCCGTTAATGGACCTTAGAAATATATTTTTTCAACACGACGGGGCACCCCCTCATAACGCTGCAGTTATCAGTAATTTTTTATCGGCCAATCTCGACAATAACTGGATAGTCAACCAAAGTCCGAACCGTTGGCCGCAAGGTCACTGGATTTAAAACCCATGGACTTCTATCTCTGGGGAAGATTGAAAGACCTAATTTTTAAATTGCCGACAAACACCAAGCAGTTTTGCAGCTCTCACTCCTCTTGAACTAATCAACTCGGTAAGAAGTACCGCCTATGTATAAATGAAACTGGTCGACATTTCAAACATCTCTTATAGAAACTTGTTTTGTTTTAGTTTGCTCTACTCGGAATAAATTGTTTTATTGTTGTTTTGTTTTATTTTCTACATAGTTTTAAAGTACTATAGCATTTAGTAAATTTCATTGTAGTTATGACTCTTAGAGTTACTTCTGGGAATTTTTTTTACGATTTGACTGCTATCGGCAAACAATCGATATTGCCGGTCCGTCCAAGGCCTACTTCACAAAATGTGCATTTAAAACTCGCGTAAAAACTGAAAACCTTTATATTTTGAAGCAGATTTAAGCAAAATATAAAGTGTGCTATATATTTAGAATGGTAATTTAAAGCTCTATTCGGATAAGGAAAAATATACAGGGTATCCCATTTAAAAATATATTTTTGCGTTATTAGCTATTCAAATATTAGTTGTAAAAAAATGTAACTTACACTGTTGAAATCCACGTGAAAAAGTGCTTTGAGAATGTTTTTACAGAAATTAAAAATTTTCAATAGGAAAAGAATTACAAACATTTTTCCAAAATGCAGATTTTTGAAAAAACACCCTGTATATTTGAAACGGTACTAGATATCGATCTGCGGTTTTCACCATTGAGTTTATCATAAAAATTGAGCCTCAAACACCGACATCAGTTTTCGTCTATCTCCTTTAGATAAAGGGATTTACCTTTAAAAGTGTCCAATTTGGACCACCCTGTACAAGTATTATAGGTCACTGAATATTAATGTTATTGCAACTTTCGCGACTAGTCAGTCCCATTTGCTTCATTTTTAGGTAGATCTTTACCTTCCTTGATAACTGAAAGATATTGTAAAAAAATCACCAATCGCGTATTCGGGTTCCTAGACAAAAAAAATAACCGGTCAAGTGCAAGTTGAACTTGCGCAATTAGTGTTCCGTACGTTGATTGCTTTTAAAGTAAAAAAATTTTGTTACAGAGGTATAAAATGATCAGTGACGTCACAAAACACACCCCAAATGAGTTTTCAACAAAGTTTGTTTCCAATCTTCACTGAAATCTGATGACCTTGAAATTTTTGTTTTTTTATATACCAGATAAATTATTAAAGGTAATGCACTCGTGACAATTTTCGTTCAATCTACACACCCCGTGGAGAATATTCCAGAATTTTTTCGAAAATTTTTGATAAGTACTTTTCGAGATAAGGCGCGGGACAGCGATTTTTCGCGAATTTTTAAAAATAATACAAAGAAAAGTGCGCGCAAGTGTAATATTATATATATATTTTTTACTCGTGTTTTCACAAGCTTTCATTTGATACCACACTCGATGACCTAGTAAAAAAATTTTTTTTTCACTTCCGACTTCACCCCCCAAAACTAACCCTTTAAGTCAAAATTTAATTCTCAAAACTACATGGCTTTGATGAGGCCATCAATTCCTATATTATTACCAAATTTCACCTTTCTATGTCAAATATTTTCGGAGAAAATCGGGTGTGACAGACAGACACCGAAGTGATCTTATAAGTGTTCCGTACGGAACACTAAAAATGGTTTCTGATTACCGTCGATCTATCGGTTTGTTGCTGCGATAATCTCAAACAAATTGAGAAATCAATTTTAAATTTGTTGCTGGTGTTCCAAATGAAAAAAGATCCTAGAGTGTTTGGGCAACCTTACTTTAGGGGAAGACGATGAACCGTGTGAGGCTCGATAAATTTAGTTAGTTTTCATAGTGTTCCGTACTTATGGGATCACTTCGGTATCCATCTGTCTGTCTATCCGTCTATCACACCCGATTTCCCCCGAAACTGTTTGACTTAGAAAGTTGAAATTTGGCACAAATATAGGAATTGATGGCCCAGTCAGAGCCGTGTAGTTTTGAAAGTTAGATTTATACTTAAGGGGAGTGATCTCGAAGTGAATTTTTTTTACCATTCATAGAGTGTGGTGTCAAATGATAGCTTGTAAAAACACGAGTTCAAATATATATATACATATATATATATATATATATATATATATATATATATAATATATATATTTATATATATATATATATATATATATATATTATTCCGCACTCGTGCCGCTCCTGGAGCGCTTTAGGGACTTCCCTGCAGCACGTGTGCTAGACCCATAAAAAAAATATATTTATAAATATATATATATATATATATATATATATATATATATCTATATATCTCTATATATCTCTATATATATATATATATATATATATATATATATTTTATATATATATATATATATATATATATCTATATATATATATATATATATATATATATATATATATATATATATATATATGTATATATATATATATATATATATATATATATATATATATATATATATATATATATAGATGATGTAATATTGGCGCACACTTTTATTTGTATTATTTTTAAAAAATGGCAACAACCCCTGTTCACCTACCGTCAGAAAGTATTTGCCCACCTAGAAATTTCAATGTAACTGCCAAAATTTAATAATTAATTAAACCCTTTATTATATTAGGTAAATTTAATTGCTCTTAACAAGTGTCCATCATAAAATTGTTTATATAAGCCTTTTTTGGTGAAATCACAAATTAGAAACCAATTAGAACGTATTTCCAAGTTTTGCATGATAATCGTTTTGAGGCGATTTCTGAGAATTCCAGTTGAAGTAAGAACTCATTTCAAGTTTCTAGGGATTATGGAAATTCCTAGTGACATTTTATGATAAAAACTGTGCTATAAATACCATTGCCCTTTTGGAAATTAACCATTCGCAAACAGTACTTTATCATTGATACAGGCTCAATTGTTTTGTGAAAACGCCAAAAACGAAAGAAGTTTCCGTTGAAGATCGGGCTCTGATAATTGCGAGACATCAAAATGGTTACTCGAGTCGACAAATCGGGAGTGATATGCGGATGCCAAGGAGAACAGTGGACTACATCGTAATAAAATTTTCTGCGGGACATGGAATTCCAACCAAAAACGTTCAGGAAGGCCTCGAAAAACAACTCTCGCTGAAAACAGAGCTATAGCAATGTCCAGCAGACGTAATCGCCGCCTAACCGCGCCAGAAATCACGGCTGAAGTAATCCTGGAGCGGCCCATCCCCATCAGCGTGACAACCGTGAAGGTTAGCAGAAGGTGGACTACACGGGAGAGTTGCAGTGAGAAAACCCCTTCTTAGGCAAGTGAATAAACGTAAACGATTAGAATGGGCCCGAGAACATGAAAATTAAACATCAGAACAATGGAATTCCGTCCTTTGGAGCGTCGAATCTAAATTTGAAATTTTCGGTTCAGATCGACGAGTTTACGTGCGGCGGTCAGCTGGAGAGAGGACGTTGGAAACCTGTCAGTTGCCTACAGTAAAACATGGTGTACGTTCAGTAATGGTTTGGGGTTGTTTTGGCAACGGTAAAGTTGGAAAAATCTTTAGGATAGAAGGAATCATGCGAAAAGAACAGTATCAAGAAATTTTGCTGTGGGACCATTTGGACAGGTGTGTTCGAAAACTCAATTCAACATCAGAAAATTACTTGTGGGAACTTTTACAAGCAGAATGAGTTAAAATAACCAAAAAAACTACTGGACAGAATGCCGAAACTTTGTAGAGCGGTAATTAAAAACAAAGGAGGTCACATAGATCAGAAAAATCCTGGAAAATCATGAATATTTTTCTGATTTTCTAGACTGTAAATAATGTGAAAATAAATAATAATTCATTAAAATTTAAAAAAATATACATTATCTGGGTTTTTTTGTTGTCTTGGGACTGAAATAAGTAGGTGGGCAATTACTTTCTGACGGTGGTGTACCTTGTCTCGAAACGTACTGATCAAAAAATTTTGAAAAAATTCTTCTTCCGTGTTCCTAAAGTGTAGATTGAGTGAAAATTATCACGAGTGCGTTACATTTGATAATTTATCTGGTATAAAAAAGTACTGAAAACTATGTTTCCTTGCAAAATGGTGCAGGTGGATTATTTTCCGTACATTGCCGCGCGTCGCTCCTCTAGGGACAAAATAATTTTATTTTATTTGTTTATAATTAAATATTTAGGTAGTAAATATTTGTTTTACACTTTTATTTCTAGATTGAGCTAGATTGATTTATTGGCTATTAGGCAGCTGAGATGCTATAACTATTATATATTATTCACTAAGAAAAGACGTGGAAATACATATTGGATCTCAAGATATATACATTAACCTAATTAACTTAGCCTAGGTGAGAATTTTATGTTATTTTAAAAGCAGTCACGATACGGAACACTAATTGCACAAGTCCAAGTTGCACTTGACCGTTTTTTTTTATTTATAGCATAAAAAATTTTGGTCCACCTAATGAACTTGTTTTAAGCATAATTAATCAGACATATAAGGGATGTAAGGGGTCGGAGATGGAGTTATCTTTTTAATATTAACTGAAATAGCATGTAAAAAACGTCATTAACTAAGTGCCCTAAGCAGTTAATACCATTATTTGACTTTTTTCCTTGTTTTTGGTTGTAGAAGCAGTTAGTAGTTATTTCTAATCTGACATATAAGGGATATAAAAGGTTTCAGAGGGAATAAGAGAGAAACTTTAAATGTATCATGTTATACGAGTATGATATTTTCAGTGGTCTTCGAGTCAAGTTGTTTGAAAAACACATTGATTTTTTCCTTTTTTTTTCCAGACCAAACTGAAATTATCTGTGGAGAAGAACTGTAGAAAAGAGTTTTTTTTTCGTTTGAATAGAGGAGCAAAAAGTTTTAATAAAATTTTAGTTTAAATGATATCTAATTATACGCAACCTTACTAAACGCCCAACTGGCAGACATTTTGAGATGCTAAAAGAAGCAAACTTTTAAGATATTAAAAGAAATATTAGGTGCACAAGTTAATTTTCTACCTTTATAAACCAACTTTGACGTTTAATTATAAAAAAAACATACACAAACGCAATTTTCAATGTAATCTTTGTTTTCTGCAAATTTTTGGAATCCCTTGGGTAGTTGTCGAATTTCAGGAAAAGTCATGGTTGTTTCGAGGCCTTTTTCGACCTGTTCAACTCACTTCAACACTGCATCAGCTAAGTAAAGTTTTAAAGATCGAAATATTTTAAAGATCGAAATATGGAATAAACCAAAAAGGCTAAACCTGGAGAATAAACTGCGTAAGGGAGAATTTTCCAACTTAACTCTGAAATGGTTTCCACTGTCTTTTTTGCTACGAGGGTCCGGGCGTTCTCTTGCAGCGGTATTACCGTATTTCTCTCACTGAGAGTAAACTACTTTTTCTCTTCAAGTCCGACACTCGCTTGAATTGGCTGTTTGATCAGGTCGAAACATCTCACGCCCCTCCGATCCCATCATATGCATAGCAAGACCTTTTTGCATGGATGTTCGATTTTGCTGTGCTCGTTTGAGAGACCCACGTTTTTCTTTTTTTTTAATATTACATATTACGCAACACTCACTTTTCATCATAAGAAACAACTTTGTGCAAAATTTTTTTTGAACCTGGAGACCCAGAAGAGAGAGCTATATCGTAGCCTTAGCTTTTATTCTGTGGAGTAAGCTTATAAGGGACCCGGCAGGTCTCCTTTCTAGCTCTTGCAGACTATGGGAAATTACTTGCTGTTTGTTGAATTGGGCACGGATTTTTATCTAAAATTTACTCTCTCTTTGTATTCTACTCTTTTTTGGTGACCAAGCCATTCATCGTCCCAACACTTAGAAATTTTCCTTTCGAAACTGCTAAAATCACTTTTTACGCTTCCATACGATTTACCGTTTTCATTTAAAGCCATACACATAATTGTTTTTTAGCTTCAGCCACATCTTTTTAAGAGTGTAGTCTACCTTTACGTGACAAAGTTTCAAATTTATGTTTGTGCGTAATTTTTGCAAAATCTCAATTCTCCACCCTTCTGGTGATTATTAGAAAGAGTTGTCGGCAATTCAAATCATAGTAACCCAGTTTTGCCTGAAGTGAAAGGATGTTTTCTGCGTCTTTTATTATATATAGATATTACGACGATCTGCGAAATTTATGTTAATTAAAGCAAGGACTGTGTTTATTTAAGAATATCGCCACGCTATATTAATTTTTTGTAACCAGCTTTTTGTATGCAGTTTCTCTTAGTCCTAAAATTGGAAGGTGACATCTACGACAATTATTTTAAAGAAAATTAAAAGATAAAACTTACGATTGTTACTTTTTCCTGTCAAAAATTTTGTAAACCACTGTTTATCTTAAGGCGACTTGACCGTTTGCATGCTCTAAGGATATAACAATTACATTTTTCAAAAATATTTCCTGAACAAAAGAAAAATTCAAAATATGAATAGCATCAATTTGTGGGCCAATTTCTTTGTTGCAAACTGAAAGAAAATGTAGGTAAAATACCCTTAATATGAAAATTTGAATATTTCACTCACTTCCTTCGTCCAGTTCGTTTAATTATCATTCAATCACGATGCAATATAAATTACAAAAGACTTGGCAGAAGTTGGCTGTATGGGGATGGCATAGAATCCTTGGCCTATCCTAGTTTTAATAAATAAAGTTTTTTTATTTTTTTATTTTATTTACTTTATTTCAAATTACATGCATTTACACACGCGTGCAAACAAAACATAAAATAAAATGACGTCAACATACAAAAAAGGAAATATTCATTAATTTGATACAATTTACATAAACAGTTACATACTTTACATGTTCAAATAATCATTAATACTATATGGTTCTAAGTGTAATAGTAATTTTTTCACCATTTTTTTTTAAACATTTTATCAGTACAGTTTTTTAGTGTTTTTGCTATCAAAGTGTTTCTTGGAAGCTCCACTTTGCTTTACTTGGTTAGATGTTCTTTCGATTCGGCCAAAAAAGTCTTATCTTTCTTCGAATTATAATTTATATAGTGTCGTTGTTTTTCAATTTTTTGTATAAACGCTGGACATTTTGGGTCCCTTGCCGTGTGTCTGCATTCTTTTAGTACTAAGCGCTTACAGTTGGGGCAATTCAATGGGCTAGCCTCTGGGCATTCCTTGGCTAAATGATTTTCACCACACAAGTTGACCAAAAAAATACATTCAAATTACAAAACGTACTTGTGTGTGCTGTAAAACTGATTCTCTGTGAAATATGGTGACTTTTTGTGAAAAACAGACTAATTTATCGTAAATTTAGAAAAGGTGCGAGTTTATTGTAACATACTGTTGTTTTGTTGCTTTTGTATTGACATGTCGGGAACAAATAAATCATTTCTTAGAGTAACAATCCATTTTTTGGATAAATTACGCCTCCTGAGTGGAACATTGGGAGTAATCGAGCTACACGAGTGCCATACAGCTGATTACTTAGAACGAAAGTTGTCCCAGCTTCTCAACGAGCGGAAAGTTTCCATAGAGGAGGTTTTTGCTTGTGTCACGGATAACGACAGTACAATGATGTAACTGAATCGCAGCTTGTTTAGCGACAAAAAGATAACTCCTTGTTTCGCACACACGATCAATTTGACAGTCACTCAGGCGATAGATAAGTCTACGGAAGTGTCAACTTTGGTCAGCAAAATGCACGAAATTGTTAAATATATCATCGTTAACGCCACTGATAAATTGCGCAAGAAACAGATAGATGCCGGGACTTCTGAAGGCAACGCAAAGAAAAGGATTCTCGATGTCAGAACGCAATGGAACTCCTGTTATTATATGTTAAAGAGGTTCATCCAGTTAGCTTCTACTGTAAGCGAAATATTGCTCACCCTTCCAGAAGCTCCCTATATGATTACTGAGTTGAATAAGGTCAAGGAAGTAATCCAGCTATAAAATCATACGAATTAGTAACTAAAGAGATTTCCGTGGAATCTTCTATGACTGTCAGCAAAGTGATACCGCTAGCATGTTGCCTAAAAAAGCCTTAAAGAATAGTTCACCAATGGATCCCATTGTGACCAAATTAAAAAACGAATTGCAAAACCATATAAGTAAACGGTTTAAAAAACTGGAACACAACTCAATTTTGGCGCTGGCAACTACTCTTGACCCACGGTTCAAGCTTCTATACTTTAAAGATCTCCTTGCTAAGAGGAAAGGGGTCAGTTATCTAAATGGATTTGCGCTAGCCAATAACGCCAATAGATCAGAATTTTCCGAGTCGGAAAAAGAAGAAAAAACCATTGATATTTGGAAATACCATAAGCCTCTGGTCCACAGTAACGTGAAGGCGAAACAGAAATCTTCTTCAACAACAGGGACTAAGGCTCAAATGTACCTTGGGTCGACTGTTACTCCCATAACCTAAAATCCCATCGAAATGTGGGATAACATTAAAAGAATGCTCCCGGGACTGTAGAAGTACGCCGTTAAATGCCTTTGTGGCAACGTCAGTCTCCAGTCATTTAGCGCCCCTCATGTATGTTGAGGAAATTAGGCTGTGAAGTTGGTTTCTCTCAGATAGTTTGTAAGACCTCTCTTTATTGTTTCAAAAGTGTCAATAGTTATTTTCAAGCTGGATGGAACATTGTGTTTGTCTCTAATAGGTTTGAAATGTATGACCTCGATTAGGTGAGCCACTGTTAGGAGAGATCCACAGGTGGAGCATATGGGAGCTTGCTCATTTTTCAATAGAAAGCAGTGAGTACTGTAGGTATGCCGGATTGCTAGCCCCCGCATAAGTTCATTTTCCCTTCTTATCATATTCTGAGAGTTCAGGGCAGGATTCACTAGAGGTTTGATCGACCACAGTTTATTTTTCGGATTAGTTAGATCCCAGCTGAGTTGAAACAATGAGAGATATAAGTGTTTGAGATAACTATTGAAGTATTTTAAATGGTTCTCTCCCAGTCCTTGAATGCCTCTCGCTATTGCTTGTTTTGCATACAGATCCGCTTCATCATTGCCTCTAATGCCAGAGTGACTGATTATCCAGAGGAATGAGATGTAACGATTTTTCAATTTTGCTGTGTAACAGAGATCTAAAATTTGGCGAACATAATTGAGCTCCAGATTTCTGGATTTGAGGGAGATGAGGGCACTGTGAGAGTCAGAAATGATTAGAGATCGTGATGTTGATTTAATTGAGAGTGCGTGTCACATGGCCTCCTTGATTGCAAGGGGTTCGGCGGAAAAAATGGATGTGTAGGAGGGAAGTTTGAACATTTTGATGGCAGTTGGAGCTATATATGATACTCCTACACCATTTTCTGCCTTTGAACCGTCTGTGTAGATGAGGGTATAGTTTGGATAGTTGGTAGAGATTCTCTCCAGGAATATTTTATTTAGTTGGATGGTGGAGTACTCAGATTTCTTGTAGGATTGCATGTAGAAGTCTATGGGTGGGGTAGGAGAGAGCCATGGGGGAAATGTGGTTAGAAGAGGATAATCAAAATTTGGTGGGTGAATATTATGCAGGGATAGCTGAGTTGATACTCTGCTATCCCTAGACTTTTTCGGGAAGACTTGATTTGGACGAAGTACGCAGGACAGGTTTAAGGAATGTTTGGTGTTTGGGCGGTATAGTGAGGAGGAGTAGAATTTTAGGAGTGAGTATTGTCTGGCAAGATTAAGGGGAGGGGTAAAAGATATACATTATAAACTGGGAATAGGTGACGTGCGAAAAGCCCCAGTAATTGAGCAGAGAGCTTGATTTTGGATGGTGTCCAGCTGCTTCTTAATTGAGTGATACGCAGCATCATATGTGAAGTCTCCATATGCGAGTTTTGAGTAAATGAGGGATTTATATGTGGTATGTTGTGTTGGGAGGAATCTGAGGAGGTTGAGTTTAGAAGAGGTTCTTGTTTTGAGTAGTTTAATGTGGGTTTTCCAGGTTAAACCGCTATCGAAGGTTAGACCGAGGATCTTGAGGGCTTCTGTGGTGGGTACATTGTTATTAGAAAGGTGAAGGGGATTGAGTTTTGGACAGCTTTTTAATTTGCAAAAATGTTAGCTGTGGATTTAGAAGGAGAGAAGGAGAATCCGTTCTCTAATGCCCAGGTATTTAGAGACAATAATGCGCCCTGTAGACACTCTGTACACATGCTGGAGAATGGTGTAGAGGAGTATAAGATGATATCATCCGCAAAGATTTTAAATTTAATGGAAGGTGGGATATGGTCGATGAGAGAGGTCATTGCATATTGAAGAGCATAGGGCTTATGACTGAACCTTGTGGAACACTTAGGAAGTAAGGTACGGATCCGAAAGTGTATTATTAGCTTTAACCTGGTGGTATCTTTGTTGGAGAAAATGATAGATAAACTTTGGAAGTGCAACTTTTAGACCAAATCTATTTAGTTGTTTGAGAATAATTGTTTTGTCGGTCATATCAAAAACAGAGGAAAGGTCAAGTGATATCAGTAATGTGTGCTTTTTTTGGTGAAATGCACGTCTGATCTCAATATCTAAAGCTGCTTATTGGTCCATGGAGGACCGAAATTTACGAAAGCCATATTGGTGGGAGGAAAGGCGATTTTCTGTTTCCATTATCCAATTTAGTCTGTTGAGCACCATTCTTTCTAGGATCTTACATAAGTGATTGGTTAAGGAGATTGGTCGGTAGCTGTCTGGGGAGGATCTAGTTTTACCAGGTTTGTGTATGGGAATGATTATTGATTTTAACCAGTCCTTTGGAGAAGTAGACTGTAGCCAGATATAATTGTAAATGGATAGCAGGTGGCTTATCGCAGAGGTGGGGAGGTGTTGTAACATTTCAAGATGAATTGTATCCGTGCCTGGGGTAGTTTGTTTTGAGTTTTGTAAGTCAAGAGTCAGTTCTTAAAGGGAGAATGGAGAATTGTAAGGGAGGATGAGATCAGTGTTGAAAGTTGCGATGTCAAAAGGTGGAGAATGAGTTGTGTTGGGATTGGGTGATTTATGCTTATAGTAGCTAGCTATACCATTGGTAATATCAGTTGGATCGGTTTTGTAGCTATTATTTATGAGAAGGATCGGTATGTAGTTTGTTGGAGAGCCCTTAATTTTTCTCACCGATCTCCAAAGAGAGCTGGAGAAATTGGTGACTTTATGTTGGAAACAAATTTATTCCAGGAATCGACCTTGGCCTGTTTGATTACTCTTCTGGCTTTGGATCTCATTTTCTTGTAGGTTATAAAGTTCTCTGTTGATGGATGATGTTTGAAGGCATTGAGAGCTTTCTTACGGTTTTGTATGGCTTTAAAGCATTCTACGGACCACCAGGGTACTGAAGATTTATTACTTTTAAAGTAGGAATTGATTTATGTGTCGCATTTATAATTGATTGTGTGAACTAGAGGAATTGGGAGGTGTAAATGAGGTGGAGAATTTGAGCCAATCAGCTTTTTTATGTTCTATTTATTAGGTGGAGGTGTGGGTATGCTGTTGTGGCGAGAATGGAAAAATGATCTGTGTGTGTGCGAGGATATGTCCCACTCTAGGGAGGTCGAGAGTGAGGAACTGCATAGGGTTAGATCAATTGATGAGAAGGAGGCCGACGAGGAGCTAACGAAAGTATGAGCCTGATGGTTTAGAACGGTAAGGTTGTGCTGGATAATTAAGTCAGAGATCAGAGTGCCCCTCGGAGAGGTAGTCTGTGATCCCCACATGAGGTTATGGGCACTGAAGGCTCTCAAAAGGATGTAGGGTGAAGGAAGTTGAATGATAAGGTCTGAGAGAGAGTTTAGGGAAATACGGAGTGAAGGGTGGAGGTATATGTCACAAATGGTTATTGGAAATTGATGCGTGAAGTGTTAAAGAGAATCGGTACATGGTCTAATGTTCTGTGTATGTACAGAGCTACTCCGCCAGATGCTCTGGAGTGATCTACCCTGTTCTTGTGGATCAAACTATGGTTTTTTAGTGAGTGAGTGTTACTAGCTTTGAACTTGGTTTCTGGTAATGCAAGGATAGAAGGTTTGTATGTTTTTATTAGGAGAGAGAGATCCTCTAATCTAGGATTGAGACCGTTTACGTTCCACTTTAGTATTGGATGGAATTTGATTAATGAGTTTATTTCTTCTTAGCGTTGTGTTTGACCGGTATAATGGGATCTAACTCCATGTTTATGTCTGATGTTTGAATATCTAGGATTGATTCGGTTGGTGAAGTGGGAGTAGATTTGGAGGAGCGATTCGATTTCTTCTTTGTTTGTTCTTTATGTTGTTATGGAGGGTTAATAGGGCGGATTATGGTAGATTTAATAGGAGTGATGTTATGAAAAGAGGGGGGGGTTTGGGATCTTGTTTAGAGATTTTTTTGAGGCAGGAGGATGTTTAATGAGAGGGGGAGAGCGGTGAAGAAAGGGAAGAGGAGGACCTGGATTGTGAGTGGGAGGGAAGTGAGGATGGAGTGGCTATAGAGGTAGTTTGAGATAGGGAAAGAAAGGGGGGGGCTGTATAATGGAGGATGAGAAAAGGTCGCGTTGGATGGCTGAGTTGACCATTTTTTTGGGACCTTTTGCCGCCAAGCTAAAGGAGATTGCAAACTTAGGATGTAGAGAATTGTATTTACGTTTAGCCTCGAAGTAAGATAGTTTTTCTGTAGTCCTCAGCTTTTGTATTTCAAATTCGGTTTTATATTTTGGACAGCCCTTGTATCTGGGGGAGTGGGTCACAGTTTGAACACTTTAGAGGTTGGGAGCATGTGGATTCTGTGTGACTGTTGTGGCCACATAATGGACATTTTGGTTCTTGTGTACGTTTTGCAGCAGTGCGGCCAAATTTTTAACAGGTATAATATCTCATCGGTGCTGGGATATAGGGTCTCATTCTGATGGAACACCAACCAGCAAGGATTCTTGTTGGGAGCTGGTGTAGCTTAAATGAAATGATGAAAGTGAATGGAGGTTTGGTGCTATCCTTCCTGTTCGGTATTCTATAGATTTCGATAACTTCTTGGTCACCGAGATTTTCAAGGATTTCGTCATTTGAACAGTGTTGTAGATCTGGACAGGTGATGACACCTTTGACCGTGTTGAGAGACTTATGAGCAATGGAGTTTACGTTCAAGTCTTGCAAATTAGGTTTTTTGCAATTTCAGATTCCCTTTCATTATTGACTTCAATTAGAATCGAACCATCTGCTTGTTTTCTTATATCGGATAGTGTACCAAAAGTGGCTTGGAGTGCCTTGTGCAAAAGAAATGGGGAGATGGTTTTGAAAGAACCATCCTCCAAGGATATTTTGTAGAATCTATCATATGCTTGAACATTTGTATAATTTATTTCAGTATCAATTCTCGGTCGTTTGAGACCAGTAAGGGGGAAAATTTTTTTTGGTATTTTTGTTAGACCTGATTGGCCCGACGAGTAGCCTGGGAAGTGGTTGGTCCGCCCCAGCAAAGGCTAAAAAGCATCAAAGGGCGCCCGGTATCTGACGGAACCGTTAACGACTCAATTCAGCGCTGAGGCATTCATTCTATTTGCACGGTGTCTATACACAGTAGAATTGCGCTTTTACATGATTAGACTGGACAAAGGAATTGGGACAGCACTGGACGACATAACATGACTCGGGTACCCCGGGGCCATCACTCCCCGAACTACTGCAGCGAACTACTCTAGCTCCTGGCGAGAAATCGATTGATAGGAAAACGTCTATCTAAATTATTGTTTCTGGTTGATTTTAAATAAATAAATCATAGTTTTGTATTTGGAAGTTTTTTTTTCTGATTATTAAAGTTTTGTATTTGTAAGTTTTTCTGATTATCTATAATATATATAAAATGCAACGTCTCTCTGTCTGTCTGTCCGTTAGTGCGCCTATCACTGAAGAACCACTTATCCGATTTACGTACTTTTTTTTTTAAAACATGCATATGTTCTCTGGCCAGGTTATAGGCTATATTTTATTACGATAAGTAGCATAAGGAATGAGCAGTGACGTAAAATAGTGAATGATGTCGGAAATAAGTTTGCCGCTAGCGCGTGCCTTTGCAATACACAGCCTAAACCATTAAATATGGAACAATATTATGTAGCAAAGAATATCTGTAATGTATAATCTATAATATATATAAAATGCAATGTCTCTCTGTCTGTCTGTCTGTCCATTAGTGCGTTTATCACGCGGGAACCACTTATCCGATTTACCTGTCTTTTTTTAAGTTCATACATATATTCTTTGGCCAGGTTATATAATAATAATAATAATCTATATCTATAATATATATAATGCAATGTTTGTCTGTCTGTCTGTCCGTTAATGCGCTTATCCCTCGAGAACCACTTATCCGATTTACGTGATTTTTTTAAATTCATACATATGTTCTCTGACCAGGTTATAGGTATATATTTTATTACGTCTACAATATATATAAAATGCAACGGAGATAAGGGGAAATAATGGGAGATGAGCAGAGATAAGCCTAGATAATGGAAATTATGTAGAGATAATGGGAAATAAGGAGAAATATTGGGAGATAAGGAGAAATAATGGGAGATATTTTATTACGTTGGGTAACATAAGGAATAAGCAGTGACGATAGTAGTGAATCAAGTCCACGCGAACGGAGCCGCGGGCCCGGCTAGTCTTTAATAAAAATAAGCATTATATAATGCAAATGAATTTCATTTAAAAAAAAACAACTCCTCAGTCACTATACAGAAACTTTATTTATATACACATATACTAGTATATCCTACTCTTTTAAACTCACAATAAAAAAAAAATGGAAAAAAAACATCGATGTTTCTATACATCGATGTTTTCGAGGCGATGTTTTTTCAACATCGATGTTTTTTAAAAACATCGATACGTCGATACATCGATGTTTTACAGTACGATGTTTGCATCCCTACTAATCAGTCGGGCGAGGATCGACAAACAAGAGGACAGAATTTACTAGGTATCACTGTCTTTATTGAAAATCAAGATAGGCCGTGCCTCTTTCTCACAATTTTGAATGTAAAAGTTTCATATAATGAATGTGTACTTATTCTATCTTAACCTAAGTTTTTATACTAGGAATGCTATACTAACTTAACCTAGGAAATGTGTTTAGTATATACATGAGTTTCTTAATGCTAGGACTTAGAACTAAGACTAAAACTACCTTAGACTAAGACTTACGCTAACTTAAACTAGGACGTAACAATGACTTAAATTAGGACTTTTTTAAACTTAACCTAGAATGACATTCTTCTTGTCACGGCGGGCGAGGGGGGGTCATCGTCTTCGTCCGAGAGCAGCAGCGGGTCCGACGGTCTCGGGAACTGGCGGCTGGCTTGAGGTGGGAGTCGGAAGGCGTCCCTAATGCACGGGTTGGGGTGCTGGGACGCCTTCTCGAGGAACTTCTGTTGAGTTTGTCTCATGTGTGCCTTTACGGTAGGCACACCGAGGTTCCTATGAAGTTGACGGTTCCTCATGAAGCACGGGGCTCCCGTGATCATCCTCAGGGATGCCTCAGTTCTGCACTGCTTGAAGCTGAGCTCTACTTGTTTTGGAGAGCTGGCACCAGGTGGGGCAGGCGTACGTGAGGCCTGCCTTCACGATGGAGTTGTATACCAGAAGCTTGGTCCGTGGCAGCAACTTACTGGAGCGGTTCAGGATGGGGTAGAGTTTCCCCAGTAGTTGCTTCGCCTTCTTGGTAAATTTACTAGGCCTTATCCAGACACTTACGGAACGTAATGGTAAGATAAAACGAATTGTACTACGTATGTATACCTAATAATCCATCGTAGGCTGACACAGCAGCCACAAGCCGACTGTCGACTTGTGACTACTATATCAGCCTACGATGGAGTATTAGTTATGCGTACTTGATACAATTCGTGGTATCTTACCATTACTTTTACAGTCTCTCTAATTCAAAAAAAGCTAAAAAAAAATAAAAAAGTTATTGTCTAAAGTGGCCTAACCTACATTATCAAAGAACCTCTCAGACAGATTTTTATTTTGTGTTGAAGTAGCATACACAAAGGACTAGTTTCAGTTTTGCAACAATACTCATATTTCACCCAGCGGAAATGTTTAGAAGTTTTGACGTCTTAGCTCTGGATTGTTCTCGTTAGCTAGAAAGACACCCGCAGGAAAATGCAGGGAATTGTTAAATCTCTTTAGAAATCCGACAAGATCTTTTTCT